>JBBBDQ010001658.1:817500-1145000 GCA_037127315.1 Ascarosepion bandense | reverse complement strand
ATTTAAAAAAATATTATTGTGTGAGAGTTTTCGTATCAATGTTAAAGAAAATTCAAGATAAAACATCTCACAACTATACAAATGCAATTCTCCAAGAATACCATCACATAGTTGTGTTTCTTTCTATCTATCTATCTATCTATCTATCTATCTATCTATCTATCTATCTATCTAACTTAGTCTGTCTGCCTATCTCCTTCTGTTCATATCTATCTATCTATCTATCTATCTATCTATCTATCTATCTATCTATCTATCTATCTATCTTAGTCTGTCTGCCTATCTCCTTCTGTTCGTATCTATCTATCTATCTATCTATCTATCTATCTATCTATCTAACTAACTTAGTCTGTCTGCCTATCTCCTTCTGTTCGTATCTATCTATCTATCTATCTATCTATCTATCTATCTATCTATCTATCTGAGTCTGTCTGCCTATCTCCTTCTGTTCGTATCTATCTATCTATCTATCTATCTATCTATCTATCTATCTATCTATCTGCTTAACTGCGTCTATTTAAATTCGGGTCTCTATCTGTCGATATATCTATGTATCTATCTATATTCCCCCCATCTATTTACCGTATTCTTGAATAAGTTCTGGCTCTTTCTAACAGATGGCGCACCAGAACTGCGTGCGTTTCAGATAGTGAAGCATCTATGAGGAAGAACTATCAGCAAACTTGAAATTCAGTGTATCTCATTTTTCTGAAGTGTAAACAACTTTGATTTTCCTTGCGTTAAGCATGTCGAATTCCGTGCTAAAAAGAAAGTGTATTTGAGAGAAATTTGACAGCACTTTTTTTTTTCAAACGAAATCTGAAGCTGAAGCACACTGAATTCTTGTTGAGATTTTTGGTGAACAATATGCAGCGATTAGTTTACACCATCATCATCTAATCATTTAACACCCAATGGTGTGTAGGGCAGTAACCTTTTGTTACTGGGACAGAAGGGTTAGCCCTGAGCCCAAACCCCACACCTGGAGAACCGGTGTACGATACTTACTCCTTAAGTTTACAGAATCTGGTATTCCAAAACGGTCACCCATCTAAGTACTGACCAGGCTCGATGTTTCTTACCTTCGGTGACCGAACGACAATCGGTGTATTCAACACGATATAGCCGTAGACAGATATTGGTTTAGACGCTTCAAAATAAAGATTTTGATGTTGAAAATAAATTACGCTCTGGCTCACCGAAAGAGTTTGAAGACGAAGACTTGGAGGCATTAATTCATGAAAACTCATGTTAGATGCAAATTGAACTTGCGCAATCATTGGAAGTTGATGACATAACAATTTCGAAACGTTTGAAAACATTAAGAGTTATTCAAAAGCAAGGGCATTGGTTGCCGTACGAGTTGAAGTTGAGACACGTCGAACGTCGTCCTATCACGTGTGAGAAGCTGCTTCAACGCCAGAAAAGGGTGTTTTTGCATTGTAGGATGTGCTTTGTGGTGCACTGGATATCGACTCGAAAAGACAAATCGGGGAGCCTAGTTCGAATTCTAGTAGAATTCATGGCATTCACTTACGCACAAATACCCTTGGGAAAAGTATTAATCAGTCTCTTCCCTCCAGTTATTGGTTAAATTATAAGACAGATTGGGTTTTATAGCCTTGGCTGACAACTAGTCTACCACAGAAAGTAATAGCAACCTACTGTGGAATAATCTTCTGCCCAGTCAGTCATGTCCCTTTCGAGACATGAGCGCCCAAAGCGTGTATCACGTATGGCACTTGACTGACTGATCGTGACCGGCGATACACTACGATAGCCCTAAGCGTAGAAGATTGTTGGTTAAGCCCGGTCATGCATCACTTATGACCTGCATAAACCGATCTAAACCATCATGGATTATCTCTATCGACGACAATTAATGCATTTGAGCTGAGAATTGAAGAAAATCCGGCCTCTAAACGAGCAGAGACACAACAAAGTTATTTTGCAACATCACAACGCTAGACCACATGTTGGAAAACAGGTGAAAACCTAATTGGAAACATTTAAATGGAAATACCTACTCCTCATGCCGTATTCATCAGATATTGCTTGGTCCGATTATATCTTGTTCCGATCGATGGCACATGGCCTGTCTGAGCAGCACTTTCATTCTTATAAACATGCGAAAAAAGTTCGACTCGTGCTTTGAATTTCCGACCTGGAATTCAAAGATGCCAGAAAGATGGGAAAATGTAGCGATGGACAATACATTCAGTGATATATTTCTTACTAATTTTTGCAAATAAAATATTACTTTTAATGAAAAATCAGAGAGAACTTATTTAAGTGGTTAAGTGTTTAGAAAGTTTTGTTTCCCTGAAAGAAATACCATGGTCCTTGAGAGTGAGATTGGGTCGGGGAAATGTCCGAAAGACGTCGATGGTTGTGCTAGCAAGAAGTCAGAATTCAACGTGAACGAGGGTTTGAACAATCTGTCCCTGTGCAATATATATATATATATATATATATATATATATATATATATATATATATATATATATATATATGAATGAGATTATAATTATACTCGTGTCGAAAACCTTCCACGAAATCTTTCGACGGAAGGAAAAATGGTTTTAAAAACAGAAAGAGCTTAGTACATGAACGTCAGTCAAAAATGTTCGGACCGAGATCAGCACGAAGCCCAAATAAAAAAGCCCGATCCGAGTAATCATCTAACAGAAAGCGCTCAATACAGAGGTAGAGCGAAATAAATAGATAACACCTAATGAGCCAGACGAACCTACCTAGGTTTCACCTAAACGGATCGTCAGGGAAAGCTGGACAGCTTTCCCTGACGATCCGTTTAAGTGAAACGTAGATATGTTTGTCTGGCTCATTAGGTGTTACCTATATATATATATATATATATATATATATATATAGCAAATCTACAGGGTATATATATATATATATATATATATATATATATATATATCTACAGGGATAATTATATATATATATATATATATATATATATAGGGAAATTATATATATATATATATATATATATAAATCTACAGGGTATATATATATATATATATATATATATATATATATACCCTGTAGATTTGCTATATATATATATATATATATATATATATACCCTGTAGATTTGCTATATATATATATATATATATATATTTCACCTGCAAAGTCTAAACTGCAGAGAACCAATGTCGTTTACGAATTTACATGTTCCTTGAAGAACTGTTAGCTGAGCTATCTAAATCCGTAACATGCAAATTCTACTCCATCAGCTTCTTCTCTCGCACCTCCCGCCTATAGAATTCCCTTCCATTAACTATCCAACAGCTACAATCATCAAGAATTCAAATGTAAAGTCAATAATCATCTCCTATCTAACTAACTTGCATCCTCTCTCTCTCTCTCTCATTCTCCTTTCTTCGTCCAATCCACTCTCATCAGTATTCTCATCCTTCTCTTACTCTCTTCCTGACACCTCCAGTAACCTGTCACTTTTTCTCATAACTTTTCTCCTATGTAACCCCCTGCTCAACGGTGGCAGTAAAATGCCTTGCTTGGGGAGACACGATTATAAAAAAATATTACATGGCTATACCACCACAAAATTGACGAGAATATTGACCTTACCCACAACAGTTTCATCCAATCTCATTTAAACAAACATCAAGATCTTCCAGGAACCATTTATGATATACTTATTAACACTACATACATAATAACATCATCCACATGCAAAATACGATTAAAAATAACAAAGGCATTACTAATAAAAAAGAGAAATCCTACACTTAATAACATCAGTTATGATCACGGTAACAATGTGCTTACTGTGTTCGGAACTTAACATATACAAGACTCTATATGTATAATCTATCCACATGTTTATTCATAAGTAATACAAAATTAATTCTTGATAATGGCTAAAAGTATAGCTGGAAGCGCTCGAAAGTACAAAAGCTTTGGTCAATTCTTATATAATTTGTGTTCTGAAAAGAAAGAAATTATATAAACACATTAAAAATTATATAAAAAAAAAACTTAATAATAATGCCTTGTCTGTCATTTTCACTGAAACCAGTATAAAAGAAAGATTGTTGCTCAAATACACTATATATATATATATATATATATAATAATAATAATAATAATAAAACTGACTCTGTACGTATCTAGATCCTAAAATTTTACAAAAGCAAACCTTGAGGACCACAAATAACCGGCAGAATCTAAGTCCGTGTGTATATATATATATATATATATATATATATATATATATATATCAGCATGCGGTGTAGATATAGAAGAATCCAAAGGAGTATCCTTTACATACAGTCGTAGGATAACTCTCTATGAGAGATCTAAATATATATGTATATAAATACATATAGAGAAAATATAAGACAACATTCAGGCAGACACGTTATTTCATAGTAAATCGAAAGTTTAAGCCTATTTCAGGCGAACTATCATCAGCTTACGTTTTTATTGTATAGAGGACCTGTGCAATAAAAACGGAAGCTGATGATGGTTTGCCTGAAATACACCATTCTTCCGATATACCATGAAATAATTTGTCTGCCTTAATTTTTCTTATATATATATATATATTAGTCATCCACATACAAGCCGGTTTTGCTGTATCACAGCTCGGCTAGACGCATCCACTTGCTTCTGGTCGGGATCGAAACTCAACCGATTTGGTGTCAGTCGGAGTTGCTACTCCCTAAGCCATCGAAGCATGGAATCAGAGGAGGGAAATTTTAACGTGTTGTGTATAAGTTGTGTATACACACGCCAGTCACCGGGAGAACTCAATTCATTTCTGAAGAGTCACGCATATAGCAGAAGTGGAAACTGTTTTTAAAATTTTCTTCTCCAAAGAGCTTAATCGTAATGAGAGCATAATATATTAGTCATCCACATATATATATTGCATCAAACTATGCGCTGTCTCTCAGAAACTGTAACTAAGGTACGCTCAGTACCCGGTTTGAAATATATCAGGCTCTTGAATAAACCAAATGTGATGGTGAAGTGTTTACAGCAGAAACAACGAAAAAAAATCAGAATAGAAACTGTAAATGAGATATATTAATAGAAAATTCAATCACAATTATCACAAAGAAAGCTGGAAAATAAAAATCTAAGCTGACCGTGGAAGCAATCTCTTCCCAGGGATATGTAAAATTAAAGTGACATTACGGAAAGTAAAGAAGCCTAAGGCACCAACCAAATTGGAATACGATAGATTCAAGAACGCCCTGAAGGAGAAATATATGGACGGTGTGTAAAGCAGATAACGGGGACAAAATGAAAATAGAACCCCGAATGTGGACACATTAAGTGAAGCATTGGAAACCCACGCAACTGAGAGCATTCTAAAAGAAAATAAACGCAAAAACAGATGAATAGATGATTGCTGAGATTCTCGACATTGTTATAAAAAACTAAATTTTATATCGCCTCTGATTTACAGCCATTTATTGAAAACACTCAAAAAATTGCATAACGCACGAGCAATTTTGGCTTCGAATTGTATTTCTACATTCTGTCACAAAAACTCATTAAAACAGCTAAATATTGTTGTTTGATCGGTTCGTAAATGGACGTGTTATGTTCTCGCCTATGTTTGCAAAGCCGGATTGCTAACTAACATGACAAATTTCTTCTTTCCTCAACATATATGCGAAAATATTAAGCAGCGAATGAGAACCACCATTTATCCATGACAACCAGATGGTGCATAGGGAAGCAACTTTTTTTGTTGCAGTTTCTGTAACAAACCGTTTTTTTACGGGCAGGGATGTTAGACCTGCACCCAACCCCCAAACCTGAAGGACCGGTGGACCATTCTTGGTCCTTGCGTTTACAGCACCTGGTATTCCCAAATGGTCACCCATTTAAGTACTGACTAGGCTCAATGTTGTTTAACTTCGGTGATCGGACGTGAACCGGTGTATTCAACACAATATAGGCAACGAATGAAAACACTGGATATTATACCCGGAAAAAAACCTGAGAAATCTAACAAGCCTATAGTGGGTTATCCGTTTTAGGAAAACGTAGTTGTGTGTTGAAACAGATTAACTGAATTTGGCCTCGTTAGTAGATAGCCCACTATAAGTGGGTATAAACAAGAAAATCAAATTGAATATAGAAACAACATTTATATATACACAGATGTCAATCAAAGTTTTTTTACAAATGAAGTAATGTTTTAGGATGGGTTCAAAGGGCGTTAAAATGTTCATAGCAGTAAATGCCGAAAAGAGAGTTTGTGCGTGTGTATGTGTGAGTGTTTGTCAGTTAAGAATGTCTTTGATGTCTCCGCTCCGTTGGTTGGGTAAGTAGCTCAGGGGACAGCGAAGAAAAAGGTGAGGCGAGCATAGTATGATCGCTTGACGAGGTCAAGGGACGTGCTAATTATGCTCGTACTTTCTCAACTGGTGATGATTCCTGTGTCGGCTTTTTATTTCGTCTTTGTGGGTCCCAGCAAGTCATTTGGGAATCCACACCCGTATTTAATTCTGGGCTTGGCATTGGACGATAAATGAAATTTGCGTAGGCTCGTGAAAAGGAATTTGATATTTATTAATTTTTGGTTTCCTACCGGAACATATGCGCGGAGGCGGGTGCGCAAAGACTAGTTTTGGTCATTTGCTTTCTGGATCTCTGATGGCAAACATTCGGTCCCTCGCTTTGCTCGGTATCACCACAAGCCCAAGCGAAATTTAGTTTCGCTGTATAAATCTCCGGGAAAATTAAATTCATCAAAAGAGCTTACAGGCTGCTACACGGCTAACCGATCAGCAACACGCCTGTCTCGCCTTCTCAACCACCGTCAGGTCAAGTTTTTACCCCTCTTCCTCACACATTGTCGGCAAGGTAGAAAGAAAGAACAATCTCAGGATTACGACTACGGAAGGAATGAGAGAGTATCACAAAGCTACCGACTACTCATTTCACTGTTGAGTGACACACATTTGTTCTCTTTCTTCTTTCCTCAACCTTCCGTCTCCTGCTTCATGAGTTATCTCCCGCTAACCCTGAAAGTTACTTGTTTACCCCTGCTGTAGCCTGGTATTGAACTAAGAACTCTTTGGGTCAAGTCACAGGAACTAACCAACGTCTATATCTACTGTGCCTTGTGTCCTTAAGTCCTCATTACTACCAAAAGAGGCTCTGCGCAAGATATGAAGATCATATACCCCAGTGATTGTAATAAAGGTTTCGGTTCGAAATTCCTAGCACTTGAAGAAGGCCGGAGCGTACAACGACCGAAACGTTGGACAAATGGCAACAAAGACGAGGACAATAGTCAGAATAATGTAAATAGTGTAAACACTACCTTCTCAGAAATATAGACAAATAAAGGTTTCGGTTCGAAATTCCTAGCAACTGAAGAAGCCCAGAGCTTACAACGGCCAAAACGTCGTACAAATGGCAATAGAGATGGGGACAATAGTCCGAATAATATAAATAGTGTATATATTAACTTATCGCAGAAATATGGACAATCAAAGGGTTCGGCTCGAAATTCCCATTACCTGAAGAAGGCCGAATCGTACAACTGTCGAAAAGTCGTACAAATGGCAACAAAGACGAGGTCAATAGTCAGAATAATGTAAATAGTGTAAATACTACCTTGTCAGAAATATAGACAAATAAAGGTTTCGGTTCGAAATTCCTAGCAACTGAAGAAGCCCGGAGCTTACAATAGCCAAAACGTCGTACAAATGGCAATAGAGATGAGAAAAATAGTCCGAATAATGTAAATAGTGTATATATTAACTTATCGCAGAAATATGGACAATTAAAGTGTTCGACTCGAAATTCCCATTACCTGAAGAAGGTCGAATCCTACAACGGCCGAAACGTCGTACAAATGGCAACAAAGACGAGGTCAATAGTCAGAATAATGTAAATAGTGTAAACACTACATCCTCAGAAATATAGACAAATTGTTCGGTTCGAAATTC
Organism: Ascarosepion bandense; assembly: GCA_037127315.1. Lineage (NCBI taxonomy): Eukaryota > Metazoa > Mollusca > Cephalopoda > Sepiida > Sepiidae > Ascarosepion > Ascarosepion bandense. The sequence goes on along the minus strand of JBBBDQ010001658.1, from coordinate 1,137,027 downwards.
CTAGCAACTGAAGAAGCCCGGAGCTTACAACGGCCGAAACGTCGTACAAATGGCAACAAAGACGAGAACAATAATGTAAATAGTGTAGATACTACCTCATTTCAGAAATATAGACAAATGCCCAGATTTGTATCAGATGCGGAGATACAAATGCAGAAGGACGTGTATCTGTGATTTATCGATGATACAATTTCTTTGATGTGTCTTTTCACTGAATCTATTCAACTTCTAGAGCGAGACTGTTCTGAGGACACAAGTCACACCAGGATTCGTCATCGGAGCCAACATAAGGTACGATCATAAGGTACGATCATAAGGTACGATCACAAGGTACAACATAAGTTACGCCAATGTTACAGTGCTGATAACAGACATGGAAAGGAAGCTACAACACCTCCTACAGAAGGTAGCGGAAGAGAGTGATAAGAAAGAACTAAAAATAAATTGCAAGAAAACCGAATGCATGGTCATCAGCAAAAAGAGCAGTTCACAACCAAATACAGGTGGGGGTACTGAAATCAAGCATGTACAAAAAATTTGAATACCTGGGAAGTCTTCTAACAAAGGACGAAAAGTGCGAAATCGAATTGGCATGACGAAGGACGCATTCAAGAAGATGTGTAGAGTATTGAGAGACGGGAAAATTTCGGTAGAAACGAAGAAGAGAGTACTGGATTGCTATGTGATGTCAGTTCTTCAATATGGCAGTGGAAGCTGGACAATCTCATCGAAGATGAAGAAAAAACCTGAAGCAAGTGAAATATGGTTCTACAGAAGGATCCTGCGAATATCATGGATCGAGCATGTGAGCAATGAGGAAATTTTGAAAAGGATGAAAACTAAAATGAAATCAGTACTGAACATCAGGAAAAGCCAGATAAAGTTCTTGAGAGTTGTGATGAGAAAAGAAGGCTTGGATAATCTGATACTCAGAGGTCAGATAGAAGAAAAGAGAGATAGAGGAAAGCAATGGATAACATGCTTGACGGGCCTGAGCAGGTGGATGGCAGAGCGGGGTTTGTGTCTGGTAACAGGAGAAAGCGTGCTAAGAGCCATCAGGGATAGGGAGATGAGAAAGACAATGATCAACTCCGCCCTGAAAGGACATGGCACATAAAAGAAGAAGAAGAAGAAGAAGAAGAAGAAGAAGAAGGTTTGAAATATTTGAAGAAGAGGCATGAGAATAAAAGCAGAGGAAGGAAACTCAGAAGAAGCATAAGAAGAAAGAGAAGACCCAGAAGAAAACGAAGAAGGCCCAGATAAAGCAGAAGAAAAAGAGGAAGAAGAAGGACAAAAACAAGAAGAAAAAGACGCGGAAGAAGAAGAAGAAAAAAGAGGTCCAGATAAAGAAGAAGACCCAGAAAAAGAAGAAGAAAAGAAAAGAAGAAGAAGAAAAGAAGAAATATTAATAATAATAATAATTTCTGAAGTTTTGAATGAAAATGAACGAAATATTTTGTTTGAAAGTTTTGTTTTAATAAGGATAATTTTGTTGATTTTCAACATAAATTGTTCAATGACTTCTGACCGTTTCCGGTTTTCATAAGCCTTGATAAATTTGTTTTTCTTTTGTGTTATTAAGACTGTGTCTACGCTTTTGCATTGTTCTTTTTCGGAGGTTGTCAACTATTTCGATTCACGTGTAAGTTCCGTAAGCAGCCGTCGTGACAATACGCATGGCACAATGAAATCATTGCAAAATATAGATAATAGCGTGGGATTTATAAGTTGATTATTTGAATGATGTGGTTTTTTGCTTCAGTGATTTCGACTGTTGCTTTCAAGGTATTCTGCTCTAATATCATTTGATTCATCTTCGTCAGTGACAGAATAGGAATCAGTACAATTGCTTATGTCGTATCTAGATTCTTCCGTTTTATTTACTAAGAGATATTTTATTGTAGTTTCTTTCTGATCATTTGTGATATAGTTTTACATTATACCTCATTTTTATTTGGCTGATGACTGATGTACCCTGTATTATATTTAGTTTTGTCTGATCTGTTTATGTATCTGAGAGTTTTTATTTTGCATAATGTATCTGCGGACATTACCAAACATGGGTGCATCGTGATAAAGTTCTTATCTAGGTACCTTTACTATTTCGCGGTTAAAACAGCATAGCGTAATGAAAAAGGCCACAAACTTAAAGAAAATAAAATTTTATCGTCAAAATATTCATGTTATTATTTAGAAGAAAGACCAAAGTATTTTTGAATTATTTTTGAAATGTTTTGTAACCCTTTCTAACATGTTTAAAATTTTGGTTAAAATCTTGTTTTGATTACGTCATCGCCTTCTTTAACTATTAACCCTTCTAGGGCCATTCGTATCATATTTGATACAGTATGAAAACAAGCCTTGAAAGAAATATTTTCCTGAAAAATTTTTTAAGAGAAATATTTTACAAATTTCAAATGAAAGCAGTACTGACTGCTCAGTCAATGAATACCAAATGTTTCCTTATAGGGAAATACCAAATGTTTCCTTATAGGGAAATACTGTATCAAATATGATACGAATGGCCCTAGAGGGTTAATAGATAGATAGATAGATAGATAAACAGACTGAGATTAACCCTCTAGGGCCATTCGTATCATATTTGATACAGTATGAAAACAAGCCTTGAAAGAAATATTTTCCTGAAAAATTTTTTAAGAGAAATATTTTACAAATTTCAAATGAAAGCAGTACTGACTGCTCAGTCAATGAATACCAAATGTTTCCTTATAGGGAAATACCAAATGTTTCCTTATAGGGAAATACTGTATCAAATATGATACGAATGGCCCTAGAGGGTTAACGTTGAATTTTTTGAGCGTTTTTTTCCGAAGAAAACACATTAATTTGAAACTTCATGTAAAAATCAAATAATTGTCTGATTTTAATGAAATGTACAGGACTTATTTACAAATTAATGAAATTATTTTGTATTTGTTTTTTTTTTTTAAATATTTGTAAAAATGTTTTTTAAATGTGTTACCCCCCCCCACTTAATTTCATGAAATTTTGCACATTACCTTCTTGTTCTCTGAGAATTTTTTGCTAGATATAGGAGTCTTTAGAGATTGTAAATCACCTACTTTTTTCTAATTAGTGCCAACGAAATTAAAATCTGCTCTGAATTAAAAAAAAGTAATGAATGAAATATAACACTGACATTACTTAATTACAAAAGCTTATAATTATACAGGCAACCTCTCCTGCCTCCCATAAGCATGGACCAAGTGATTCTCCCTGAGAGTAATACACTACGCCTCCTCGGACTTACCCTGTCCTCAGACCTCAAATGGAACCACTATATTGAATCCATAACAAAATCAACTGCTAAGAAGGTTGGGTCACTATGTCGACCCAGGATGTTTTTTTCCACCTGAATCCATCCTGCATATATACAAGTCAACCATCCGTCCGTGCATGGAGTACTGCTGCCATTTATGGTCAGGTGTCCCTGCCGTTCTCCTCAGTGTTCTTGACAAGCTCCAAAGGAGAGTCTGTAATGTGATAGGTACTGATCTGGCGACTCGACTGCAGCCACTTCCCCATCGTCGAAATGTGACCTCCCTTTATCTGTTCTATAAATACTTTCATGGCTTCTGCTCAGACGAGCTTAAGTCACTGATGCCTCCTCAACAGGTGTTTACCCGTGCAACCAGACTGGCAACTGGGTCCCACCCATTCACAGTCAGGTTAGCCAAATGCAGACGACAATTCTACTCCTGCAGCTTCTTCTCTCGCACTTCCCGCCTGTGGAACTCGCTCCTGTATTCTTGCTTTCCTGACGGCTACAACCTCCAGAAATTTAAATGCAAAGTCAATACTCATCTACTAACCACTGGACTCTAGCTCTTTCCCCACCCCTGTATAACCTTCCCTTTCTCTCCACCTATGTATCTGTCATCGCACCTGCTTTCTATTGTTCCTTTCTAACTAGTTTGTACTCCTCACTCTTTTCTAATTAATCTTTTTACATTTATGTAACCCCCTGCACATCAGTGGCGTTCCCGCCTTGCTCAGTGTGAAATGATTAAAAAAAAAAATTGCTTTTGTAAATAAGTAATATTAAGGGCATTATTGTATGACAAAAGAAAACTTTTTTGATGAACAATAAATTTTTACAAGAATTTTAAAACATTTTTACATTTTGATTATAATAATTTATAATAGTTTAAAATTGTGTAAAATTCTGAATTTCGTCCTTCTCTGGAGGTTTTGTAATACTAAGCAGAAATAAAATTTACGAGTCCAAAATTGCAAACATTATTAAACTTAGTGGTGCCAACTATTTTAAAAATAATTTTTATTTACTTAATACGTTCCTTATTTTCATGTATGGTTGACTTATACTACCATTATTATGAAAAGGTTACGTAATTTAAGAGTTTTGTCCTTTCCCTTAGTTTTATGAAAATTGGTTTTATGTTCATGCGTAGAAGCTGTCATCGATTCGTCAAACGTTTGATCAGATGAAAACTACCAATCGTTAATAATTTTTGTATATTATATTTTTTATTCTATAATTAAGTAATATTTCTTTAAAATCAGATCAATTTAACTTTCAATTTTCTAATTTTACTAACATAAAGTGTCAGAAATCTTTTGAATTTTTTTTAAATCGATAAATTTTGTTTGTTTACAAATTTTTTAAAATTGAAAAAATGGCCGCTTTTAAGAAAATTTTAAGAAATCAAAATTAAATGTGACATTCCAGTCTATATAATTTCTATCTGAAATGCATCAGAATTTTTACCTAATGGAGATAATAAATCTAGTCATTAAGCTTTTAATAAAATCTAAAATGAAATCTTCAAGACTGTTTTTGATTTTTAAAATTGCATTTTAAAATTAGATATCAAACATTTATGCCGAAATATTGGAGGTACCTAGATCTTAGACCCTACCATATATCTTCATGTTTTATCCGTGATCTTCTTTCGTGGATTTCCGTGTCCACTGGAAAAAAGATGCCATATTTGTTTATACTGTTGACGATTCCATTTTTTATAATAGTTTCACCCCCACCCTCAAAGCAAGGCGTTACTGCCACTGGTGCGCAGGGGGCTACATAAGAGGAAAGCGAAAAAAAACAAAGGAACAGGTCACAACTGGTGCCGTAGTAGGATCAACACACTGGTGTGAGTAGAGCTGCGTGAGAGTAGAGCGGAAAGGGAGAGGAACAAAATACACAGGTGGGGGTCAAGGGAATGGATAGGAATCAAAGAGATAAGAGATGACAATTTATGTTGAATTTATAATCTTGGAGATTGTAGCTATCAGAGAAGCAAGTATGCAAAAAGAAGTTTCACAGGGGGGAAAGTGCGAGAAAAGAAGCTGTAGGAGTAGAAGTTGCGGTTACATTTGGTTGTTTTCACAGTAAACGGGTGGGACAGTGTTGCAATCCTAGTAGCTTGAGAAAATTCGTGCAAAGGGGGAACCAAGGAGCCAAGCTTATCGGAGCAGAAGCCGTGAAAATATTTGTAAAAGAGACAGAGGGAAGCCACATTACGACGGTAAGAGAGCAACTGAGGCTGAGATGCAAGTCGGGATCGATCACATTACAGATACTCCATTGGATTTTGTCAAGAACCCCGGGGTAAATAGCAGGGCCATACTACCAGATGTGGCAGCAGTATTCACTACACGGGCGGATGCTAAATTTATATAAGTGCAGGATGAATTCAGACAGGAAACCTTCCTGGCTCTACAAAGTGAACCGACCTTCTTGATTTGGCATTAAGTCACCAGCTACAGTTTTGAAATTAACCCGGTTATGATGACCAGGTATCTCATCATTTGTGGAAGAGTATGTTCTAGTGATATATTTTTCGAACCCAGACTAATTTCTATCTGTGATCCACTGCCATTGTTTCCCCGGATAAGAACCGATCCAGTATGAGGTTTTGTTTATAAATATTGAGATCTGTATTTTTGGAGTTTTATCCGTAACGATCAAGGTGTCATTTAAAAAAACAAAAAAACAATGTCGACCAAAATTAAAGAGCGCGACCTGTTCATGAGAGACGCTTTATTCCCTGCCGGATATCATGTAATATATTTCTGTGACCCGACAGTAATATGATTGACATCAAAAGCAGAACCAACAGATGTGTGGTAGACGTAGAAGGCAGAAAATATAAACATAACCGACAGAAGTGTGATTACATCAAAGGCAGTCGGCTTCAAAGGCGAAAACGATTGACAGATGTGCCTAGTCATAGATGACACAGTTAAGCGAAACTCCAGAAAGAAAAAATACGGGGAAATTTCAGCTTATATGAGATCGTTTTATTTTTAATTTTCTGGCCGAGTAGAGAACACCAGAAGAAGATTGAGAGAATTTAGAGAAGAGAGGCGAAAACAACACCCGCAAGTTAACGTCTCCAGACAACTCTTTCTTATGTGCATGATTTCCTCTGACCAGCACTTTCTACAACCGTCAACAACGAAGAATAAAAATATAAGTTTATATTTTTATATATATATATATGTTCTGCAGTTCCTCAGTTATTGGGTAAAACGAGTGCTGTTTCCATCAGCAGCAGGGACAATCCATCCGATATTTCTAAGCAACGATGAGTTTTAATTATGCATTTATTATTATTACGTCATTTTTCATCATATTTCGATTTCTGCTTTGGTCTCACTACCAACCAAGTCTGCGGGGAGACCTAAGGCAGGTAGTGGCGTGTTGTTATGACTCCATTTCATGTTTTTCTATCTTCCCTATCATCCCCAGCATTACATAGATAACGTTTTCCTTAGTGTGTGGGCTGTACTTAATAAGACAATTTTTTGTATATCTCTTAAGCTGGGGTTTCCAGGGATTCTTTCAATGTGTTGTTTTGTTCCATTTTTTATCATTCCAAGTGCACCTACTATCACTGGCACAACTCTTGTTTTCAATTTCCACATTTTTTCTATTTCAATTTCCAGGTCTTTATATTTTGACAGTTTTTCAAATTCCTTGATTGCTATGTTACAATCCGCTGGACAAGCCATATCAATTAATAGACAAGTTTTCTCCTTCTGGTTTTTAACAATAATGTCTGGCCTGTTTGCTTCAATTTTTCTGTCTGTGTAGATGGTGTAATCCCATAGAATGGTTACATCTTCTATTTCTGTAACCGGTGCTGGATGATGTTCATACCAGTGTTTGTTTACAGTTTTTCCATAATGTTTGCACATTGCCCAATGTAAATATTGCCCAACTCTATCGTGGCGATTTTTATATTCGTTTGGGGCAAGCACAGAACAGCCTGAGATTAGGTGGTCTATTGTTTCTTGGTGTTTATCACAAAACCTGCATTTTGGATCCATATTATTATGCATAATATTTGCCTGAAAGTTTCTCGTGAAAAGACTTTGGTCTTGTGCTGCAAGTATAAATCCTTCAGTTTCAGACTTTAATCCAGATGCACGTAACCATCGATGAGTATTAACTTTGTCAACATTGGATTTATTGGCACGTACTGGATATTGGCCATGCAGAGGTTTGTCCTGCCAGCGCTGTTTCATCTTTTCAAGAGCTTTATCTTTGGCTTTCATTTTCATATTTTTTGCCGCAATAGTTGGTTCTTGGCTACTGTTTTGCTTGTCTACAGAATCTACTAACTGTAAATCTTGTTTGTATTTACTGCCTTCTTTTATTATTGAATATTTTTCTTTCTTTCTTCATGTTGCCTTACTAATTGTATCATCCAATCCTTTGTTGTTTCTATGTATGTTAGTAAGCCAATAGTTGTTGTCTTGTATGACAATTCCAGCTGAATAAGACCCCTTCCACCTTCTTTACGGGGTATGTATAGACGGTCTACATCAGCCTTTGGATGATGCATCTTATGCTTAGAAAGAAGCTTTCTTGTTTTAGCATCCATTCGCCTGATGTCGTTTAGAGTCCAGTTTATTGGACAACTGGGATTGCAAGGCTATTAATGGCCATAACTCTATTCTGTGAATTTAATTCAGTTTTTAATAACATTCGTAGCCTTCTATAGTATTCTTTACGCACTATTTCTTTCATTTTTTTATGGTGAATGTTTTGGCTCTCATTTACACCTAGGTATTTATAAGCTTCTTCTGGTTTCAATTCTTTTATTGTTACAGCAGGGTCTAGGCTAATTGAGGATGTTTCTTGTATTGATCCACGTAAAACTGTAGCTTTAGCACATTTATTCAAATTAAATTTAATTCCAATGTCTTCGCTGAAGCATTTTACAGTTTGCAGAAGACCTTCCAGCTCATTATCATTCTTAGCATATAACTTTAAGTCATCCATGTAAAATAGATGGCTTATTTTCTTTTGGCCTATTTTATAACTACATTCTGTCTTATTAAGTTGACTGGTTAGTGCTATTAATGATATGCAGAATAGTAAGGGAGATAAAGAATCACCTTGAAATATACCTCTTTTGATGTTTATTTCATCAGACTTATAGGTTCCATTTATATGATTGAGGTAAAGGGTTGTTTTCCATATAGACATGCACTGTTTGATGAAATTGATGATGACGGGCGATATCTTGTATATATTTAAAGCCTTTAAAATCCAGTCATGTGGCACACTATCGAATGCCTTTCGATAGTCTATCCAGGCTCTACTAAGATTTTTCTTTGTACTGTAGCAGTTTTCCAGGATCATTTTGTTAATCAGCAATTGGTCTTTACAACCATAACAACCACGTTTGCACCCTTTTTGTTCAAGCGGTAACATGTCATTTCTTTCTAAGAATAAATATGTCTGCTTTGTTAAAATAGATGTTAATAGTTTATATGTTGTCGGAAGACATGTAATTGGTCTGTAGTTTTTCGGATTTTTTGTGTCACCATTCTTGGGTAGAAGAAATGTAATTCCTTTTGTCAACCATGCAGGAATTTTAGTGGGATCGTCAACCATTTCTTGAAGTTCTTTGGCTAGTTTTTTATGTGATGCGCTTAAATAATATAGCCAAAAGTTAGGAATTTTATCTATGCCTGGGAATTTCCAATTGTATGTTTTTTTTAGTGCATATTTAACATCATCTTCTGTAATTCCAGACCATGTCTGTTCGGGTTTATTTTTCATTCGTTCTGTCTCTTGCGTAATCCAATGTACTTCCTTGCTAAGTTCTTTAGGGCAAGCCCATATCTTTTCCCAGAACTGTGTGACTTCTTCCATTCTGGGGGGTGCTGTCACTTCAATTCTTTTTTTACCTATTTCCCTGTAAAATCTCTTTGTATCAGTCTGAAAAATCTTGTTTTCTCTGTAAAATCTTGCTCTTTTTTCATAGCGTCTTATTCGTTGAGCCTTCAGTTGGATTTTTTGCTTTATTTTTTCTTTATTTGATAAGACGTCATTTTCATTCCTGATGTTATATTTTTTTCGGCTCTTCTTCTTTTCCTAGTTCTTACATTTATTCCTCTACTCAGTTCATCCAGTACTGACAGTTCACTTCTTAGTTGTTCGATTTCTTTTTCGATTTTTCTTTTCCAAGGTGGATCTTCACGTCTGCGTGACTGCCTTGTTTTTATTTTGATGTTTAATTTTCTTGTTGCTGCTGTTGCTGATGCATATATTACTTCGTTAAGATTTGTATTCGGGTCTTCATCCAGTATTGATTTCAGTGCTGCATTGTACAATTTAATAGTTCGGAGGTTTTGTTTTGTTGGTTGGAATTTTGGGAGCTGTTCACGTTCCTCCATTGTAATACTTTGTATTTGACTTAGCTGGTTTTTTATTTCTATCTTGGCTTCCTGTATATTGTTCTTATTTTCCGTCAAATAATTATCTTCGATGTGTTCTGAACTCATTTTATTTTTGTCTTTTAACTGACTCAGATCGCACCTTTCCAGCACTTTTAGACTTACATCATTATCTTCACAGTGATTTGCGTGTTTCACGGTTTCTACATTATGACCTGTGATTTGTTTGATGTTATTACTTTTTATTTCTGGTTCCGGTTCCTTTTCATATTTTGTTGATTCGACTCTTCTTGTTACAATTCTTTTAATTTCGTGAATCTCAGCCTCTGACAGTCAGTTATTACGAATAATGTACCTACGTACATTGGCCAATTTATTTTCGTCAATATACTTTCTATTTGCTTGACCAACTTTTTCACGCCAAATGTCATATGTTTGGCGAGTCATGTTTTTTTGAGGTTTGAGTAACGCTTCATGAAATGCAGTCATAACGACTTTGTACTCCTCACGAGACCATTTTATTTTTTCTTTCTTTATATATACGGTTGTAGATCTAGCTGGTGAATTTTCAGGACCATCATTAGGATTATCCTGGTTGTGGGGACCTGAAGATACATTCTTTGTGTAGGAGTTTGTTCCTATGGCAGATTTTTCGACCTCAGGTAGGTTCCCTCCTGAAGGACGGGCTCCCTGTTTATCCACTGGAAGAGCCATACTGGACTTTTTATTTCTATTTGTGTTTTTCATTTTTTTTCCCACGAGTGACGCACGGGTCCAAAAGTCCACCCAAAGTTGCCCGGCACGTTGGGTAACGGTCTTTTACAAACAGGGTCCTGAAGCCTGTAGGGAACCGTTTGTGACCTCATTATTATTATTATTATTATTATTATTATTATATAATTAATTGTTTAGGTGTCTACAATTTGTAGAGTCCGTTAGTCTCGAGAGACCCAATGGATCTGCGCTGAAAATGTCGTACTTTAGTTGCTGGTAGCGTTATAAGCATATGTTATGGCTCTACAGGCTTACTTGGGAGTGATAATCTGGCAGGTGTTGCCAAAACGAAGCGGAACATAACATCGGACTGTCTTAGAGACTCTGGTGCCGGATTTATCCTCAGTGTTTACTCCCGATGCCTTTTCCAGGATTAGATATAGCCGCAAGTCAAGCAGAGGCTTCAAATCAGTGTTTTTCTTCTCTTGGATAGTCTATTCTTTCGAGATGACGAGTTCCATCTACGCAATATATATATATATATTAAGATACATAGATGATATTCTCATTCTAGCTAAGAATATTGATCAAATTACACAAATTAAAAAACAAATATGAAAGTCACTCCCTTCTCAAATTTACATTAGAACTTAATATTAATAACAAAATTCCATTCTTTGACGTATTCATTGATTCTAGCACACACAGATGTACTACTTCTCTATATAGGAAACCAACTAGCATAAACTCGTGTCTTCTTAATTATAATAGTGAATGACCCCAACAATATAAGTTAACTGTTATAAAAAACTTAATTCAACGAATACAAATGATATCTTCTTCCAAATCCATATTTTATAAAGAATTACACAACATTAAGCAAACACTTGTTAAGAATGGATTTCCTAATTCTGTTATTGATCAACGAATTAAAATCCATCTCGATAAACTTAACAATAGCTCCTACAATATTGATAATATTAATAATAATAGTGTACGTCAAAATAAACATAACACTATTAACTTATACTATTGCAACCAAATGCATAATAATTACAAACATGATGAAACAACACTCAAAAACATAATACGTAGAAATGTTAAACCAATAAATAATAATAATCAAATTAAGCTCATCATATATTATAAGACATTTAAAACAGTTGACCTCATAGTCTCTAATAACCCTACAACCACACAACTAAATCCTCTTCAGAAAACAAATGTAGTGTATCAATTTACATGCCCGTTTAGAGATTGTATCTCTGGTACTAATAATAAACCCACTACATATATTGGTTTTACTACAAACATTCAGATCTTCGAGGCCATCTACATTAAATCAAGACAACCCACACTTAATAAAATCACGTTTAAACCAGGTCATAACACATTACATTGCATTAAAATATATGGTTTTGTTAACATTTCGAGCTCTCACGCGGTGTGACGTCATAGTCTGCTAATCGGTATCTGTTCTCGTTGTATAGCAATGTTTTATGTCAACACAATACAAAATTTTCTTGGATGGTGGATGTCTTTATGTTAACGTCACTGTAGCCTCTCTGAAGATGGCACATGTGAGCCGAAAGCTTAGAACCAGCATAATAAAAAATATTCAAATGTTTGAAACTTTTTGTCTTTAATTTCACCTGAAATTAATGCCAAAATACGATGTTTAGAATGGCTCATGATTAAACATAATAGACATTCATTGTCTCTTATATTTAACAGTATATGTTTAGAAAATTATCTGCTGCCTTGATACACTATATATATATATAAATATATATACATATATATATATATGTATATATATATACATATACACATATGTATGTATGTATGTATGTATGTATGTATGTATGTAAATTATTAATAGTAGAAAACCGTATTAAGAACAGAAATGAATGAAATTTAATACTTACATGCCTTGTGACAGAAAAAAAAAAAGAACAATAAAAAAAAAAAAGAAGGAAGAACGACCGAGCGGTTTCAATCCCAACTTCTTCAGGGTCATCTAGGAAATTTATTTCATTTTTAAAAATTTCAAAATGAAGATGATTATATATAAGAGACCAAAAAAACGGCGAAAAGGGATGAACAGGAAAAAAATTGAGGGAATTATTTTTCCTTTTCTATTCCATTTACTTTATATATATATATATATATATATATATATATATATATATATATATAATACCTAGTGAGCCAGACAAGCTACCTAGGTTTCAACTGAACGGATCGTCAGGGAGAGCCAGCTTTCCCTGACGATCCGTTTAGGTGAAATATAGGTAGGTTGTCTGTCTCTCAAGGTATTATTTATTTATTTATTTATTCCGCTCTACCTAAGTATTGAGCGCTTTTTTGTTATTTGATTACTCGTATAGGGTTTTTTTCTTTGGGCTACGTGCTGACTCAGTCTGAGCTCTTTTGACTGTTCATGTACTTATCTCTTTCTTTTTTAAAACCATTTTTCCCTTCTTCGTAGATCCGTGGAAGGTTTTTCGGCACGAGTATAGTTATTATCCTTTTATATATATATATATATATATATATATATATATATATATATATATTATATTGGTTGTAGAAATAAACAGTTTGGCATCAAATGTATCACTTTAAAAATTATTATTATTATTATTATAATTAGATTAATAATAAAAATAGAAAGTGATAAATAAGAAAAGAATGAAAATGTATAAAATTACCAACAAATATATTAAAACATTTTTTTGTTAAAAATATTTGAAAAAATAAATGATACAAGCAATTGGCTCTTCTGAAACAATATAATGTAGTAAACTAAACAAAACAACGTTTCGACTCGAAACGCGTTTTGTACAAATTTTAAAACATGTCTTCATTCATAAAATATTATTAATTTACATTACAATCACTAAGAAAAAGATAACTGAAAAAATTATAAGCAAATGTTCATAATGTTATTAGGATAAATGATAAAAAAATCGACGATAAACGACTTGATAAACAAACCTGAACAAGTATTACGACTCAAAATAGTTTTCCTACAATTTCAGAATGTATGTCTTGTTTTGTAAATGAACGAAATGTTACGGTTAAAGCGTAGAATTATTAGTTTCAATGTATAAGTAATTTAACAAATACATTATTAAATGTTCTTCAGTCATTCTTATTATAAAGAAACTTGCTCACTAATACTAAATTTAATAATCAATCCATGATTATTACGATACATCTTGAAAAATAAGCAAATATGTATTTTCAATTTTAATAATTAAGAATTATAAATGTATAAAATATAATAAAATTATAATATAGTAAAAAAAAAAAAGATGAGAATAAATCGGTAGTTAAAATAATGAAGACTTCCATTTAAAAATACGGCATTGCTGTCTTTCAGAAACTTTACTTATTTCTCCAACTATCATATTCAGTTAGTCATTTAAGTGCCATAAGTGATACACCCTTGGGCGATCATGTCTCAAAAGAGACATAACTGACTGGGCAGAAAATTATCCCAGAGTAAGTTGCCATTACTTTCTGCTGGAGACTGGTTGCCAACCAAGGCTATAGAATCCTATCTGTCATGTTATTTAAGCCATGGTTGGAGGGAAAAAAGACGGATTATATTATTATATTATTAAGTATTAATTAGTGGGGGATCAGTTTATTACTACATAACAATAGAAAACCAATCCCTTACTTAATTGTTATTTCAAATTTTTTCATTTGTACATGCTTCCGTCAGTCATTTTAGGGCCATACGTGATACTTGGGCGATCATGTCTTGAAAGAGACATGACTGACAGGGCAAAAAATTATCCCGCAGTAGGTTGCCATTACTTTCTGCAGTAGACCGGTTGCCGACCAAGACTAAAGAACCTAATATTATATTAATAAGTATTAATATGTAGAGGATCAGTTTATTACATCATAACAATAGAAAACCAACCCCCTACTTAATGACCGGTAGAAACTTTACTTATTTCTCCAACTATCATATTCAGTTAGTCATTTAAGTGCCATACGTGATCCACACTTTGGGCGATCATGTCTCTTTCGAGACATGGCTGACTGGGCAGAAGATTATTCCGCAGTAGGTTGTCATTGCTTTCTGTGGTAGACTGGTTGCCAGCCAAGGCTATAGAACCCAATCTGTCCTATTATTTAACCCATAACTGGTGGAAAGATACGGATTAATACATTTCCCTAGGATATTTGTGCGTAAGTGAATGCAAGAAATCCAAGTGAAATTTGAACTCGGCTACCCGATTTGTCGTTCCGAGCCGATATCTACTGCACCACAACTCACATCCTGAAGTTTACGTAACATTCCGAAGTCGTTGTAGTTACGTCATCTTTTAGGCTGGGCAGGTTTAGTCTATGAACGGCAGGAATGAATAGCGCCAGTTCTAATTTCAAGTAAAAACCGCCTAACACATTATAGATCAAGTTTATGTCAACATCAATCTCCTGCGCGCGAAATGTTTCTTGATTACATAAGGCATTCTTTCTTCCGATCTGGTTTTCAAGTAAATCAAAGCCTTTTATTAAACGAGGCATGAGAGTAATAATGAATTTATTAGGGAAATTAAAGAAAAAAAGTTTATTTTTTAAGTTTACGTTTAAAGTTTACTTTATTTAAAATCAGAAAGAGATATATTAAATGTCCAAGGCACAAAATTAAATAGCTGAGCTTGGAGAATTCAAAACGCACAGGATATAATGACGTGACATTTAAGTGCCGTTTTTCATATATATATATATATATGCCTGTTTCGCTGTATCACAGCTCATCACTATATCGGTTAGACATTCGATTGCTTCTAGCCAGAATTGAAACCCGACAGAATAGACATCAGTCGGCGATTCTACCACTGAGCTTTGGGCGCTCGGAAGAAGTAGGCGGACTTTTAACGTGTAATATACAATGTAACATACGCCAGTAGCTGAGGGTGTGCAAATTTATTACTTAATCAACGATGCGTAGATGCTTGAGTAGTTACTGTTTTTTCAAAGTCTACCATTCCTCCACAGTGCTCAATCAGGGTGTGAGAGCGTAAATACGATGAAATTTTATAAACTATGAAATTTTAATTATTTATCTCTCTCAGTAGAAGTACATACTATCACCTGTTGCCTGGTTTACACACCTCACAGGTTTTTGAACATAAGTTGAGCTTTATCCCTTGTTTCATACTTTGACATGGGTTTCTGGTTCGTTCTAAAGTTTATTTCAACTCTGTGCGTTGTGGTGCATTTGATATCGACTCGGAAAGAAAACACTCAGAGATGAGTTCGAATTCTAGTTCAATTTGTTGCACTCACTTTGACACGTAAATACCCTTAGGAAAGATATGAATCCGTCGCTACTCCCTCCAACTATGTGTTGAATAGCATGGCCGATTGGGTTCTATTGCTTTGGTTGACAGCCAGCCTACTGTAGAAAGTAATGTTTTTTTGGGTTTTTTTTTTTTACTGCAGGAAAATTTTCTGCCCAGTCACTCATGTCTCTTTTGAGTCATGATTGCCGAGGCGTGTATCACGGATGACACTCAGCTGCCTGGCTGATCCTTCCAAGGTCTACGAATAAACAATGAAATTTTATTTCCATTTTCTCCTCAATAGGAGGAAATAGGTTCATTTATCGTCCAATTTGAAATCTTCCCTGGTTTTTTGAACTGGGATAGAGGTCTTTGCCTTGTTTCCTGTTTAGTATTGGGTTTTCTTCTGTTTCTTCTCGTTTTTTTTTTCATTAAAATCTCTTTCACTTTCAGCAGCTTCTTGCATTTACTGGCATTATCACCTTGTTTCGAGTGAAACGATTTTATAAATGTGTCAGTTATAACTTGTGCTCTAGTATATAAAACATATCAACTTTGCGGTTAAAAATTATTTACCTATTTTAAGTATTATGTGGTTCCACTATATACCGTCAGTCAGTTAAGTGCCATACGCGATACACGCTTGGGCGATCATTTCTCGAAAGGGACATGACTGACTGGGCAGAAGATTATCCCGCAGTAGGTTGCCATTGCTTTCTGCGGTAGATTGGTTGCCGACCAAGGCTACAGAACCCAATCTGTCCTGCTATTTAACCCATAACTGGAAGGAAGAGACGGATGAATACCTTTCCCAGGGGTATTTGCGCGTAAGTGAATACAATGGATTCAACTGGAATTCGAACTGGCTCCCCGGCTTCTCGTTCCGAGCCGATATCCACTGGACCACAACGCATAATCAACAAAATTTAATTATTATCTATATTTCATTCACAAAATAAAACAATGAATAATATATTCTTCTTCTTCTATGTGCATTGTCCCTTCAGGACGTAGGCGATCATGGCCTTCCACTTTTCCCTATCCCTGGTGGCTCTTAGCACACCTTCTACTGTTACACCATAGAACCCTCATTCCATCATCCACCTGATCATGTCCTTCAAATACCTTATCCGTTGCATTCCCCTGTCTCTTTTTCTCTGTATCTGGCCTGTTAGTATCAGGTTCTCCAAGCCTTCCTTCCTCATTGCATGTCCCAGGAACTTCAGCTGTCTCTTTCTGATGCCCACTATTAATTTCTCTTTTGTTTCCATCATTTCTAGGGCCTCATCATTGCTCACATGCTCGTTTCATGATATTCGCAGCATCCTTCTGTAGAACCATATTTCAGTTGCTTCAGTTTTTTCCTTCATCTTTGATGATATTGTCCAGCATTCACTGCCATATTGAAGAACTGACAACACATAGCAATCCAGTATTCTCTTCTTCGTTTCTAGCGAAATTGTCCTGTTTCTTAATACTTTACTGAACTTCTGGACTGCTTCTTTCGCCATGACAATTCGCCTTCGGATCTCTGTGTCACACTTTCCATCTTCTGTTATAACACTTCTCAGGTATTTAAATTTTTAGTTTACTCAGACAAAATTTACCTGTCTAGGTCTAAACTATCCTTCCCCCCTCCTAACCCAAATGTCTATCTCTATGGTTACAAACTGCTAATTGACCAGTTTAGACACACCAAATTCTATTCTCGACAACCACCATTCCTTAATTTCCAAAATAACCATGAATACATCCCACATTCTCAAAAATAAATAGTTTTCAGCATTTATTTTCATTTCAACATATCATTCGAAGAGGAGCGGTTCTGCTCTGACACACATTAACCTTTTTGTGTAGTGATACTATGCTTTTATAAACCATTGTAACAACTATCACAATATATATATATATATATCATCTACATACAATCCTGTTTTGTCTGTTTTGTTGTATCACAGCACATCAATGTAGCTAGACTTCCACTTTCCTCGAGCCGGTAACGAAACTCGACCAATCTGCAGTCAGTCGGGGTCCCTTGTCCCTAAGCCATAAGCGCATGGAATGAGAGAATGGGAAGTTTTAGGGTTATATATATGCGGTGTATACACACCATTCATTACTGAAGAGTAATATATATATATAACGTAGAACACTTGGTATATTATCCAGGTAAATCCCGATAGAGACCAACTCAAAAGAACTCAATGTTAAATTTATTTATTTAATTTAACAGAGTAATATAATTTAGAAAAAAATTTAGATGTACTACAATTTCATGTGTAATACATATTTCGCCGCCAAATGATGACCTTGCGGCTCATCAGACCCAAATGATACAACAGTTAATATTAAGAAAAACAATAACTGTTGTTCCATTTGGGTCAGACGAGCCGCAAAATATGTATTACACATGGAATTGTAGTATATGTAAATTTTTTTTCTAAATTTTTTGTGGTACAGTGGATATAGGCTTGCAACGAGACACCGGGGCGCCGAGTTCGAATTCCAGTTGAATCCATTGTATTCACTTACGCGCAAATACCCTTGGGAAAGGTATTAATCCGTCTCTTCCTTCCAGTTATGGGTTAAATAGCAGGACTGATTGGGTTCTATAGCCTTGGTCGGCAACCAGTCTACTGCAGAAAGCAATGGCAACCTACTGCGGGATAATCTTCTGCCCAGTCAGTCATGTCTCTTTCGAGACATGATCACCCAGAGCGTGTATCACGTATGGCACTTAACTGACTGATATATACATACACACACACACACACATATATATATATATATATATATATTTATATATATATATATATATAGTCATCCGCAAGCAGTCTTGTTTAACTGTATCACAATTGATTAGTACGGTTAGACATCCGATTGTTTCCAGCCGGGATCGAAATACGACTGATTTGACATCATTCAGAGATTCTACTTCTAAGCTATCGTCGCACGGTCGTAAAGGCAGGTTTTAACGTGCTATATGCCCATTGTAAACAAGCGCTAGTAGGCAAGGTTTTCAATTCATTTCTGAAGAACGATGCGTAAATAGCGGTGAGTAGCTACTGTTTTTAAAGTCTAGCATTTCCCCAGATTGCGCAATCGGCAGGCGAGGTAAGACTCTCTCGTCGCGTATACCATTTGAAGGGTCAGTAAAACATTAATGTCCTCACGCGTGTATCTCCCGATATATGCAGATAGTTTGAAAACTTTTTAACAGATAGAATATGTGGTTGATCCTTTTCGTTTAATTGACCAATTGCGGCAAGTTTCTGCGAGTGAAATGCAAGGATTGCTTTACTAAGCCAAAGTAACAGTGGTGGCTATCAATAAATTTCTTTTATAATCGCAAGCAGTTGATCCCGAAGTTCAAGTTGGCTTTGTTCAAGCCTTTGTATAGATGTGTAGCAGAACAGGGGTCACATTCTTCATTCTGTCAGTCAGTTAAGTACCATGCGCGATACACGCTTTGGGCGATCATGTCTCCAAAGAGACATGACTGACTGGGCAGAAGATTATCCCGCAGTAGGTTGCCATTGCTTTCTGCGGTAGACTGGTTGCCGACCAAGGCTATAGAACCCAATCTGTCCTATTATTTAACCCATAACTGGAAGGAATAGACGAATTAATACCTTTCCCAAGGGTATTTGCGCGTAAGTGAATGCGAGGAATTCAACTGGAATTCGAACTCGGTTCCCCGATTTCTCAATCCGAGCCGATATCCACTGCGCCACAACGCACATCCCTTCATTCCATTCTGTACGCTTTGAAAAAATGAGGATGTTGCATTATTTCAATAGACTTAATTCCATAAATGGCTGGTAAGCTCTTAAACGAGAAGGAATGCTTGTGAAAAACTAACAACATATTGCTGCGTTTATTTTTTTTTATACTTTTTCATGCAACTTCATCTTTCTGAAGATCCTGTGTATTCCATATAAGAGCCTTTAACAATTTTCGAAGTCGGATTGGTTATACATAATAACAACGAAAAAAAATGAAGGTATATTTGCCTTGCCTCTCATGACAAAGTAACGTTCTAGAGACAAAGATAATTTACTTTTTGTATAGAAAGATGTCATTCGGGTTTAGCTATAGTATCGTGCGAGTCGCAGGGTTTTCAGCAAACACGAAAATACAGGAAAAGCTTCTGACAACATATGGGATGAATTTTAGATGTTTCTACAGGAAGGATTGTTAAAAGCTCCAGAAGTGAGTGAGAAAGATGCAAAAGATAAAACAAATGAAATCGGAAATAAGAGTCTCACTTGAAAAAAAAGAAGAGAGAAGATATAACAAGCCTTTATAATAAACCACTGATACTGGTTCTCTATAAAGAAAAGATAATAACAGAAATAACAGGATAGGTCCATATATATATATATATATATATATATATATATATCTGCAGACAGATCTGTTTCGCTGTATTACAGCTCATCAGTACGGCTTAGACACCGGTCGCTTCCTAACCCAGGATCGAAACCCGACCGAATCAGTGTCAGTCGGCCATTCTATATATATATATTTTTTTAATCATATCACCCCGAGCAATTTTAAGTTTTCGTTTATTTAGACAAGAAAATAATAAACGAAAACTTAAAATTCTAGAAGCTATCTACATCAAACAGTTTAAACCTAGCTTAAATAAAATAAATTTCGACACCTCTACTAACGTACTTCAATGCTTATAATCGACGGGAGAGGTCATAGTTATTATACTTACCCCCTACACCATAGTAGCAGCAGTTCCCAGACCAATCCCTCATGCCACTATACACTCAATTGAACAAAAAACCCACTACCACCATTCCTTCTCGGCCTACAGCCATGTGTGACACAAAAAATGGACCTGTCTGATTTTCTCTGTATAACTCCACTCTGTTAGTAATAATTTAAATGTTCTATGTTCACTGAACATTAAATGTTCATCCTTTGATAATGGCTTATGTAAGCCGAAAGCTCAGACGTGATAAAAAAATCAACAATTATTACGATTTCTTGTCGTCTTTCCATGACAACACTATCAAGCTAATCAGATCATACGAACGGATCTTACACAAAATAAATAGACAGAACTTGTCTATATTATTCAATGAAACTTGTATTAATATATATATATATATATATATATATATATATATATATATATATATATATGCCAAATAAATAAAGAAAAAAGAAGACAGAAAAAAGAAGACAGAAAAAAGAAGACAGAAAAAAAGAAAATATGCATGAAAAACAAAGAAAGGAAAGAAAAAAAATATATGTAAGTGACAAAGAAAGAAAGAAAGAAAGAAAGAACGAAAGAAAGAAAGAAGTGTATGTACAAAAAGAAAAAAGAAAGAATAGATATACATATATGTGGGTGGGTGTGTGAGACAAAGAAAGAAAAGAAAACAAATACATGTACGGAACAAAGAAAGAAAAAAAGAAAAAATAAAGAAAAAAAATAAGTGTATGTACAAAAAGAAAGAAAGAAAAGATATACATGTATGTGGGTGGGTGTGTAAGACAAAGACAGAAAATAAATTAATATATGTTCAGGACGAAGAAATTAACGATAGAAGGAAAGAAAGAAAGAAATTAAAGAAAGAAAGAAAGAAAGAAAGAAAGAAAGAAAAATATATTGGGATAGACAAAATTTAAAACGAATGAGAGACAGCAAATCCGAACAGAAAGAAAGAAGAAACGAAAAAGAAATAAAGAAAGGAAAAGAAACTTGATGAGATACATAAACTTAATGTAAGCAAGCAAGAAAGAAGGACAGAAAGAAAGAAAGAATAAAGAAAGGAAAAGAAAGATGATGAGATACATAAACTTAATGTAAGCAAGCAAGAAAGAAGGACAGAAAGAAAGAAAGAATAAAGAAAGGAAAAGAAAGTTGATGAGATACATAAACTTAATGTAAGCAAGCAAGAAAGAAGGACAGAAAGAAAGAAAAAAAAGAAGACAGTAATGGAAGGAAAAGCAAAGGTATAAATGAAAAGGAAACAGAGAAGGAGAGAAAAAACGGAGAAAAAAGAGAAAGAGAAAAAATAAGAAAAAGAAAGACGAAAGAAAACGAGAAAAAATGAAAATGCAAAAAGTAAAATGAAAAGCAAAACAAAACTAAATTAAAGATGGAATAGTAAAAAATAAAATTCAAAAAGATCAAAGGGAATAGATGTCTGACTCAGATACACGTAAAAAATATATGCAAGGGTGTATAAAAAAAATGTCACTTTCTGATTTTAAATATAGGGGCCTTTCTAGTTGATGGCGTCTGTTAAAACTTCCTCGTTGATCACATGCTTGGTCCATGATATTCTTCACACAAGAAAAATAAAATTTAAAAAACTGACAGAAAAAAAAAGAAATGAACGCCTTCAATAAGGAGTAAGAAAAACAAATATAACAGAATTAAATGAAGAAAGAGAAAGAAAGAGTGCTCAGAAAGAGAAATGAGAAAAAACACATTCTCGCAAAAAGTAACTATAACTAGACTCGCCAAGAAGCAGTTTCTTTTTGAAGACAATACCAGACTACTAGAACTGCTAGAAGTAGCTAGAACATATATTATCCTAGAACGATGCTTATATTTAAAATCAGAACAAGAAAAAAAATAAGATATTTGAAATAAGAACTTAAAGGATCTTATATTTACGATCTTATATTTATATCAGAACAAGCATGACTCATATATCTAACATCAGAACTAGATGGGTTCTTATATTCAAAAACACAACTGAAAGGACATTTTTTTTAATCATATCACCCCGAGCAAGGCGGTAACGCCACTGGTGTGCAGGGGGTTCATAGGAGTGAAAAGATTGGAAAAGAGAAAGCCGGAAACCACATCCTAAACAGGAATCAAGGGATGAGTCTCTTCACCTGTTCAATAGACGTGGGTGGAGTGTGAACTGGGCGATAGTTTAGTCTATCTACTCCAATTCATATTAAAAATTGGAACAAGAATGACTTTGTATTTAAAATCAGAACGGGAGGGAATCTTAAATTTAAAATCAGAACGAGAACTCATATTTAAAATCAGAACAGGAAGAATTCATATAATTTAAATTCAGAACAAAAAGACACTTATATCTAAAAATCAGAACAAGAACTCTTATATCATAACAAAGACTGTTATCTTTTTCTTATATTTAAAATCAAAACGAGGATTCTTATATTTAAAATCAGAACAAGGACTCATATTTATAATCAGAAAAAGAATGACTCTTATATCTAAAAGAAGGACAAGAATGACCTTATAATAAAAATCAGAACAGAAAGGACTCTTAAATTTAAATTAAAAAACAAGAATGTCTCTTATATTTAAAGGCAGAACAAGAATGACCTTATAATAAAAATCACAACTGGAAGGACTCTTAAATTTAAAATCAGAATGAGGTTTATTATATTTAAAATCATAACTGGAAGCACTCTTATATTAAAATCAGAACGAGGTCTCTTATATGTAAAATTAGAAAGTAAAGGAAACGTATATTTAAAGTTAGAACAAGTATTGCCTTATATATGAAATCAGAACAAGAATGACTCTTATATTTAAAAGCAGAACATGAATTATCTTATATTCAAAATCAGAACAGGAAGGACTCTTATATTTAAAATCAAAATGAGGACTCATATATTTCAAATCAAAACGGAAAATCTCATATATTTAAAAGCAGAACAATAATGACTCTTATATTTAAAATTAGAACAAGAATAACCATATATTTAAAACCAGAAGGAGGTCTCTTATATTTAAAATCATAATTGGAAGGACTCTTATATTAAAATCAAAACGAGGACACTTATATTTAAAATTAGAACAAGAATGATATTATACTTAAAATCAAAACAAGAATTACTCTTATATTTGAATGCAGAACAAGAGTAATCTTATATTTAAAATCATAACTGGAAGGACTCTTTTATATAAAAGCAGAACGAGGACTCTTATTCTTGCATTCAGAATAAGAAGGACACTTGTATTTAAATTCAGAACAAGAATGAGCTTATATTTAAAATCTGAAGAATGACTCTTATATTTAAAAGCAGAACAAGAATAACTTTGTATTTAAAATCAGAACAAGAATGCCTCTTATATTTAATATCTGAACGAGGATTTTTATATTTAAAATCAGAACTAGATGGACTCACACATTTAAAATCCAAACAAGAATGATCTTATATTTGAAATAAGAACTAGAATGACTCTTATATTTAAAGTCATAAAGTGACAATTGATTTTTTTATTCACCCTTGAATATTTTCTTATGTCTGGGCCAGACGATTATTCTATTTGATCTTTCTGTTTTTTTTTGTTTTTTTTAAGGTTTCTTTTCTTATTTAGTTTTAGTTTTCTTTTTAACTTTTCGCATTTTCATTTTTCTCGTTTTCTTTGTATTTCCTTTTCTCATTATCGTGTCTTTCCTTTTTCTCTTTCTTTTTTAGTCTATTTATCAATTTTCTTTGTAGATTTAATTTTAGCGTTTCTTTTACTAATTTATGCTTGCCTTTTTTTTCTTTATTTCTCTTTGTTACTTTTAATTTATTTTTTTCCTTTCAATTTTTTCCTTTCTATTTTCAGGAAAAAAAATTTGGATTTATTTTTGTTTGTAAGCCTTTTATATTTTTTTTAATATTTTTTTTTAATATTTTTTTTAATATATTTTTTTTATATTTTAATCATCTTTTAGAACAACATATTTTCAATTAATTTTTTCTTTCTTTGTCTGATTCATTTATTTAAATTCTTTCTTTCTTTCTTTCTTTCTTTTTTCTTTCTCTCGCACCTATATTTCTTTTCCTTCTTTCTTTGTCTTGTGCGTATATTTCTTTCTTTTTTTCTTTGTTCTTTCTTTCTGTTTTCTTTCTTTTTTCTTTCTTTCTTTCTTTCTTTCTTTCTTTCTTTTTTCTTTCTCTCGCACCTATATTTCTTTTCCTTCTTTCTTTGTCTTGTGCGTATATTTCGTTCTTTTTTCTTTTTCTTTCTTTCTGTTTTCTTTCTTTCTTTCTTTCTTTCTTTCTTTTTTCTTTCTCTCGCACCTATATTTCTTTTCCTTCTTTCTTTGTCTTGTGCGTATATTTCTTTCTTTTTTCTTTTCTCTTTCTTTCTGTTTTCTTTCTTTCTTTCTTTCTTTTTTCTTTCTCTCGCACCTATATTTCTTTTCCTTCTTTCTTTGTCTTGTGCGTATATTTCTTTCTTTTTTCTTTCTTTCTGTTTTCTTTCTTTCTTTCTTTCTTTCTTTCTTTCTTTCTTTCGTGCATTAATATCTTTCTTCTTTTATCTCTTTCACACATATATATTTCTTTTTTCATTCTCTATTCTGTGTCGATTACATAGATTTATTTTCTTTCTTTCTTTGTCACGTACGTGTATGCATTTTCTTTCTTTCATCGTTTGTTTCGTTGTCACGTACAGATTTTTCTTTCTTTCTTTGTTTCTTTGTCACATGTATATATTTATTTTGTTTCGTTCTTTATCACGTAAAAATATTTATTTTCTTTCTTTGTCATGTACATATATTTATTTTCTATCTTTCTTTCGTTTTCACGTACATGTATTTCTTTTCTTTCTTTGTCACGTACATATATTTTCTTTCTTTCTTTGTCACGAAGATATATTTCTTTTCTTTTCTTTCTTTCTCACATCCATATATTTCTTTCCTTTCTTTATTTTGTTTCTTTGTCACATGCATATATTTATTTTCTTTCTTTGTCGCGTAAATATATTTTTTCTTTCTTTCTTTTTTCTTTCTTTGTCGTGTACATATATTTTCCTTCATTCTTTCTTTTTCGCGTACATATATTTCTTTCTTTCTTTCTTTCTTTCTTTGTCACGTAAATATATTTCTTTTCCTACTATCTTTCCTGCTTTGTCATGTACATGTATTTATTTTCTTTCTTTCTTTGTCACGTACATATCTTTCTTTTTCTTTCTTTTTCTTTCTTTTTCTTTCTTTCTTTCTTTCTTTCTTTCTTTCCTTTCTTTCTTTCTTTCTTTCTTTCTTTCTTTCTTTCTTTCTTTGTCACGTAAATATATTTCTTTTCCTACTATCTTTCCTGCTTTGTCATGTACATGTATTTATTTTCTTTCTTTCTTTGTCACGTACATATCTTTCTTTTCTTTCTTTTTCTTTCTTTCTTTCTTTCTTTTTCTTTCTTTCTTTCTTTGTCACGTAAATATATTTCTTTTCCTACTATCTTTCCTGCTTTGTCATGTACATGTATTTATTTTCTTTCTTTCTTTGTCACGTACATATCTTTCTTTTCTTTCTTTTTCTTTCTTTCTTTCTTTCTTTCTTTTTCTTTCTTTCTTTCTTTGTCACGTAAATATATTTCTTTTCCTACTATCTTTCCTGCTTTGTCATGTACATGTATTTATTTTCTTTCTTTCTTTGTCACGTACATATCTTTCTTTTCTTTCTTTTTCTTTCTTTCTTTCTTTCTTTTTCTTTCTTTCTTTCTTTGTCACGTAAATATATTTCTTTTCCTACTATCTTTCCTGCTTTGTCATGTACATGTATTTATTTTCTTTCTTTCTTTGTCACGTACATATCTTTCTTTTCTTTCTTTTTCTTTCTTTTTCTTTCTTTCTTTCTTTACCTTGGTTTTTCTTTGTCCCATTTATATTGTACAAGTCAGTCAGTTAAGTGCCATACTTGGTAAACGTTTGGGCGATCATGTCTCGAAAGTGACATGATTGACTGGGCAGAAGATTATCCCGAAGTAGGTTTGCCATTGGTTTCTGCGGTTGCCAGCCAAGGCCAAAGAACCCAATCTGTCCTGTTATTTAACCCATAACTGGAGGGAAGAGATGGATTAATACCTTTCCTAAGGCTATTTGCGCGTAAATGAATGCAATGAATTCAACTGGAATTCGAACTCGGCTCTCCGATTTCTCGTTCCGAGCCGATATCCACAACGCACAACGTACAAGACAAAGACTTAAAAAGCATGTATTTCTTTCAGTCTTTGTCTCTTATATATATTAATTAATTCTTTCTTTCTTTCTTTCTTTCTTTATTTATTTATTTATTTATCGTACATGTATTTTTCCTTTCTGTCCTTGTTTCAGTCATATATTTCTTTTCTTTCTTTTTTTCTTTCTTTCTTTCTTTCTTTCCTTCTTTCGTTCTTTCTTTTTTTGTCTTATGCTTATTTGTTTTCTTTGTTTTCTATATATATATATTTCGTTCTTTACTAATTGGCTTTGTTTATTAGCTGTATTATTTTCTATTTGTGGTGCAGGATGTGCATTGTGGTGCAGTGGATATCCCCCTCGGAACGACAAAACGGGATGCAGAGTTCGAATTCCAGTTGAATTCCTTGCATTCACTTACGCGCAAATACGTTTGCAAAAGGTATTAATCCGTTTTTTCCTTCCAGTTATGAGTTTAAAAAAAAAACAGGACAGATTGAGTTCTATAGCCTTGGCTGGCAACTAGTCTACCGCTGAAAGTAATGGCAACCTACTGAGGGATAATCTTCTGCCTAGTCGGTCATGTCTCTTTTGAGATATGATCGTCCAAAGCGTGTATCACGTATGGCACTTAACTGACTGACTGACATATATTTAATTTCTTTTTTTTTCTTTCTTTTTTCTTCGTCTCGCGCATGTAAGACTTGTTTTTCTTTCTTTCTGTATTTGTGCCGTACATATATTTTTTGTCCGTCATTCTTTCTTTGTCTTGTACATATTTTTTTCTTTCTGTCTTTCGTCTTTATTATTTTTTCGTTCTTTCCTTCTTTCATTTCCTCGTACAGTAAGTATTGATCTGGCACAAGGCCAAGGCATATCGAGTACTGACTGGAGAATTATTATGCATCTAAACCATAGTTAGCCTTTCCTTAATTTTTCTTCTACATTTCATGATGACTTTTCTGTTATTTGCATTTCTATTTCTCAATGATGGATGTGGTTTCCGGCTTTTTCTTTTCCAATCTTCTCACTTTGTTTTGTTTCTTTTTTTTTTAATTGGAGTAGATAGATCTATCTATCGCCCGGTTCACACTCCACCCTCCACCCACGTCTATTGAACAGGTTAAGAGGCTCATCCCTTGTTCCCTGTTTAGGATGTGGTTTCCGGCTTTCTCTTTTCCAATCTTTTCACTATTACGTAGCCCCCTGCACATCGGTGGCGTTACCGCCTTGCTCGGAGTGATACGATTAAAAAAAAACATATAATTCTTTTCTTTCATTCTTTCTTTGTTTGTGCCTAAATGAATTTATGTTCTTTCTATCTTCCTTGATTTTTCAGATATTTTCTTTCATTCTATTTTATTACGCCCTTTCTTTCTTTGTCTCTCATTTATGTATCTTTCTTCTTTTTTTCTTTAATGTCACGTACATATTTTATTTTTGATGTCTTTGTACGTGAGAATGTGCGTTGTGGTGCAGAGGTTATCGGCTCGGAATGAGAAATCGAGGAGCCGAGTTTGAATTTCAGTTGAATTCTTTGAAATTCACTTACGAATTTCTTTGTCTTGGACATATTTTTTTTCTTTATGTCTGTTTTTCGTCCTTATATTTGTTTTCGTTCTGTCCTTCCTTCATTTCTTCGTACATATAATTCTTTTCTTTCATTCTTTCTTTGCTTGAGCGTACATGTATTTAGTTTCATTCCATCTTTCTTTGATTTTTCAGATATATTTTCTTTCTATGACACGACATATATTTCATTACGCCCTTTCTTTCTTTCATCGTATTTATGTATCTTTTTTCTTTTTTCCTACTGTCGCGTACATATTTTATTTTTTATATCTTGTACATATTGTCTTTTCTTTCTTTACTTTTCTTTCTTTTTTTTCTTTTCTTTCATTTTTTATGTCTTTGTCTTGTACATATTGCTTTTGCTTTCTTTTTCTTTCTTTCTTTTTTCTTTTTTTCTTTTTTCTTTCTTTTCTTTCATTTTTTATGTCTTTGTCTTGTACATATTGCTTTTGCTTTCTTTTTCTTTCTTTCTTTTTTTCTTTTTTTCTTTTTTCTTTCTTTTCTTTCATTTTTTATGTCTTTGGTACATATATTTTTCTTTCTTTCTTTTTTCTTTTTTTCATTATTTTTTTATGACTTTGTCTTGCACATATATTTTTCTTTCTTTCTTTTTTCTTTTTTCTTTCTTTCTTTTTTTCTTTCTTTGCATACATACCTTTCTTTTCTTTCATTTTTTATTACTTTGTCTTGCACATGTATTTTTCTTTCTTTCTTTCTTTCTTTCTTTCTTTCTTTCTTTCTCTTGTGCATATATTTCATTTACTTCTTTCTTTAAATTGTACATGTATTTCCTTTCTTTCTTTCTTTCTTTCTTATCTTTCTTTATTTCTACATATAGTGGGACCAAACATTCTGAATAAAAATGAATTCGGCAAATATACATAAAAAGAAAAGTGTGTAAAACAAACATTGATCTTCTCACCAGACTTGTTCAACCTTTAGATTGAAGCAAACCTGTGAGATTTAGAAGGTCTACCGTGATTCATTATTGGGGTTTACAATTTTAACAACATAAGATATGCAGATGACACGGTGTCGATATAATAAATAGTAAAGGAACAACATTAGCTTTTTGAGATGATAGAAAGAAGGTAAAAACATTAAGACAAAATGTATTGTTGTTAGCAGAAGAAATGGCTGAACATGAGAATTACAAATTACATACACCATTATCAAGCAATTACATGAATTTAGCTATGTAAAAAATGGTTGATATATACGACACCGAAATCTGAAGATGTACTGTGATAACAAAAGATGGCTTTTTCGAATTCCAGTTGAATCCATTGTATTCACTTACGCGCAAATACCCTTGGGAAAGGTATTAATCCGTCTCTTCCTTCCAGTTATGGGTTAAATAGCAGGACAGATTGGGTTCTATAGCCTTGGTCGGCAACCAATCTACCTCAGAAAGCAATGGTAACCTACTGAGGGATGATCTTCTTCCCAGTCAGTCATGTCTCTTTCGAGACATGATCGCCCAGAGCGTGTTTCACGTATGGCACTTAACTGACTGACTGAATATAATAGTTGGAATAATGATTAAGGCTTATATTGGTTATAAAGTGGGGGATCAGCTTATTACTCATAACAATAGGAAACCGACCCCCCACTAATTACTACATAATAATATAATAGATTTCTTTTCCCTTTACCTATGAGTCAAATAACAGGACAGATTGGGTTCTATAGCCTTGGTCGGCAACCAATCTACCTCAGAAAGCAATGGCAACCTACTGCGGGATAATCTTCTGCCCAGTCAGTCATGTCTCTTTCGAAACATGATCGCCCAAGCGTGTATCACGTATGGCACTTAACTGACTGACTGATTAAGAAAAATTATTTTTCAGCGATAAAATCTTTGTTTCAGCAACCAATCAGGGTACAATCCTTTGTTTTAAAATTTAAAATCATTTTCTAAAAGTAATGAAGTTAATGAGTTACTTTTATATTGAAACTAGCATTTATAATAAAATAATTAATAATTCCTTTTTTTAATCTCTCACACAAATCAGTACGTTTTTCATTATCGAATATCATTGCTATACATATCACACTTTTATGTATTTATTTTTTATTTTATTTTTTAACCTTCCTTTTAAATTGGAGTAGATAGACCCTACTATCGCCCGTTTCATAATTCACTCAATTCTATTGATCATTTTTTGTGTCCTGTTCAGGGAAGAGTTCAGGCTCACTCTATTTTTTTTACTTAGGCCTCAATAGTAAAGTTTTCGCAATTTTTCTACGATGTTAATTGACGGTGACAGCGGCTCTCCATACTGAGCGTACCAGGTTAACAGTTTTCGAGTTGCTGCTTCCGACTGGTAGTGAGGAGCACTAACTCTTGCAGCTGCTCTGATCAGCAGATGCATAATACAGGGGTTCTTGTAGTGCCATGACGCGCATGGATAGGTGTCCCTGTAAGTTCCTCCGGTTAGCGACACTGAGACCAAACTATTCTGTAGTCAGAGCCAGTTCCCTTCCTACGCATGTCGTAGTTGATGACCGTCTTCTTCCACGACTCGAGGTCTTTTCTTATAAAAAATAACTATGAATACTCACTGGGAGTCTATATCAATCAGCATCTCTCTCTGGCAAGGGATGTTTCTTTAATATCGTTTGACAATCCGTGAATGTGCCTCCGTCATGCACTACTAAATTCAATTAGCTATCAGTTCTTTCTCTATGTCCTCTCTAGACAATTTCTTGCTGTTCTTGTTTCTAAACCTCTCAACATTTCACATCCGTAATATTCGTACTTTTGCAGTGTGAAATCTTTCTTCTACAAAATGTCCCCAGACATCCTAATTCTCCCTAAAACTAACCAGAACTCCTCAATCTACTTTTCTGATTTCTCGACCACAGATTATCTTTCCCTCTTTAGAAAGGACTCCAACGTCCATATTCCTGGGCTGGGAGTCTCTATCAGTCAGCATCTCTCTCTGGCCAGGGAGGTTTCTTTAATATCGTTTGACAATCCGTGAATGTGCCTCCGTCAAGCACTACTAAATTCAATTAGCTATCAGTTCTTTCTCTATGTCCTCTCTCAACTGGTTCTTGCTGTTCTTGTTTCTAAACTCCTCAACATTTCACATCCGTGGTATTTGTACTTTTGCAATGTGGAATCTTTCTTCTACAAAATGTCCCCAGACATCCTAACTCTCCCTGAAACAAACCAGAACTCCTCAATCTACTTTTCTGATTTCTCAACCACAGATTATCTTTCCCTCTTTAGAAAGGACTCCAACGTCCATATGCAGGGTCTGGGCGTCTATGTCAGTCAGGATCTCCCTCTGGGGCTAGGGACATTTCTCTTGAATCTCCTGACCATCTGTGCATGTGCCTCCGTCACGCTCCACTAAACTCAGTTATCTATCTATTCTTTCTCTATGTCTTTTCCCGCTGTTTCTTGCTGAACCGTGTATCTGATCGCAGCCATACGCCAACATATTTGTGTTCGGTGACTTCAATGGCCATCATGCCTATTGGCTGGAAAACTCTATTACTGATCTTGATGGCATCCACACCCTGAACTTTGCGATCACCCAATCTCTGACGCAAGTGGTGAACATTCCATTCCGTTTCCCCAGTATGCATGAAGGACAATCCTCTTTGCTAGATCTCTTCTTCACTTCTATCCCTGACTTCTGGTATGCGTTGCAGCTTTACCCTCTTGGCAAATCTTATCACGCTGTAGTTTCTGTTAGTATCTCTTTCCACTCCTCTTCCCCCATGGAACCTCCGACCAGTAGAATCTCCTACTTTTATCAAAGGACAAACTTGGAGGCTCTCCGAAATTTTCAGTACGATATCCCTTGGAAGAAAGTGATTAGTCTCCCTGTTGCAGTCTGTGCTTCTGAGGTCTCCTAGGTAATAACTGGCATCGATGCTTTAATTCCAGCCAGGAATTTTTAACTTAAATCCCATTCGACCCCTGTGTTTCCCCTGCCTCATAATCTACAGAAATCACTACTTTCGGTTTTATTGGAGCCACGCGTCTAACCGCAATAGGCGCCTATTTGCCTCTTCTTTCAATGAGTGTAAGAGAATATTTAGGGAGGCTAAGCTGTTGTTTGCTAACAAAATGAAGCGGCGTATAGCAGCGCATAAGTTTTGCTCCAAAGACTATTAGCGGAACTGCAAAGGCGTGCGAAAAAGCAGCAACAAAATTTCCATTCCTCCTTTAATAAATAAATAGGAGGTCCTCACAGTTATGGCAGACAAGGATGGTGGCTTTGCTCGAAGATTCTCCTCCAACTCCTGACTTAATTAGTCTGGAATATCCGCATCATACTTCCCATCTAGAAATGAGGCTCAACTGAGTGATGTTTATATTACTCCCTCTCACTGTTTTCTAAAATAAAATTTCAAAACTTGACCCCCAATAGGCGAGCTGGGGTGACGGAATATTAATCATCGTCCTGAAGAGTTCGATAAGTCAGAGGAGGCAATTGATGAGTTGAAGTTAGTCTCACAGAGCGCTAGGATGTCAGTGAACTTTTCGTGAAGGAAAGGTTCTACACTAGAAAAGTTAGTTCAAATGCCCCGGATGTTAGTAAAAGAAATGTTAAGAGATTGTGGTGATTTGAGTTTGACTGGTTTAGGAATTTTTCTGATTCCGTTTTTCATGTTAGGGTTTGTTGGTAAGGAGGGACCTTGAGTAGAGGATGCAGGCGGTCATTATCTACGATATGCGCTGGGAGAGAAAGCGTTTGCAGGGACACCTATTCATGCGCGACATAGCACTACAAGAACTCCGATATTATGCAACTGGGTTTTCCTGCTTCTCTAGCATAATGTAGAAACTGTTGGCAGACATAGGATCTTTCTTGCCCGGGACAGCAATAACTCTTCAAGGCACTTGATGTAAGCCTCTGTGTTATGTTTAAAATGAATCGAGATATACCGTCGTCATCACTACTGATCATCCCAAACATAAAAACAACGAAAAATACCTCACAGTTTAACACAGGAAATTTGAATTAAAGTTTCATTCTTCAATTCTTGCCTTTCCCAAAAATCAACATCAAGTTAAGCTGCTAAGTAAATTCCGATTCAAAGAACATAACATAGCGTGGAGGGGTAATGGCTGCTGATACCTTGGCCAGGGTAGCTTCGCATAACAGAATAAATAAAAATTTCAAACTTTTTTTTAATTTTTTATTTTTTACCTCTACCAAAAAGCTGACTGGGATGCCTTTCGCGATTTCCTCTGCGACGTCCCTTGGGGAAAAGTGTTTGACCTATCAGTTGATAACTGTGCCTCTGAGGTCTTGTGATGGGTGAAAGCTGGCATTGATGCCTTCATACCCACCAGGAAGTATTGCGTAAAACCTCATTCCTCTCCGTGGTTCTCTCCGGCCTGCTCAGCCGCCATTGCCCACAGGAACCATTACTTCCGTCTATTCCGGAGACAACCAACTGAATCACAATAGGCGCCTGTTCACATCTGCTCGCAGTGAGTGCAAGAGAACCCTAAATGACGCCAAACAATTGTTTTCTGAGAGAATGCGACAGCACATAGCTGACCGCAAGTTCGGCTCCAGGGACTATTGGAGGATTTGTAAACGAGTGCTCAACAATAGGAAATCCTCAATACCTCCTTTAATCCATGGATTTGAGGTTCTCACGTCATCTGCGGACAAAGCTGAGTGCTTTGCCCGCAGATTCTCATCCAACCCCACATTCGACTCGTCCGGAGTGCACCCACCCGACTTCCCTATTAGAACTGAGGCCAAACTGCACGACGTATATATTACCCCGACAGTAGTATCCAGAGTAATTTCAAAACTCGACCCCCATAAGGCGCGTGGAGACGATGGAATCCCGGTGATAGTCCTTAAGAGGTGTGCCCTGAACTTTCCCCTGTCCTCTCTAAACTGTTTAACTACTGCCTTTCTGCTTCCTGCTTTCCTGTATGCTGGAAATTCTCCTCAGTCGTTCCTGTCTTTAAGAATTGTGGTGAACCCTCGGACCCATCCAACTATCGTCCTATCAGTCTTCTACCGATATTCGTGAAACTATTCGAGGCTATAATCAATGCTGAAATAGTTCATCATCTCACCGCCCACAAACTGTTCTCCGACAGGCAATGTGGATTCCGCTTTGACAGGTCCACAGCCGACCTGCTAACAACTGTAACGGAGTACATGCTACAGGCCCTTGATGAGTCTGACGAGGCTCGCGCGTTTGCTCTGGACATCTCCAAGACTTTCGACAGGGTTTGGCACCCTGGCTTCCTATGCAAACTAAGCGGTTATGGTATTACCGGTCGCCTGCTTGACCTAATCCAATCTTTCTTAAATAACCGCAAAATGAAGGTCGTTCTGAATTGGCGTGCCTCTTCGTCCTACAGCACGAATGCTGGTGTCCCACAAGGCTCTATCCTGGGCCCGACGCTCTTCCTTATTTTCATCAACGACCTCCCAGATGAGATCAAGTCCCAAGTAGGCATCTACGCAGATGACACTACAATATACTCCCGCTCCAGTAAGAAACCTGTCGTGGCGGACAGACATAATCTCGCTGCTGACCTTGAGCGGGATCTACACTCTGTGGTGAACTGGGGCAAGAAGTGGTTTGTCAACTTCAATTCATCTAAGACCAAGCTGTTGTCTGTCAACCATTACAGGCAACCTCTTCTTCCTCCCATAAGTGATTCTCCCTGAGAGTAATACACTACGCCTCCTCGGACTTACCCTGTCCTCAGACCTCAAATGGAACCACTATATTGAATCCATAGCAAAATCTACTGCTAAGAAGATTGGGTCACTATGTCGATCCAGGATGTTTTTTCCACCTGAATCCATCCTGCATATATACAAGTCAACCATCCGTCCGTGCATGGAGTACTGCTGCCATTTATGGTCAGGTGCCCCTGCCGTTCTCCTCAGTGTTCTTGACAAGCTCCAAAGGAGAGTCTGTAATGTGATAGGTACTGATCTGGCGACTCGACTGCAGCCACTTTCCCATCGTCGAAATGTGGCCTCCCTCTGTCTCTTCTATAAATACTTTCAATGCTTCTGCTCGGATGAGCTTAAGTCACTGATGCCTCCTCAACAGGTGTTTACCCGTGCAACCAGACTGGCAACTGGGTCCCACCCAGTCACAGTCAGGTTAGCCAAATGCAGACGACAATTCTACTCCTGCAGCTTCCTCTCTCGCACTTCCCGCCTGTGGAACTCGCTCCCGTATTCTTGCTTTCCTGACGGCTACAACCTCCAGAAATTTAAATGCAAAGTTAATACTCATCTACTAACCACTGGACTCTAGCTCTCTCCCCTCCCCTGTATAACCTTCACTTTCTCTCCGCCTATGTATCTGTCATTGCCCCTGCTTTCTCAGCTTTCTATTGTTCCTTTCTAACTAGCTTGTACTCCTCACTCTTTTCTAATTAATCTTTTTACATTTATGTAACCCCCTGCACATCAGTGGCGTTTCTGCCTTGCTCGGGGTGAAATGATTAAAAAAAAAAATATTAGACTCATCCAACAGTTTTCGAATCATCGCAATATCCTCAGATTTACACCCAAATATACTGAAATATTCCTATTGAAGTTTCTGGCACGAATGCCAAGAAGTATAGCATGCCGTTTCGAAGCAATTTGCGTCATGATGCACTTTTTCACACAGATGGCGCCTAATATATTGCACACTCATTAAAATAAATCATGTATGCGCGAATTTAAAATATAAAATAGCGAAAATTTAACCATCACACCCAGTAAAATTATTCTAAAAAATGGTTTGTATCTTAAGTGATTGATGCTACCGTGAGCATCCCAGAGTTTTGTAGACGGGCCAGTTCGTCCACTCGTCCGGGGGTGTCAACAATTGACTGCTTATAATTCTTGATTTTTTAATATGGACTTATCATTGGTGCATTAATTTTTCGTAATGTTTGTGTGCATTTGTGTGTTTGTGCCTTCGTGCGCGTCTGCTCATGCGCCACTCCAGGCGGATGTGCGTACCTGTAGGGTGTCGTGATCATTTGTTCTTTACTTCGTTTTTTTTACCATTTTACACTTACTCATTAGCTTTTTCCTTTTTTGTATTTTTATTCTTTTCTTTCAATTCTTGCCATTTGATTCTATTTGATTTCGGGAATTTTTTTTTTGTAGACATGTTGTCGCTTTTCATCTTTGAGAGTTCTGGTTTTTTTCTTGATTTAAAAAAATTGTATTTGTTTTTATTACATAAATAACTGCTTTTAATGTTTAAATAATAAAGTAAATGTTTATATATATTTTGACTCGGCATTTTATTTCGTTTTTTTGTTTTAGTTTGGTGGTAGTTTGGAAGATAGATTTATAATTAAATTTCTATTTACTATTGCTTGAATGTATGCTTGTATGTATACACTTGCACACACGTACACATACGTGCATACATGCATAGGGATATGTACACATATTCGTTGAATATTACAGACAAGGAAAATATGATGAATTTTATTATTTAGTTTTTCCAGTGTATGAAACCTAAATACAAACATATTTAAAAGAAAGGTTACTTCCCAAATACATGCATATATATATATATATATATATATATATATATACTACCGGCTATAGTTATTAGGCCACCCCAGCGTTTTAAAAAAAATGATGTATTTCATACTATTTTTCAGTATTTATTATCAAGTGTATAATTGTAAATGAAAATAAAATGGTTCTTTTGTTAATACTGCGCAATAACATGTACATTAAATGAATTTATAAGTATTTAGTAATTATCTATATTGGAGTTTCATCAATGAAAGAATGAAGAAAATTTAGGGTGATTCGGACGAGTTCATCTTTGCTTCCTTGCCTTTTAAACTTTGCAAACTAATAATAACAGAATCATTCTATATTCATCTACAATTATACACTTGGTAATAAATAGTAAAAATAGTATGAAATACATCATTTCTTTTAAAAAACAGAGGTGGCTTAATAATTATTGCCAATAGTGTATATATATATATATATATCACTTAGAAACGAGTCATATCCGCAGCCTAGGTTTCAATCTTTCGGTATCTTAGGCGATTTACAATAACTGAGTTTACCGTTTTTCAAACGGTCGAACAGGGATTTTTATAATTGCTTGATTGGAATTTTAAACAACTGAAAAAATTTCAAAGTTTGGGAGGAATCATTTTAAGATCTTAAAACACTTTCATTCATGTTTTTTTACCCTCGTAGGTATTATCTTACACATAGAATCTTACTAGTGCTGAGCAGCACTCTCATTCTCATGAAGACACCAAAAATGTTTTACCTCGTGAGTGTCATTTGTCCGACGTGGAATTCAGATGCTGCCAGAAAGATGGGAAGAAGTAGTGGTTAGCGATGGACAATACGTTCAGTGACATGATTCTTTTTAGTTTTTGTAAATAAAACATTACTTTTCATGAGAAAAATCAGTGAGAAATTATTCACGGTCACATATATATATATATATATACGTAAAACAATCACAAGATCGCCAAAACCTACCGCGGTTTCACACAACGGCTCGTTCACACAACGCCTGACGAGCCGTTGTGTGAAACCGCGGTAGGTTTTGGCGATCTTGTGATTTTTTTACGTGTCTTTGCTCTACATTGCTTCCTCTTTGTTATTCCGCTTTGGTTAGTTCTGTATCGAGCACTTTTTCTTTCTTTGTGGTTGGTTCCGTTTGGGGTTTTTTCCTTTACTGCGGGGTATTGTATGTATTGTCTGTATTCCGCAGTTTTCTTTTTTTTTTCCCCTCTTGTCCAACGCCTTATAGCGACGGACAATAACGGAGTTAGATTCTGTCTGTTATTTGTTGTCCTCAAAGTTTATTTTCGTATAATTTTAGGATTTAGATACTTACAGAGTCGGTCTTGTTATTATATATATATATATATATATATATATATATATATATATATATGACCGTGAATAATATACTAATTTTAAATTATATATATATATATTAACTTTTGAACTCTGGACTCTTACAGACGAGGTGTAAAGTCTTCTAACATCGAGCCAGGAACCTCAGTCTGCTTTCCCCCGCTTTCTTTCATCGTGCGGACAAATTAAAAAAAAAAATTTTAATGCCACCCCATTTAAACCCCTTGTGTATGGATATGCTTTTGGGCTTCTTCCGGTATAGAAATCATGTAACACATTTGAATTAATAATGTTTTTGTTTTCCACCGTTTGTGATGAAGCGAGAATTTCCTCGCTGAAATGGCCATCCAACGAAATTAAATTTCGAAATTTTTGGTTTATTTTAGATATTTGGCTTTGCAACTGGATACTATTTAAATATAGCCCTCTACATTGATCAGTTTTAATATTAATAAAATTAATGTTAATAGGATCGGGTTCTTGGGGTTTACCTATTTGCTCATCATTTTGAAATTAATATATATATATATATATATATATATATATATATATATATATATATATATAGTGTATCGAGGCAGCATATAATTTTCTAAACATACACTGTTAAATATTTAATATAGATGGCTTCCAGTATCTAAAGGTTCTTTTTACTGTGTGTATGAGTGAGGATTATTGTATTGTTGACTAAAATCTACATTAAATCCAAACAACCCACACTTAAAAAAATCACGTTTAAATCTATTCATAACACATTACATTGCATTTGAATCTATGGTTCTGTTGTCATTTCGCGCTATCACCTGGTGCGACGTCATAGAACCGCATTGCAAATTTGTGAACAGCGTTTGTTATTTTTGGTAACTATTGCCGTTGCTTAGCGGAGTTTTATGTCAACACAAGATGAAACCGTCGCTGATGGTGGATGTTTTTGTGTTATCGTTCTTATAACCTCGCTGAAAATGGCTAATGTTGGAGAATATTTGTCATTATTTTCAACTGAAATTAAAGCCAAAATACGACGTTTAGAACGGCTCATGATTAAACATAATAGACATTCATTGTCTCTCATATTTAACAGTATATGTTTAGAAAATATATACATATATGTATGTATGTATATTACAAAAATTAAAGAAGATTAACGAAACTGGTTATAAACAACCGACAATTTTAAATGATTTGTTTGAATATTATTTTTGATCGATACTAGTATTTAAGTCGATATTCTGTTTATAATAAAACAGTATTATATGTTTATTACTGCCAGTCTGATATGAATGAGACACATTTTTCGTAACAATAATTTATCGTAAATAATCAGGCCGGTAGAAATAAATATATAATACGGTTTGATTATAAACAGAATATCTACTTAAATAGAAGTATCGATCAAAAATAATGTTCAAACAAATAATTTCATATATATATATATATATATATATATATTGATTGATAGTTAAAACTTTGTTTTTGGTCCTAATAGAGTTAGACCAGTACACATTTGCATTAAAAAGTTATTAAACTTGCTTGAACAAACCAGTCATGGTGGAAATCAAGGTAGCGAAATAAGTCGTTTATAGATTAAATATATATATATATATATATATATATATATATATATATATATCCAGGTGAAAAGGATCCAGGGTTTTACGATTTTGAGTACCCTGGCATTTATTTTTTTTATATAAACAGTGTAATAAATATTGTAGAGCTTAATATAATCAGATTATATATATATATATATATATATATATATATATATATATATAAAGACTCTCTTTATACATTTTCCAACAGTATTTCTTTCATTGTAATCCCCTGCGCACTAGTGGCGTTCCAGCATTGTTGGTAGGGAGAGATTAAAAAACAAAGTCAATCTTAACTAGAAGTTGAACTCGGCTCACCCATTGATCCATCTCAAACGCAATCCAGTCCTCCACCATGCCTCTCCGGAGCTAAAGCTTTAATAACGCGCTCAGGATATTCGAATCAAAAGGGTGAGCAAATGTGTTTAATGTGCGCAACCAATGCTTCCCAGCGTAAGTGGGAGAAATAGAAACAAACTGACCTTCACCTTCTCTATTTGATTAATTCTTCCAGAAGAAGAAAAAAAAACATGCAATTTGATGGTAGGTCAATAATGTATGGAAATGAAATGGTTGCTGAAGATATTTCTCGTTCAGTGGAAAGGATTGTGTTCTCTTTTCTATTTCCATCTTTCTGATTATGTCAAACGTTTATGCATCAACCTTCATTTGGCATAGAGGTCTGGCGCTGCAGAATCACAAAACCAGAACTATACGAATTAACTGAAATCACATTCCTTTGAAGACTATCAGCAGCAGTAACAACTAAATTGGATAGCTCTCATAAATCTAACAGAAAATAATGTCCAGATATGTTAACTATCTACACTGCTTCACTTCAAAAATACGCACATTCTGTAGCGCAGGAGGATGTCGTCAGTGATGTACTTTACTCAGGTCACTGCGCAGTTTAGTCTTGCAACATCATACTACCCTCGCTGAGTTGACCCCGTCAGAGCTGATCAGACTCCGACGCACCCTCCTCCTGTTCTATGCTATACGACACTGATTTATTTTTCTAAGCCGACTTGTGTTTAATATTATCAGGAAACACATAAGAAGAGTTCATAGCGTTCGGGTAAGTTGGGTTTTTCAAGAAGTTCCGAAAGAAAATCCCAATCAATAATAGAAAGAAGGGCACAAGATTTGAGACTTAAAAAAGCTCTTCTGAAATGAGTTTTCAGAGCAAGATTTTATAAATTTCAACAAAAACAGTACTGGATTCTCGGTCACTGAATGCCAAAAATTTCCTTGTAGGAAAACAGATAATATTACCATTATCGCCTATCTGTGTTCATCAGAATGATCAATGATATTTACATGTATATATATATATATATATATATATGTGTGTGGGTGTGTGTGTGTGTGTGTGTGTGTGTGTGTGTGTACACCTCGATGTGGTGTAATGGTTAGCAAGTTTGTCTCGCTAGCATCATTGTAATTGAGTAGTGAGTTCAGTCCTCACTGAGTGCCCCATGCTTTTGACCTTGTGCCACACCTTAGCTGAGCTTTGAAAATCTTCTCGTTTTCCCTGTATATATATGTGTGTGTGTTTTTGTGTATTATATATACATATGTATTACGGATACTTATATATATATATATATATATATATATATATATTTCATTTGTAAACAAGTTATTACGCAACCCAAGTTTCTACCATCTGGTGTCTTCAGGCGATTTACAATAAGTGATTTTACCTTTTTTTAAGTGAAGTCTCATCCCCTGATAATACACGAATATTGTCGAAACTAAATAGCTACTTTTGCAATGATATCAGTGTCATCCGTTTCCAGAACTATGATTTTTGCGGGTTTTTTTTCGGCTATTCCAATGGAAATTAGGCACAGAACGTGAACGAAAAGCAGGAAATCGGGTTCGGACTCTCTGAGTGTAACCTTTTATTTTTCTCCTAAAATTAATAAATAAACAAACATTTTTACTGCGTTCATTCGGAGGTTTTCTTCGTTTTTCTTTCTTTCTTTCTTTCCTTCTTTCTTTCTTTCTTTCTTTCTTCGTGAATTTTTTAGGTTGATTTCTGACGAAGACATTTTTCCTTGCCCGGATTTTCACTATGATTGCACGGATCGGCCCGGACCCGTGCTCGGCGTGCCCGGCGTGCCCGGCGTGCCGGGACCCGTGCCCGGCGTGCCCGGCGTGCCCGGCGTGCCAGGACCCGTGCCCGGCGTGCCCGGCGTGCCCGGCGTGCCAGGACCCGTGCCCGGCGTGCCCGGTAGTCAGATACGGCTATCTATCTATCTATCTATCTATCTATCTATCTATCTATCTATCTATCTAGGTAGTGATATAAATAAATATACATATGTATATACACGCAAGTACACGCATATTTATAAGTATTTTTCTGGTATAAAACAGTGATCGATGTATTATAACAGGACTACCAAGAATACATTAAGAAATATGTGTATTTAGGCAACATTTTTTTATTGATGCATGTTTCATAAATAATATAGACAAGTATTGTCGATTTATTTTATGTAAGCTTATTAGACATATCGTCTAATAAGCTTAATAGCATTATCGTTGAAAGATGAAAGAAAATCACAATATTGATACATGTTTTCAATTAATCCTTTCTGAGCTTTCGGCTTACACCAGCCATTATCAAAGACGAAAACAGTGTTGGTTGTAACGAGTAGTTCGTCGACAAATGATAATTGTAGTCGTCTATTTTGTTTGTGTGGAGGATTGGCGAACACGTGCGTGTGTGCTGGAAGCGAAAATCGTACTACAGCTTGTGGCGTCTCACATAACCACACGACCTTTCGTTCTTTAAATGTTATCACTTTACGCGCACGACACGACATCGCGTGAGCGTCTGTCTATTTAGAAAACACTTTAGAAACTGTATTTCCCTTGTTTAATAATGTAAGGTTCACTGTAAGAGAAAATTATTTGATATATAGTGTTTCTCTTATTGTGAAATGCCTTTAATATTGTGATTTAAATTGTATTTTTCTATTTTCATCCAAAATTTTTCTTTAGTGTTCTTGTAAGTTATGGGTTAATAAATGTTTTTTTTTATTACACTTTCATTGGAAAGGTCGCATACAAGTCGTCTATATATATATATATATATATATATAGAATTCCAGGTGAAGAGAACTCAAAGTTTTACTATTTTGAGTGCCCTGGCATTTATTTTATTATGAACAATGGTTAATATAATAAATATTATAGAGCTTAATATAATTATAATATTATGAATTAATTGTACATTGCGACACGGAAATTTCTATGTTTCGAGATAGATTCTCTTCATCAGGCAATGTTTGATGTTGGTTGTACAGATGATTTATATTCCATATTTACATTACAGAAATGTAAATCATCTGTACAGTCAAAATCAAACATTGCCTGATGAAGAGAATCTATCTCGAAACACTGAAATTTCCGTGTCACAATGTACAATTAATTCATCTCTCTGTCTGTCTGTCTGTCTGTCTGTCTGTCTGTCTGTCTCTCTCTCTCTCTCTATATATATATATATATACATATATATAAATAGTCATTCGCAGACAGATCTGTTTCGCTGTATCACAGCTTATTAGTACGGTTAGACTCCAATTGCTTTTTTTTTAATCGTATCACTCCGAGCAAGGCGGTATATGCCACTGATGTGCAGGGGGCTACGTAATAGTGAAAAGATCGGAAAAGAGCAAGCCGGAAATCACATCCTAAACAGGAAATAACAAGATGACAAGCCTCTTCACCTGTTCAATAGACGTGGATGGAGTGTGAACCGGGCGATAGTTTAGTCTATCTACTCCAATTAAACTCCTTTTAACCTAGGATTGAAACCCGACCGAAGTGGCGTAAGTCGGTGATTCTTCCATGGGCGCATGGTACAAGAAGGCAATAACATAAATATGCTATATCAATACAAAAGTAACCATTTTTTCGACACTATCCCTGTCTTGTCAAGTGATCATTTCATATTACATCCATACCCACCATATATATATATATATATATAGTGAGGAAAACAAGTAGGAAAAAGATAACGAGAGAAGGAAAAGAGAGTAAAAAAAAAAGAAATATTAGAGGGAAATCTTCTGGGAACATACAAGTTTTTTAAATGAGTGTAACGAGGTGTTTGAAAAATTTGTCAAACTTTTTTTTTTATTATTCATTAAAAGAGCTATTTTCGTCATGTCTTAGCACTATTCCCATCGGCTGGCCGCGGGTATGTTTTTTGTTGCGGTCTGTGTTCGGCCATTGTG
This sequence comes from Ascarosepion bandense, assembly GCA_037127315.1. Classification (NCBI taxonomy): domain Eukaryota; kingdom Metazoa; phylum Mollusca; class Cephalopoda; order Sepiida; family Sepiidae; genus Ascarosepion; species Ascarosepion bandense. The sequence goes on along the minus strand of JBBBDQ010001658.1, from coordinate 1,093,128 downwards.
GTTATGAAGAAAGCACATCCAATTGCATCCGCGTCACGTTCACTGCCAACAGCTGTGTCTCCGCGGGATTGTCTTCGCCTGACGTCTACCCTGACCCTAACGACAGAGAAAAGGAAATTAGTTCGAAACTGCAAGCAAACATGGCTAACAATGTCTTCTATATCTTCGCGTGAAAAAAATCTTCAGTGTTTTTTTTCTTTCCATTTACGACTAAAGGACAGTCATTGTTTTCATATTTTAAATTATTTAACTCATTCTAGCTGCTTCTGTCTCTTTCACCCACTTTCTTATATATATATATATATATATATATATATATGTATCAGTCATCCGCACACAGATCTGTTTCGCTGTATCACAGCTCATCAGTACGGTTAGACTTCGACTGATTTTAAACCAGGATTGAAACCCGACCGAATTGGCGTCAGTTGTCGATTCTACCTCTGGACTATGGGCGTTCAGTATAAGAAGGCAGACTTTTTAGAGTGTATATTGTCATTATACCAGCCCAATAGCCAGAGTGCTCTAATTCATTACTGAATGAGCGATGCGTACATGCCAGAGTAGCTACTGTTTATCAAAGTCTCCCATTCTTCCATATATATATATAATGCTTACGGCCATGTCGCGTTGAATACACCAGTTCTCGTCAGATCACCGAAGTTAACGTAATATCGAGCCTGGTCAGTACTTAGTTGAGTGACCGCTTGGAAATACCAGGTACTGTAAGCGTAAGGACCAAGCAGTGGTCCACCGGTTCTTCGGGTTTCGGGTTTAGGCGCAGGGCTAACAATCCTGCCCTATATAAACAGATTGTTACGGAAACAGTAACGTTTGTTGTTGCTCTACACACCATTGGGTGTAACGGATGAGAATGAGGATTATATTCCCTGTGGAAATATGTTATTTTGATGCATGTTCGAACCGAATGGTGAATGATGAGTTTTTATGGTGCTTGTGTCATTTGTTAGAATAAATGGGTCATGAATCAAACTAGATTGAAGCGAGATAGTACTTTCCCCATCTTCCTGCGGGCTTGTGCCAAATGTATTGTTTTTTTTTTTGTTTTTTTGTTTTAGGTAATAATCATTCTTTTTTCTGATATGTTTCTGAGAATAATTTTTGAGTTTTGTTTAACGGTATATCTCACCTGTATGGGTTATTTAATGCAAAAAAAGGTAAGGTTTTCAGATATTTTTTTTAATTGTATGGTTAGGTCACGATGGCTATCGCAATGCGTTTAGTAAAATAAAGGAAGATTTCTACTGTTCCTTAGATTAAGTGATTTGCATTTGTGTGCAATAATATTGATATTTTGGTTTTGGAGGCAATCACATGAAGGGGACCAACGTGTTGCCCTGCATTCCAAAACCAGTGTACTTATTGCCGGACATGGGGGCATCTCATACTCGTTGCCAATGTAATATTTAGTGTTGGAGGAAATCGATGCTTGCTAAACAACGATTATTATCATTGTGGATCAGCAGAATGCATGATGCTTAATAAGAGAGAGAGAAAGAGAGAGACAGAGAGAGACAGAGAGAGAGAGAGAAATGAACAACCGTTAGCGTGCTTAGCGGCCCTTTTTTTAGCATCCCCATGGTCTGTAACCCCAGTGACACCAGAGGTTATCTCCCTTTTATTGGTCAGGACATTACAAATATTAAACTATTTTTAGGGTGTGTGATGAAATTTGTTTGGGCTTGAAAAATATTTTATCACGTTCACAAACTACTGTCTCATTTGTTGATGAGTTATGCTACGGCCATTTTCTGCGATGGACGTTACTCCAAGGAAGCGTATCAAAATTGTAATGCTGCCCAAAGATACTGACAAGCCTTACTGAGAGGATATTGTTAGTGTCAGTCGTGTCATCAAGGCGAAAAAAACTGGATCTATCAGTTCAAGACATAAAGTAATTTTTTTTTTTAATTATTTCACCCCGAGCAAGGCGGAAACGCCACTGATGTGCAGGGGGTTACATAAATGTAAAAAGATTAATTAGAAAAGAGTGAGGAGTACAAACTAGTTAGAAAGGAACAATAGAAAGCTGAGAAAGCAGGTGCGATGACAGATACATAGGTGGAGAGAAAGGGAAGGTTATACGGGGGTGGGGAGAGAGCTAGAGTCCAGTGGTTAGTAGATGAGTATTGACTTTGCATTTAAATTTCTGGAGGTTGTAGCCGTCAGGAAAGCAAGAATACGGAAGCGAGTTCCACAGGCGTGAAGTGCGAGAGAAGAAGCTGCAGGAGTAAAATTGTCGTCTGCATTTGGCTAACCTGACTGTGAATGGGTGGGACCCAGTTGCCAGTCTGGTTGAACGAGTAAACACCTGTTGAGGAGGCATCAGTCACTTAAGTTCGTCTGAGCAGAAGCCATGAAAGTATTTATAGAACAGACAACGGGAGGCCATATTTCGACGATGGGGAAGTGGCTGCAGTCGAGCCGCCAAATCAGTACCTATCACCTTACAGACTCTCCTTTGGAGCCTGTCAAGAACACTGAGGAGAACGGCAGGGGCACCTGACCATAAATGGCAGCAGTACTCCATGCACGGACGGATGGTTGACTTGTATATATGCAGGATGGATTCAGGTAGAAAAAACATCCTGGATCGACCGAGTGACCCAACCTTCTTAGCAGTAGATTTTGTTATGGATTCAATATAGTGGTTCTATTTGAGGTCTGAGGACAGGGTAAGTCCGAGGAGGCGTAGTGTATTACTCTCCGGGAAAATCGGGAGGCAGGCGAGGTTGCCTGTAATGGTTGACAGACAACAGCTTGGTCTTAGATGAATTGAAGTTGACAAGGAGGAGTAAAACAACGCCAACAGACGACTTATACGTGATTAGAAAGTGTGAAATATTCTAGGAAGAAGTGATACGCTTTGTTTTAATTAATTTCTTTGAGCATTTTTGGGATTCTTAAATTTTACACCCGTTTAATTTTGTAATCTGCATTTTGTAATTTTCTGTTTGTACATTTTGTTTAGGTGTGCTTCTTTTGCTAACGACCATGCATTGTCTTTCTGCAGTAGATGCTTAGTCAGGCCTTGACACTGGAGATTCCACTGGGGATTTTGAGGTCCAGGTGATAGTGAACAGCAAAAAAACCTTTTTGGACATCCCCGATACACTGAATTGATATGGATGAATTATCTTCGGTGATAGTGGAAGGGAAGATGCCCCAAACCTGGGCTTGTCGACACGGGACAATTGCCCATGTCGTGTCGCAGACGGAATCCAGTGCCACAAACCAAACCAACAACACCAGTCTTACCTTAGGTGAGTCGGTGGCGATACTGTGTGGCGAAATATCTAACGGTAAGTATTTCCCACTACATTTTCCAACTGCCGCTCTACTTATGTCTGTGTCACTAATCTACACTTTTTGCTATTCAATTTATAACCTAAGTCATTCACTTTTCTACAAGCAAGCTGGACCGACATGCATCGGATTAAGGCTGGATGGCCGACTGCCAAAACTTTATAATAATCAGTTCCGTGATATAAGTTATACACGCTTAGGCGATCATGTCTCGAAAGAGACATGGTTGACTAGGGTAGAAGATTTTCCCGCAGTAGGTTGACATTTCTTTTTGCGGTAGGCTGTTTGCCTCCCAAGACTAGTGAACCAAATGTTTTTTGTTATTTAACTCATAGCTGGAGGGAGAGGAGGCATATTAATACATTTTATTAAGGTATTTGCGCGTAAGTGAATGCAACTAATTCAACAGGTATTCGAACTATCTTCTCTGATTTCTCGTTCCGAGCCAATATCTAGCTGCACGACAACACATATCCCTGTTCTAAGAAATTTGAAGAGAGAACATCCAATTTAATCCGCTTTCGGGAGTTTACGAAACAAATTGAATCCATTGGAAACAAATAACAATTACAATAAAAAAACTAAAAAAAAAAAACTGAACAAATCTTTTGAAATGAGCTGACCGGATAGCTAAGCAGTGCCTCTGGGGAGAGCCATGATAAATTATCTCGACATCAGACCGCTCTATCCAGAAGCCTCTCTTGGTCTGGAGGTTTAATAAAAATAAGCAATAAATTTAATGTTATACATAGCTTCTTATTTTACTACAGGAATATAAGCATAAAACTAACACAATAAACACACAGGCAATTCTTTACAACGGTTAAGTTGGGGTCAGACAAAAATCATTCGTTGGCTGGATGTGGCCTAGGTTGCGGGGTTGTTGCTTCTTTAAACAAAAATTTTGAAAATGTAAATTTTTTATATATATAAATATTACATTTCTTATAGAAATGGACTTTTCTTTTTCTTTTCTTTTTTTCAATATTTTAAGTATTCAATTATCCGGAATGTTAAATAATCGGAATCTGCTTTTTACAACCGCTGTCCTAATGTGTCAAGATAATCGAAGAATTGTCTGGGTTCATAACTGTTTTTCCCAGTAGGATGCTGATCATCCACTCAATTGGTCTTCAGTGTAGTTGTTGCCCTGAACGACAAAATGAGTCTGAGTGAGTGGAGGTAATTCATATAATGGCAGAAATTCTAGACACACTTGGGTGAAGTTCAGTTGGTGGTTGATTAATTACGAAAGAAAAGCTTACCCTCCTCTGAACAGATAAAAACCTAAGATCATTTGTACCAAGTAACTGAATAGAATTATTTCTAACTGCTTGTCTCTTCATCCGTAAAGACAGGAAACAGCTGTTAACATCGCGATTCAAGAAATTCTTGTTTCAACATTCATCAATAATACAGCCGTAATTTAATTTCTATGCCCCAATTTGATTTGCAGTTGCGAAAGAAAGTGCTGCATAATGACTGTCAGTACGTTATCATGGACTAGCAATATAGTCCGGCGTTGCTCGGGTATAATGAAAGCTTTAAAACTAATCCATGGTCCTGAAGCTCAGACTCTTTTGACGTTTGCTCGAAAGACTAAAAAGCAATAGTTGTTTCCAGTTAAAGCGAAACCGTAGACTGAAAGAAAAATGAATGGATGTAAGTTAAATTTTGATTTCCTGCTATCGATATGAAATAAGTTTTTTCGTCGTAAACTAAATTTTGAAGGCTAAATAATTCCTCTAAGTAAATGGTATCATGGCTAAGACTAAGAACTACAGTTATACCTACTTAGAGTTAAACCCGAAGCAATTACTAAAATAAAAGTGTTGAAAAAAATACAGACATACAGGCAGATAAACAGACACACACAAATATCTTGCCTTATATATATATATATATATATATATATATATATATATATGTATTATCGATTTTATCAGAACTGCAACCTTAAAAATTCTGAATATCGTTTCTTATGTCATTGCCTATGAGTGTATCAAATTTGATTAAAATCGGACCACTCCTTCTATAACCCGATTTTTTCGATTATCGATTTTCGATATATATCGTGGGTACCTCGACACAAAACCTAGCTAAGAACACTTGCAGACGCATATAGCACAACTGTGTAAATTTTCAAGAAAATCCGTTCAGCCGTTTCGGAGTCCATAGGTAACGGACACACACACACACACACACACACACACACATACACACACAGACAAAGTTCTATTTGTAAATAAATTTAGATTCAATTAGCTGGACGTTAACAGTTCGTTGGCAGAAATAAATGAATTTGTTGCTAATCTTGAAATATGTCTGTTAACGAGTTTACAGATACTGGTCTCCTACAAAACGACAACTACAGGACATTCTGTGAGTGTAAAAATTATTCCAGTTGCAGAGATCACCGTGGTCGAAAGGAAAAAGAAGGTCTGACGAAAGGCCTTGATAAAAGTGGGATCACTAAAAACTATAAAATATGAAACGTATTCCAAAAAGGCTCTCTGCATTTAATTACAGAGCAAATACCTTTTAAGCAATAAAATTCGAATCACCACATATTGGGAATAGTCTATTTCGGCAGACGAAGACCTCATTTGTCTGTTTTGTCAACTCAAAGACAGCCGACTGCCATCTATTCCCCATGTGAGGTGATTCGAAATTTATTCTTTAATATATATATATATATATATATTTTTTTTTCTAAACATATGCTGTTAAATATAAGAAACAATGAATGTCTATTATGTTTAATCATGAGCCGTTCTAAACGTCGTATTTTTGCTTTAATTTCAGTTGAAAATAAAGACAAAAATTCTGCAACATTTGGATAATTGTTTATTGGTTTTCTTCTAAGCTTTCGGCTCACATGAAGCCATCTTCAGAGAGGTTGTTTAAACTGAAATATTATAAAATCCACCATCACCGACGATTTTATTTTGTGTTGACATAAAACTCTGCTTGTCAACGGTAATAGTTACCAAAAATAATTATTATAGCTAACCTCATGTTTATCTGTCCTGTCAAACAGCGTTATAGTAAACACACACACACACACACACACACTGACTTATGATAGGATAACAGACACATAGGAAACCTAAATAAATTTTACATGTTTTTTATTGCTTAAGCTGATCTATCTCCTGTCAATCAATTCATGTGAATATGTTACGTAAAAATGAAAATAATATTGTCATCTCATTGTAGCAGATATATTTACCTAAGCTAAACAAAACTATATTGAAATAAAAACGAGTAAATTTATTAAATAAAATCGTCATTGGCTTCAACGACAGCGTCCAGACGACTTTGATATCAGCTGCAACAGAAGTACGGTCTCCTTGTTTAAGTTGCTGAATGCTACCATAATACTTGACATTTTTTTTAATTAATCGTGCTGCCCCAAGCAAGGCATTTTACTGCCACTGTTAGGCAGGGGCTTACATAGGAGGAAAGCTATGAGAAAGAGTGACAGGTTACAGAGGGTGTCAGGAAGAGGTTAAGAGAAAGATGAGAATAGTGATGAGGGTAGAGTGGGCGACGAAAAACAGCATGAGAGAGAGAGAGAGAGAGAGAGAGAGAGAGGATGCAAGTTAGTGAGATAGGAGAAGACTATTTACTTTACATTTGGATACTTAAAGATTGCAGCTGTAGGGAAAGCAAGTAAATGGAAGGGAAATTCCACAGGTGGGAAGTGCGAGAAAAAAAGCTATTAGAGTAGAATTTGTATTTACAATTTATTGGTTTCACAGGAAAAGGGTGGGACCTAGTTGCTAATCTTGTGGCTCGAGTTAATTCATATATAGGGGTATCAGTGAGCTAAGTTCACCTAAGCAAAAGTCGTGAAAGTATTAGTAGTAGAGACACAGATAAGCCACATTGCGCCGGTGAGAAAGTGACTGTATCCGAGCTGCCTAGTCGGGATCGATCACATGACAGATTCTCCGTTGGATTTTGTCTAGGACCCCTAAGTGAATAGCAGGAGCACCTGACCAAATATGGCAGCAGTGTTCAATATACAGGCGGATGGTAGATTTTTATATGTGCAGGATTGTTTCAGACTAGACAAAAATTCCTGGCCCTACACAGAGAACCGATCTTCTTAGCAGCGGATTTAGCTATGGATTTTATATAATCATTCAACTTGTGGTCTGTTGTGAGAGTTAACCGACTTCCGTTCATCTATGGTGTTACAAGGACTATTGTTGGTCTATTGCTCAAGCTGCACCCCGTATGTAAAAATCAAGGGGGTCGCAGTCTGGCGAGTTAGGTGGTCAGATATAAAGGTTCATGTTGTCACATAAATTTTCTGACAGCCATGATTAGGTTTCCTCTGCTGGAGTGGCATGGTACAGAGTCCTGTTGTCAGACATAGGGTCATGTAGCAACCATCCTCTTGACCCAGGTCAGCACTTCCTCCGCGAAGCACTCGAAAAGATACAGTGTTGATTCTGAGGCCCTGTGGAAAGATGAATGGAAGAATAATGCTGCCATCACCAATTATCACTAGTTTTAGGAGATCATACATATAAAAATCCAAAGGATTGAGTTCGGGGAAACGTGTAGACCATGGAGCCCATCCACAGTTACCTATCCATATTTCATACACGTTGAATACACCGGTTCTCGCTCGATCACCGTTGAACCTGGTCAGTACTTAGATGGGTGACCGCTTGGGAATACAGGTGCTGTAAGCATATATTGATAGGTGTGCGTGCTGACGGTCATATGACGTTGAATACACCGGTTATCGCTCGATCACCGAAGTTAAGCAACATTGAGCCTGGTCAGTACTTAGATGGGTGACCGCTTGGGAATATCAGGTGCTGTAAGCGTATAGTGACGGATGTGCGTTGTGGTGCAGTGGATACCGGCTCGGAAAGAGAAATCGGTGAGCAGAGTTCGAATTCCAGTTGAATAACCTGCATTCACTTAAGCACGGGTACCTTTGGGAAAGGTAATAATCCGTCCCTTTCCTCCAGTTATGGGTTAAATAATAAGGGTAAGACGTGGGGATCCTGCCCTTAAAAACAAAGCCCAATGAATCTTGATACTCGAAAAGAAAAATGTATTACTAGTCACAAAACGGATATCAAAAAACAACAATAAATTGTTGAAAGAAAAAGGTATTGAAATAAATAAATAAAAAATAAATAAAGTTTAGTTGGCAATGAATGAACCGCTGAGATGTTGATATGCCATAAAAACAAACCAACCAACCAACATATTTCATGGATGCTGTTTCAGCAACATGCCGATAAACAACAGAAAATGTTGGATGACTCAACTGCCTTCGGTGTGAAAACGTAATCTGATATATCCGTATATCCTTGCATCCATTATCCTTCGTTCAGTCGTATGTAAAATGACATCTGCTTGTTCCCGAATATTCTGCAATTGTTACATTTTAATTAATTCATTACTTCAGACGTTAAACGTTGCAGACAGACAGACTTGCATCCATTATCCTTCGTTCAGTCGTATGTAAAATGACATCTGCTTGTTCCCGAATATTCTGCAATTGTTACATTTGAATTAATTCATTACTTCAGACGTTAAACGTTGCAGACATACCGTCTTGCATCCATTCTCCTTCGTTCAGTCGTATGTAAAATGACATCTGCTTGTTCCCGAATATTCTGCAATTGTTACATTTTAATTAATTCATTACTTCAGACGTTAAACGTTGCAGACAGACTAGCCACAAATGCCAAATTTAACCTAGTCTAAATGGAAACATACTGTCATCTAGCGAAAACGATTTATAACTTGACCCTAAAAACTCAAGATTAGCAGACAGATGAACTTTTGACTTGTTTTGGTGTGAGGAACCTGCCTAAAAATATCTTAAAAGATTTTTTGATACATTCTTTTTATTAGTCGCATAAAGAATCGTATAGGTCAAGCAGGAGACGAACTGAATTCAGTGTGATATCCTTTTTTCAATATTTGGAAAAATAGAATTTACCTTGCATAAAAATCATGGAATCACCATGATAGTTGTTAAAAATGGAACTCTTGTGGGACGCTCACTAAACGTTTTCACCATTTATTTTCAGTTCTCTGTGAAAGAACAAGAAAATGAATTACGAGAAATCATGAATAACACAAAAAAAAAAACTGGAAAAGGGGAGTTAACAACAAAATGAATTTGTTGGTACAATGAGCTAATACTCTCTATTATAATGAAGACCATTGGGCATTTGTTAGTATATATATATATATATATATATAGATGCACATTAGAAACAGTATACTAGTTACAGTTTTCACAATGTTTTTCGGCTTCCGAGTTGAACGCCTTCGGCTCAGCTCCTGAATTGAGCTCTTTCGGCTGCAAGCGGTTGTAAATAACACGTTATTAAATCAGCCTAGCCTGATTCTTCGGGGATAAGATCTTCTACTTGATGAGCTGCAATACAACGAATATATATACACCTGATGAAGGCCTGATGAAGGCCTGATGAAGGCCATAGAGGACAACAACTGAAACATTGTGATAACAAGAACGCTGTGTACAATAATCCGCATGTAAATAGTGTAAGTAAGAGTGATTTTTTTTGTTTATAAAACCTATATACGCCCATGTTCAAACCAATTGAAACAAACGAATAATGTTTTTCCCGGATCTTTCACACTTTCCTGATCACGTATACGTCGTCTCTTGGCATTGTTTTTCTCTTTCGATCGCATTTTCCTTTACATTTTCTGCCCAGTCAGTCATGTCTTTTTCGAGACATGATTACCTAAACGTGTATCACTTATAGGACTTAACTGACTGGCTTATTTTAATAATGAAAAATGCCTTATAAAAAATGAAGAATTAATTTAAGTATATGAAAATGGTGTTAAGGAAATGTATAAGAATAGTGTAATATTATTTCTCCTATGAAGAAATACTGGACAATTTTCTTTGAGATTAATTGAAGATTTGACAAAGTGTTATATACTGCCGCTGGAAAACAGCGATCGTCGAGTTTTATGCTTCGTCGGTGACGCTTGTGAAGAGCAGGTATATATCCGGAAAGGAGTCGAGCATACGAATAGCCGTCAGGAGTTTTTAGCCCCAAATTCATGAGTTTATATTGACTTAATTAGTCTTAATTCCCATAAGTATTTGCATTTTAGGGTTATCGCTTTGCATCTGTCGGATGCATCTGTCAATCATACTCGGCGGTCAGTTACTTTTCAAGCCGGTTATCGCTTTTTTCGTTGCACTTTGACGTCATCTATGGACGGATATATCTGTCAATCACACTTGACTTTGTTGACCTCAAGCGCAAACGGATGTACCTCTTTATTACCTCTGCTGTTTAAGGTAATATATTACGGAAAATGAGGTGTAGGATGAGAAAAAATGCTGAATCTACCACAGGTGAAACATGCAAGAATTACAGAAAGTTTTAAGTGATAGAGAAAGGAAATTTATATCTAGCATCAGGAAAATTCAGCTGTTGTTCCTGGGACTTGTAAAGAGGACGGAAGGGTTAGGGAAGAATCTGGTGCTCACAGGTCAGAGTAAACAAAAAAGTAGGGAGGTCTGCATTGATCTAGCCAATTACAACATCTTTTATGAACCGACCTGAGAGAATGAAGTTGGTAATTGCTTAGACATTTATAGAACTGCCGTTGCTAAAGATTTTGTGTAGCAACCCATTACGCCACATCTTGTCAATACTCTTTGAGATATCTAAAACAACTCTTCACAGATAGCATGTATACCATCAATTAAACTCTTAGCAGTGGATCTAGTAGAATTTGTCATCTTGTTCATCGCTACGAGTTTTTTTCTTGTAAAAAATACTTCTTTATCTAAATCTAAACTTATTTATAAATGGCATTTGTGTGTGTGCGTGTGTATGTGTGTGTGTATGTGAGTGTGTGTCTGTGTGTGTGTCCGTTACCTATAGACGCCGAAACGGCTGAAACGATTCTTTGAAAATTTACACAGTTGTACTATAAGCATCTGCGAGTGTTCTTAGCTTGGTTTTGTGTCGACGTACCCCGATAAATATCGATAATCGAAAATCGAAAAAGTCGGGTTATAGAAGGAGTGGTCCGATTTTAATCAAATTTTATACACCGATAGACAAAGACATAAAAAACGATATTCAGAAATTTCAAAGTTGCAGTTCTTAAAGAATGCAGAAAATCGATAATATATATATATATATATATATATATATAAAAGGCAAGCTGTTTGTGTGTGTGTCTGTTTATTTTCCTGTATGTCTGTATTTTTTCGGCCCTTTCTATTTTCGGGTTTGGCTCTAAGTAGATATAATGGTAGTTCTTAGTCTCATCCATGATACCATTTACTCAGAGGACTTATTTAGCCTTCAAAATTCAGTTTAGGACGGAAAAACTTATTTGATATCGATACTAGGAAATCAAAATTTGACTTACATGCATTCATTTTTCTTTCAGTCTACGGTTTCGCTTTAACTGGAAACAACTATTGCTTTTTAGTCTTTCGTGCCAACGTCCAAAGAGTCTGAGCTCCAGGACCATGGATTAGTTTTAAAGCTTTCATTACACCCGAGCAACGCCGGTCTATACTGCTATTTAATAATATACTCAGAATTTGCTAAAGGAAATGAATGTGTCCCATCATTTTTAAATCTGAATAAACAGCTAACAACTTTCTTATTTTTCTTGGAGATTCGAGATAATTGGCAAGTACCGGTTTTTAATAACAATAATTAAGTTTTTAATCGAACCGGTAGATATCATAAGTGTCAATGTTTTTGATGAATTTCGAAATTGTACCAAATTATTTAAATTTACAAGCAAAGCGTTTTCTCGCGGAAATTCTTGCAATGAGTTAATGTCACACGAGCGTCTTAATTTTGTGACCTTGTGCCAGCCAACTTAAACCATATTCTCATGTCTATTTTCAAGGATGTACGTCTAAATAACTTTGACACACGTGTGAAATATAATATTTAATACTCCATAAATACAGAAGTTTTCAGGACATCGCCTTTCCTTGATTTTATATTGACATTCGAAAGTCCTTTATATAATATATGCGTAGAAAAATATTAGCAAGCATCCATATTTTATGAAGTAAAGAGAAAATACATTTTCTTCTTCGGTGTAAAATTACAACATTTAATTCTAGATGTTTATGCGTTGATCTGTTTAAAATGCATGTGCATTTTTAATCATTCAAAGCAAATTTATTCTTTGGGATCCGATTTGTTCATCTTTTTCTACCGATATATGATATTTTTGTTTTATTAGACTATAAATGCCTCTCTACCGAACCAGTTACACGTATTCTGCTGAAGTTCGGTGTTCGACCCTAACTAAAGGAAGACAAATGCCTATTCCCAAAATTGTTGTTGTGGTTATTAGTATCATCATCATCATTTCTCTTCTTATTATGCTGTCATTTTTCATCATAGTCTGCGGCAAGACCTAAGGCAGGTCGTGGTGTATTGTTGTCTCCATTTCAGGTTTTTTCTATCTCCCCAAAACATCCCTAGCGTTACATAGACAAAGTTCTCCTTAGTACTTAACAATTTTTTGTATATCTCTTAAGTTGGGGTTTCCAGGGATTCTTTCAGTGTGTTGTTTTGTTCCATTTTTTTTTATTCCAAGTGCTCCTACTATCACTGGCACGATTCTTGTTTTCAATTTTCACATTTTTTCTATTTCAATTTCCAAGTCTTTATATTTTGACAGTTTTTCGAATCCCTTGCTTGCTATGTCACAAACCGCTGGACAAGCCATATCAATTAATAGGCAAATTATTATTATTATTATTATTGTTAAGCTACAAATGACTCGCTGTTGAAGTAGATATGCATATCTTACTAGTGCCAGAGGTCAGCGTTCAATCCCAACTAAAGAAAAACAAATGCCGATTCCCCATTTTTTTCTTTTAAATGATTAAACCACTAGCAGTAGAGCCAGACGTTGATCGGGTGTAATGAAAGCATTAAAACTAATCCATAGTCCTGGAGCTCAGACTCAGCTTAAAGAATATTTGTGCGATGTCTGGTGAGAATCGGATAAAAATTGTGGATTTGTATAAAGGACATACAGACAGATAAACAGACACACACACAAACAGCTTGCCTTTTATATATATGTATATATTATCGATTATCTGGACTATTGTAAGAACTGCAACCTTGAAACTTCTGAATATCGTTTCTTATGTCTTTGTTTATGAGTGTATTAAATTTGTTTAAAATCGGACCACTCCTTCTATAACCCGACTTTTTCGATTTTCGATTATCGATATTTATCGGGGATACATCGACACAAAACCCAGCTAAGGACACTCGCAGATGCTTATAGTACAACTGTGAAAATTCTCAAAAAATCGTTTCAGCCGTTTCGCTGTCTATTGGTAATGACTCCCCCACACACACATACAATCAAAGTTTCATTTATAAATAAGTTTAGATAAATGCCTCGCTCCTGAAGGTGTTATACATATCCTTCCAGTCCCGAAGGACCCTCACTGAAGGAAGACAAATACCGGTTTCTAAAGTTTTCATTATTTTTATTGTTGTTATTATTATAAATGTGTCGCTGCTGTTATCGTTACACATATCATACCAATGTCGGAGGTCGGTGTCGACCTCTACTACTACTTTTATGTGCCATAGCGTTTTTTAGGACGTAGGCGATCATGGTTTTCCACATCTCCCTGTCCCTGGTGGATCTTAGCACGCTTTCTTCTGTTGCACCATGCAACCCTCATTCCGTCATCCACCTGATCAGGTCATTAAAATATGTTATCCGCTGCCTTCCTCTGTCTCTTTTTTTCCCTCTATCTGGCCTGTCAGTGTCAGGTTCTCTAAGCCTTCCTTTCTCATTGCATGTTCCAGGAACTTCAACTGTCTCTTCCTGATGCTTAGTATTAATTTCCTTTTCGTTTTCATCCTTTCCAAAACCTCCTCATTGCTCACATGCTCGGCCCATGATATTCGCGGCATCCTTTGGTAGAACCATATTTCGGCTGCTTCAAGTTTTTCCTTCATCTTCGAAGATATTGTTCAAAATTCACTGACATATTGAAGAACCGACATCACATAGCAATCCAGTACTCTCCTCTTTATTTCTACTGAAATTGTCCTGTTTCTTAATACTTTACTCAACTTCTGGAATGCTTTTTCGCCTTCGGATCTCAGTGTCGCACTTTCCGTCTTCTGTTAGAACACTTCCTAGGTATTTAAATTTCTGTACCTGCTTGATTTTAGAGTCCCTCACCTGTAATTGGCATTTTAGGCTGTCCTTTTTGTTGATGACCATGCATTCGGTTTTCTTGCAGTTTATTTGTAGTCCTTTCTTGTCACTCTCTTCAGTTACCTTCAGTAGGAGGTTTTGTAGTTTTCTTTCTGTGTCTGCTATCAGCACTGTATCATCTGCCTACCTTATATTGTTTAAAATGTGGCCTCCGATAACGAATCCTGGCATAACTTCTAGGGTTCTCAGAATAGTCTCGCTGTATAAGTTGAATCAAATTCTCATTTCCGAACTTTTTGTTATATTATTCTCGATCAATATACATTTCGCTCGCTACCACCACCAGCACGAGGTTGAAAAAAAAAAATAAAAAAAAATCCGATATTAATAATCGAACATTCTGTATACGAAGAGGTTATCGCGATGCCCTTGAAAGATTTAATTTTCTTCAGAAATCTTTGACATTGTTTACATTATTATAGTGGAAATGTTTCATATACATTTTCCCCTTAATAAAGGACTCGGGCGCCACTCAAGTTAGTGTTTTTAAATGGAATGTTAATGTTACATGAAGCGTGAGATATGTATGAAAAAAAGAAGGTTACAAGAAGTGAAGATTATGAGAATAATAAGGGTATATAAATATTTATCCTTGACTTGAAACGGTTAAGCTCGTAGCGTTCCGGAAAGTACCCATGCCGAAGACTTTTTGAAAAGGTGACACTTATTAAAGAAATGCTGTTTGAGCGGTCTTTTCTTCTTACAACTGAAACGTGAGAAAAATGAGGGTGATTCGACACCGTGAAAGTGGCATAGTAAGTTCTAGATGAAGATGAGGAACTGAAAAATCTATATGGAAATGTACCACCCCAAAGGTCCGTCCGAACAATTTCTCCGGCGGCCGTTCTCCACGATGTGATGTTGCCGGGAATTTGTAGAAAATGTCGGCCGGACAGCTGGGGGTACAAGATTGACCATAAGGAACGAACTTCCACAACTTGGATGAGTTGAAAAGGATGCTTTATTCGTTTAGAGTTAGCCTTGTCGGTTGGGGCAGGCGAATGTGACACACAGCTCTAACTCTAATTAATGGAGATCAACAAATCCAAACTGACGAAACAAGACGAACGGAGATCCTTACTTCAAGCACACGCCCGGCGGGACTCCTCTCTTAACTCAACTGACTCGGAAAAATTACCTGAATTTATCCAAAATTGACCGGAAATCCGGAAATCCGGAAATGCTTTAGACCACCGGTGACAAACACCGGCGACTGTAAGTCTGAAATTTCAGTTATCTTTTTTTTTTATCTTAATAAGGCTTCCACCGGAAAAGGCCTAATGTGTGGTCAAGATACAGTAAAGGACAGACTTTGACCGGGTCATCGAAAACCCACCTGCTGAACTGTATCTCTGAGTCAAACATTTACCGGAAGAGTGGTAGGATTTAAAACAGTAATCGGATACCGTTGTCTCTTCCACAATTTTCCTCATAAAAGAAAAAGCGTTTATTTATTTATTTTTTTCCTCTTCTTTTTCACTTTTGTTAAATATGTTTTTAAACTATTTTCTATTCTAATCTATTTTCTATTTTAATCTATTATAATAAAATACATATATGCCTAGTTATCGTGTCACAGAAATAAAAGTGGGGACAGGCAAGGAAGGTTGCATCTGTGAGAACGAGATTCTAGATCGGGAAATATATAAGAGACACGATTAAATAAAGCTTTATCAAGGCTGAAAGGTGACGAATGAGCATCTCCAGCCCAGATATGATTATTTAAGCATAATTCTGACTTTAAAAATTTTATACGTTCTCGCCAGAACCGAGTATTCGTCATTGTTATGAACATTGTTGCCACTGATCTGGCGATCCTTTGATATAATGAAAGAGACTTACGGCCATATCACGTTAAATACACCGGTTCTCACTCGATCACCGAAGTTAAGCAACGTTGAGACTGCTCAATACTTAGAATGGTGACCGCTTGTGAATACCAGGTGCTGTAAGCGTATAGTGACGGATGTGCATTGTGGTGCAGTGGATATTGAAGAGAAATCGGTGAGCCGAGTTTGAATTCGTTGAATACCCTGCATTCACTTAAGCACTTGTACCCTTGGAAAAGGTAATAATCCGTCCCTTCCCCCCAATTATAGGTTAAATAACAAGGGTAGGACTTGGGGTCTCTTCCCTTAAAAACAAATCCCAATGAATCTTGGTACTCGAAAAGAAAAAAGTATTACTAGACACAAAAACTTGTATAAAAAAAAAACAACAATAAATTGTTAAAAGAAAAAAGTATTACAGTATAACCCGGATATAAGAGAAACCCGGATATAAGAGATATTTCCAATGATGTTTATGTCTATAAAATAGACCAAATCCGGATATACGAGAACCTTTATTCAGTCCCGACAACTCTCTGATATCAGGATTACACTGTACCAGCAATAAATAAATAAATAATTATTTGGCTATAAATGACCCTCCGAAGTGTTGATATGCCATAAAAACAAAACAACAAAATATAATTAAAGATTGTTGATACAATCCAAAGAGCCACCTAAACTCTTATAGATTGTGACCTGGCATCGAGGTTCCAGTTCATTTCCCAATCCCAAAATTGTCGAAATCCGTTACGTTAATAGAAGAATCACTGTCGACATGAATTCATTTTAAACTTACCTTCTTTTCGTCTGATTTCGTTTAACCTTTTCTCTGTATTAAAATGTAGTAATAAATTGGCAGCTAGGTTTCATCCTTTTGGCTTGTTGGCCTGTTAGAGTCAGTAAGAAAGACACGAAAAGAAGAAGGTAGGTCGAGCCATGTATTGGAATAACAGAACATATATACAAAATAAGAGTGTTATTAGTCAGCAGATAGAAGTGTCCGTCCGAACCGTCAAGTTACACAGCGTCTCGACTGCTTCTTTTAGGAAGTCTCGCGGGTTAGTATTTATGAAGGAGGAAGAGTCCATTCCAATGTAGGTATGGCACCATAACACTATCTATCTATCTATCTATCTATCTATCTATCTATCTATCTATCTATTTCAGCCTGTTCACTACCTATCTATCTATCTATCTATTTCAGCCTGTTCACTATCTATCTATCTATCTATCTATCTATCTATCTATCTATTTCAGCCTGTTCACTATCTATCTATCTATCTATCTATCTATCTATCTATTTCTAGCCTGTTCACTATCTATCTATCTATCTATCTATCTATCTATCTATCTTTCTTCTTATCTAACTATCTATCTATCTTTCTTTCTTTCTTCTTATCTATCTATCTATCTATCTATCTATCTATCTCAGCCTGTTCACTATCTATCTATCTATCTATCTATCTATCTATCTATCTATCTCAGCTTGTTCACTATCTATCTATCTATCTATCTATCTATCTATCTATCTATTTCAGCCTGTTCACCATCTATCTATCTATCTATCTATCTATTTCAGCCTGTTCACCATCTATCTATCTATCTATCTATCTATCTATCTATCTATTTGCCTGTTCACCATCTATCTATCTATCTATCTATCTATCTATTTCAGCCTGTTCACTATCTATCTATCTATCTATCTATCTATCTATCTATCTATCTATCTATTTCAGCCTGTTCACTATCTATCTATCTATCTATCTATCTATCTATCTATCTATCTATCTCTCTATCTATCTATCTATTTCAGGCTGTTCACTATCTATCTATTTATCTATCTATCTCAGCTTGTTCACTATCTATCTATCTATCTATCTATCTATCTATCTATCTATTTCAGCCGGTTCACTATCTATCTATCTATCTTCTTATCTAACTATCTATCTATCTATCTTTCTTTCTTCTTATCTATCTATCTATCTATCTCAGCCTGTTCACTATCTATCTATCTATCTATCTATTTATCTATCTATCTATCTATCTATCTATTTCAGCCTGTTCACTATCTATCTATCTATCTATCTATCTATCTATTTCAGCCTGTTCACTATCTATCTATCTATCTATCTATCTATTTCAGCCTGTTCACTATCTATCTATCTATCTATCTATCTATCTATTTCAGCCTGTTCACTATCTATCTATCTATCTATCTATCTATTTCAGCCTGTTCACTATCTATCTATCTATCTATCTATCTGTTTCAGCCTGTTCACTATCTATCTATCTATCTATCTATCTATTTCAGCCTGTTCACTATCTATCTATCTATCTATCTATTTCAGCCTGTTCACTATCTATCTATCTATCTATCTATTTCAGCCTGTTCACTATCTATCTATCTATCTATCTATCTATCTATCTATCTATCTCAGCCTGTTCACTATTTATCTATCTATCTATCTATCTATTTCAGCCGGGTCACTATCTATCTATCTATCTATCTATCTATCTATCTATCTATCTATCTCAGCCTGTTCACTATCTATCTATCTATCTATCTATCTATCTATCTCAGCCTGTTCACTATCTATCTATCTATCTATCTATCTCAGCCTGTTCACTATCTATCTATCTATCTATCTATCTATCTATCTATCTATCTCAGCCTGTTCACTATCTATCTATCTATCTATCTATCTATCTATCTATCTATCTCAGCCTGTTCACTATCTATCTATCTATCTATCTATCTCAGCCTGTTCACTATCTATCTATCTATCTATCTATCTATCTATTTCAGCCTGTTCACTATCTATCTATCTATCTATCTATCTTCTATCTATCTATTTCAGCCTGTTCACTATCTATCTATCTATCTATCTATCTCTTTCTTCATCTAACTATCTATCTATCTATCTTTCTTTCTTCTTATCTATCTATCTATCTATCTATTTCAGCCTGTTCACTATCTATCTATCTATCTATCTTTTTCAGCCTGTTCACTATCTATCTATCTATCTATCTATCTATCTATCTTTCTTCTTATCTAACTATCTATCTATCTATCTTTCTTTCTTCTTATCTATCTATCTATCTATTTCAGCCTGTTCACTATCTATCTATCTATCTATCTATCTTTTTCAGCCTGTTCACTATCTATCTATCTATCTATCTATTTCAACCTGTTCACTATCTATCTATCTATCTATCTATCTGTCTATCTATTTCAGCCTGTTCACTATCTATCAATCTATCTAGCTATCTATCTATCTATCTATCTATCTATTTCGGCCTGTTCACTATCTATCTATCTATCTATCTATATATCTATCTATCTATCTATCTATCTATCTATCTATTTCCCAGCTCGTTCACTCATCTATCTATCTATCTATCTATCTCAGCCTGTTCACTATCTATCTATCTATCTATCTATCTATCTATTTCAGCCGGTTCACTATGTATCTATCTATCTATCTATCTATTTCAGCTCGTTCACTATCTATCTATCTATCTATCTATCTATCTATTTCAGCCTGTTCACTATCTATCTATCTATCTTCTTCTTATCTAACTATCTATCTATCTATCTATCTTTCTTTCTTTATCTATCTATCTATCTATCTATCTCAGCCTGTTCACTATCTATCTATCTATCTATTTCAGCCTGTTCACTATCTATCTATCTATTTCAGCCTGTTCACTATCTATCTACCTATCTATCTATCTATTTCAGCCTGTTCACTATCTATCTATCTATCTATATATTTCAGCCTTTTCACTATCTATCTATCTATCTATCTATCTATCTATATATTTCAGCCTGTTCACTATCTATCTATCTATCTATCTATCTGCCTGTTCACTATCTATCTATCTATCTATCTATCTATTTCAGCCTGTTCACTATCTATCTATCTATCTATCTATCTATATATCTATCTATTTCAGCTTGTCTTTTACTCATCTATCTATCTATCTATCTATCTATTTCAGCCTGTTCACTATCTATCTATCTATCTATCTATTTCAGCCTGTTCACTATCTATCTATCTATCTATCTATCTATTTCAGCCTGTCTGTCTATCTATCTATCTATCTATCTATTTCAACCTGTTCACTATCTATCTATCTATCTATCTATCTATTTCAGCCTGTTCACTATCTATCTATCTATCTATCTATCTATCTATTTCAGCCTGTTCACTATCTATCTATCTATCTATCTATTTCAGCCTGTCTTTCACTATCTATCTATCTATCTATTTCAGCCTGTTCACTATCTATCTATCTATCTATTTCAGCCTGTTCACTATCTATCTATCTATCTATCTATCTCAGCCTGTTCACTATTTATCTATCTATCTATCTATCTATTTCAGTCGGGTCACTATCTATCCATCTATCTATCTATCTATCTATCTATCTCAGCCTGTTCACTATCTATCTATCTATCTATCTATCTATCTATCTATCTATCTCAGCCTGTTCACTATCTATCTATCTATCTATCTATCTATCTATCTATCTATCTATCTATCTCAGCCTGTTCATCATCTATCTATCTATCTATCTATCTCAGCCTGTTCACTATCTATCTATCTATCTATCTATCTATCTCAGCCTGTTCACTATCTATCTATCTATCTATCTATCTATTTCAGCCTGTTCACTATCTATCTATCTATCTATCTATCTTCTATCTATCTATTTCAGCCTGTTCACTTATCTATCTATCTATCTATCTATTTCAGCCTGTTCACTATCTATCTATCTATCTATCTATCTATCTATTTCAGCCTGTCTACTATCTATCTATCTATCTATCTATCTATCTTCTTATCTAACTATCTATCTATCTTTCTTTCTTCTTATCTATCTATCTATCTATCTATTTCAGCCTGTTCACTATCTATCTATCTATCTATCTATCTTTTTCAGCCTGTTCACTATCTATCTATCTATCTATCTATCTATCTATTTCAACCTGTTCACTATCTATCTATCTATCTATCTATCTATCTATCTATCTATTTCGGCCTGTTCACTATCTATCTATCTATCTATCTATTTCAGCCCGTTCACTATCTATCTATCTATCTATCTATTTCAGCCTGTTCACTATCTATCTATCTATCTATCTATCTATCTATCTATTTCTATTTGCCTGTTCACTATCTATCTATCTATCTATCTATTTCAGCCTATTCACTATCTATCTATCTATCTATCTATCTATTTCAGCCTGTTCACTATCTATCTATCTATCTATCTATTTCAGCCTGTTCACTATCTATCTATCTATCTCAGCCTGTTCACTATCTATCTATCTATCTATCTATCTATCTATCTATCTATTTCAGCCGGTTCACTATGTATCTATCTATCTATCTATCTATTTCAGCCTGTTCACTATCTATCTATCTATCTATCTATCTATTTCAGCCTGTTCTACTATCTATCTATCTATCTATCTTTCTTCTTATCTAACTATCTATCTATCTATCTTTCTTTCTTCTTATCTATCTATCTATCTATCTATCTCAGCCTGTTCACTATCTATCTATCTATCTATTTCAGCCTGTTCACTATCTATCTATCTATTTCAGCCTGTTCACTATCTATCTATCTATTTCAGCCTGTTCACTATCTATCTATCTATCTATATATTTCAGCCTTTTCACTATCTATCTATCTATCTATATATTTCAGCCTGTTCTATCTATCTATCTATCTATCTATTTCAGCCTGTTCACTATCTATCTATCTATCTATCTATTTCAGCCTGTTCACTATCTATCTATCTATCTATATATCTATCTATTTCAGCCTGTTCACTATCTATCTATCTATCTATCTATCTATTTCAGCCTGTTCACTATCTATCTATCTATCTATCTATCTATTTTAGCCTGTTCACTATCTATCTATCTATCTATCTATCTATTTTAGCCTGTTCACTATCTATCTATCTATCTATTTCAGCCTCTTCACTATCTATCTATCTATCTATTTCAGCCTGTTCACTATCTATCTATCTATCTATCTATCTATCTATTTCAGCCTGTTCACTATCTATCTATCTATCTATCTATTTCAACCTGTTCACTATCTATCTATCTATCTATCTATCTATTTCAGCCTGTTCACTATCTATCTATCTATCTATCTATCTATCTATTTCACCCTGTTCACTATCTATCTATCTATCTATTTCAGCCTGTTCACTATCTATCTATCTATCTATCTATCAATCTATTTCAGCCTGTTCACTATCTATCTATCTATCTATCTATCTATCTATCTCAGCCTGTTCACTATCTATCTATCTATCTATCTATCTATCTATTTCAGCCTGTTCACTATCTATCTATCTATCTATCTATCTATCTAACTATTTCAGCCTGTTCACTATCTATCTATCTATCTATCTATTTCAGCCTGTTCACTATCTATCTATCTATCTATCTATCTATCTATTTTAGCCTGTTCACTATCTATCTATCTATCTATCTATCTATTTCATTCTGTTCACTATCTATCTATCTATCTATCTATCTATTTCAGCCTGTTCACTATCTATCTATCTATCTATCTATTTCAACCTGTTCACTATCTATCTATCTATCTATCTTTTTCATTCCTGTTCACTATCTATCTATCTATCTATCTATCTATTTCAGCCTGTTCACTATTTATCTATCTATCTATCTATCTATTTCAGCCTGTTCACTATCTATCTATCTATCTATCTATCTATCTATCTATCTCTTACTGTTCTATCTATCTATCTATCTATCTATCTATCTATCTATCTATCTATCTCAGCCTGTTCACTATCTATCTATCTATCTATCTATTTCAGCCGGTTCACTATCTATCTATCTATCTATCTATCTATCTATCTATCTATTTCATTCCTGTTCACTATCTATCTATCTATCTATCTTTCTTCTTATCTAACTATCTATTTATCTATCTATCTTTCTTTCTTCTTATCTATCTATCTATCTATCTATCTATCTCAGCCTGTTCACTATCTATCTATCTATCTATATATTTCAGCCTGTTCACTATCTATCTATCTATCTATCTATTTCAGCCTGTTCACTATCTATCTATCTATCTATCTATCTATTTCAGCCTGTTCACTATCTATCTATCTATCTATCTATCTATCTATCTATCTATTTAGCCTGTTCACTATCTATCTATCTATCTATCTCTAATTAATACTATTCACTATCTATCTATCTATCTATCTATCTATTTCAGCCTGTTCACTATCTATCTATCTATCTATCTATCTCTAATTAATACTATTCATTATCTATCTATCTATCTATCTATCTCTAATTAATACTATTCATTATCTATCTATCTATCTATCTAAGACTATTCATTATCTATCTATCTAAGACTATTTATTATTTAGCTATCTAAGACCATTCATTATCTATCTATCTATCTATCTATCTATCTATCTATCTATCTATCTGTCAGTTGTGGCCTGTTAGTGCCAGGAGGAAATACACGAAAAAAAGAAGGTAGGTTGAACCATTGTATTGGAATAACAGAACATATATACAAAATAAGTGTGTTATTAGTCAGCGGATAGAAGTGTCCGTTCGAACTGTCAAGCTACACTGCGTCTCGACTGCTTCGTCTAGGAAATCTCGCAGGTTAGTATTTATGAAGGAGGAAGAGTTCATTCCAATGAAGATAGGGCACCATAACAAAATGCCTAGATTTAATTAGTTGTTTTGAGCGAACAGTTTATTCCATCGCATTTCGCACTCATAGAACTCACTTTGGATTTCTTGTTTCCCTGTCAACCTTGATCTCAAAAGATTTAAATGCAATGTCATTCGTTGTCTTCTGTCTTGTTAGTTGCTGTTCGTATATTCTCTTCATTCCTTAGTATACTTTCTTATATTCCTTAGCACTCAGCGTCTTAGTGGCTTTATTGCCGTTTTTGATGTTAAATGATTTTTTTAAATGCATAATACTATGTATTATTTTTTTTCTCAATACTCTGAGTCAAATTATTTATTTTTAGTGCTGTGAATATCAGCTCTGAACGAGAAATAGGAGAGCCGAGTTCGAATTCCAGTTGAATTCATTGCATTCACTTACGCACAAATGTCATTGGGAAAGGTATTAATCTGTCAGTTCTGCATCTAGCTATGGGTTGAATAGCTAGACAGACTGGATTCTACAGCCTTGTTTGGTAACCAGTCTACCACTGAAATAAATGGTCACCTACTGCGGAAAAAAAACTTCTCTCTAGTCAGTCATGTCTCGAAAGTGACATGATCACCCAAGAGAGTATTACGCATGGCACTTTTTTGATTGATCTGGACATCAAAATTGAATAGCAGGACAAATTAAGGTTCTATGGGATTTAACAAACTGACTGACATAATTGGTTTTGCTGTGATTAGATTCGAGTTCACGCTTTGCGTCTTCATAGACACTGCTTCAAACGCTTGTAAAATACTCGGCTGTCTCCATATTCGGCAGGCATTGAAAGATAGTTCAAAGCATACGTAGACAAACAAATCATTTAAAGGTACGTAATACGCTCAAACTGGTACAATCTTCTATTTCTGTGTCTCGCATCCTTTCAGGACGTAGGCGATCATGGCTCTCAACAGTTTCCTATCATTTGTAAAAAATGTTTACTGAACACAAGATAGTCAAGAATGTTTCCTTAAAAAAAGTTTCCTTTTATCTCGCCTAAAACCTGTTTCTTTATTCATTTACTCAAGCTCGATAAATAGTTTATACGTTTTTCTTTGTCTCGTCAGCTTTTCCTGTGAGTATCGCATTTTGCAAGCCTCTTTTCCTCATTATGCGCCATAAAAATTTCTATTGTTTATTTCTGATGTGAATTATAAGTGTTTTTTGTTTCCTTTTTATCTAAAACTTTGTTGTTGCTCATATGTTTAGACCATGATATTCTCAGTATCGTTCTGTAGAAAAATATATCAGTTGCTTCAAGTCCCTTTTACATGTCAAAGTAGTGTCATAAAGACAAAGAATTTAGACAAAAGAAAGCTGAGTCTAAAACGAATTAATTTGACAATGCTTATTCTATGAATGCCACATTTATTTCGGTAATTTTCTCTTAAAAAGAATATCGCTCTTTATCGTTCTTTCCAGTATTGATCCAGTATTGATGGGGGTTTCCTTGCTAACCTTTTGTATGATGTAGTGTAGAATGATAACATATTGATTATGACATTATTTTCACTTCGAGGTTTTTTTAACATCTCTTTTAATTAAAGTAACATTTTAAATCATGTCTCTTTCGAGACATGATCGCCCAAGCGTGTATCACGTATGGCACTTAACTGACTGACTGACATTTTAAATGGGTAATTCCTGTAAGACTCATTATAGATAGTGATTGAGTTTGTTGTTTTACAAAATATTTCTCTTGTGATCAAATAATTTTTATCGAATCATTTTAATATACACTACCGGACATAATTATTAAGACATCCCAGTTTTTGTAAAGAAATTAAGTATTTCATACTATTTTTAGCATTTATTGCCAAGTGGATAATTCTAAATGAAAATAGAATGGTTCTTTTGTTATTATTACTTTGCGAAATTTTACAAGGCAAAGAAAACAAAGACGAACTCACCGAATCACCCTAAATCTTCTTCAATGTTTCATTGATGAAACTGCAATAAAAGTAATTATTAAATATTTATAAATTCATTTGATGCACATGTTATTGTGCAGTATTAATAAAAGAACCATTCTATTTTCATTTACAATTATTTACTTGGCAATAAATATTAAAATATTGTATGAAATACATAACTTTTTTAAAACACTGGGGTGGACTAATAATTATGGACGGTAGTATATACAAACACACACACACACACACACACACACACACACACACACATACATGTATTAAAAGGATTCAATAAAAATTATTTGAACACAAAAGAGATATTTTACAAAACAACAAACTCAATCTGTAATGAGTGTGACGGAAATTATCGATTTAAAAATGTTACTTTAATTAAAAGAGAAAGTAATGTTAAGAATATATATATATATATATATATATATATATATATATATATATATATATATAAGTAGTTTCGACGTTTATTTTATTTATATGATACTATCGAGACACAAAATTGCAGCCTTTTAAAAGATATTGCTAAATATTCTGAATATATAAGTGTTCGGGAGTCACTCCTTTTTACAAACTCTATGGACTCTTCCATGGTATACGAATAATCCTTCCTACACAGAACAGGTTGTTGCTGTTAGAGTTGCTGCTGTTGTTAGAATTGCTGAGACTCTTCAACTATAACACTGTCAGCACTCTGCCTTCGGGTAGAGGGCGCTCTCTGCTTCCGAGCAGAGAGTAATAACCCAGTCGTGGTTCCGCCGAAGGGTAGAATCACGACTGGGAAAAAATAGACAGACATTTTTTGGCCGGGCTATATAGCCGGGAAATCCCAGTCATAAACTGACCATGTGTCACATGTTGCTCTTACTGGGAGGGACAACTAAATATAGTTGTTGATAGAGTTGGTGTTTGTCAGAGCAGATGAACCACCGCTCGTTGGTCAGCAAGAATATAGACTATTACCCGGACTTACTTCTTGTATATATTTGACTCCTACTAACAAGTATTCCTGAATCTACTACTCGTGTACAGGTCGTATATCTTTTATTCAATATATTTACATTTTTCCTCTCATATCTGTTTTTGCTATTATTATATTGTGTGGTTTTCTAAACAAGAATCCACAACAATAACAGTTCTTTCAAAGCACAAAAACAGACTTTTCTGAGAATAACAATAATAATAATAGTATTTTTTCTAAACATATATTGTTTAAAATAAAACCGACACTGAATGTCTATTATCTTTAATCATAAGCTGTTCTAAACATTTATTTTGGCTTAAAATCCAGGTGAAAATAAAAACAAAAATTGTCTAAAATTTTGATATTTTTTTTATTATGCTGGTTCTAAGATTTCGGCTCACATGAGCCGTCTTCAGAGAGGTTACAGGGACGTTAACAAAAAGACATCCACCATCAAAGATGATATTATCTTGTGATGAAATAAAACATTGCTAAGCGACGATAACAGTCACCGAATAGCAGATGCAGGTCGTAAATTTGCAATGCGGTTCTATGGCGTCACACCGCATAAGAGACCGAAATGTTAACAAAACCACATGGCTAAATGCAATTCAATAAGTTGTGACCTGATAGAAACGTGATTTTAATATATATATATATATATATATATATATTGATTGATTGATTGATTGTTTAATTACTTAGTTTTTGTTCATAGTAAAATTAGATCAGTGCACATTTGAATTAAAATGTTTTCAGTACAATTATATTGTCGGAGTTTTGAATATTTTCCATTTGTAAACGAGTTATTACATGACCTACGTTTCTACCATGAGTGGTGTCTTCAGGCGATTTTCCATCAGTCAGTTAAGTGCCATACGTGAAACACGCTTGGGCGATCATGTCGCGAAAGAGACAGGACTGACAGGGCAGAAGATTATCCCGCAGTAGGTTGCCATTACTTTCTGCGGTAGACTGTTTGCCTGCCAAGGCTATAGAACCCAATCTGTCCTGTTATTTAACCCATAACTGGAAGGAAAAGACGGATTAATACCTTTCCCAAGGGTATTTGCGCGTAAGTGAATGCAATGAATTCAACTGGAATTCGAACTCGGCTCCCCGATTTCTCGTTCCGAGCCGATGTCCACTGCACTACAACGCACATCCGATTTTCAATAACTAATAATAATAATAATAATAATAATAATAATAATTGAAAATCGCCTGAAAAAAAAAACACTCATGGTAGAAACTTGGGACTCGTTTACAAATGGAATATATATATATATATATATATATATATATATATATATATATATATATATATATATATATGTATATATTAGAGATAACTTCTTGATCTTGAGTTGCAATTCCTTGCCTACTGTCAAGAAACGTTGGCTGTTTTTAATATGGCGGTTTAAACAGTAGTAGTGGCATTCTATTTTTGTTTAGGAGTATTTTACGGCGAACTAAGCCTCAAGCGGAGCACAGAACGGAATGAGAACGTAAAGGCCAACGATTTAGCGAGATAAATGTCAGAGTTGGCTGCCAACTTGGAAGCGTATGACGCCAAAATGGGAAAGAGCCAATGCAGCATGTTTCATTGACCAATTGCTTCCTCTTGGATTTATAACAAAAGTCACCAATAAATTTAATGATTCTATCGGACTAGAAATCAGCACGAAGATACATAATAGACCTAAGTAAAGAACTAGAAGAATAGGGTTTGGTAGAAATAAGACTGGAATCCGAAACGTTGGTTTCATAGAAACGTTTCGAGGGATGCATACTCACGGTATTTACTTATGTCTGAAATTCCATAGTAATTCTTGTTTCTGTTCGGAGGTACTGAGCTGGCGACTCGACTGCAGCCACTTCCCCATCGTCGAAATGTGGCCTCCCTTTGTCTGTTCTATAAATACTTTCATGGCTTCTGCTCGGAAGAACTTAAGTCACTGGTGCCTCCTGAACAGGTGTTTATTCGTGCAACCAGACTGGCAACTGGGTCCCACCCATTCACAGTCAGGTTAGCCAAATGCAGACGACAATTCTACTTCTGCAGCTTCTTCTCTCGCACTTCCCGCCTGTGGAACTCGCTCCCGTATTGTTGCTTTCCTGACGGCTACAACCTCCAGAAATTTAAATGCAAAGTCAATACTCATCTACTAACCACTGGACTCTAGCTCTCTCCCCTCCCCTGTATAACCTTCCCTTTCTCTCCACCTATGTATCTGTCATTGCACCTGCTTTCTATTGTTCCTTTCTAACTAGTTTGTACTCCTCACTCTTTTCTAATTAATGTTTTTACATTTATGTAACCCCCTGCACATCAGTGGCGTTTCCGCCTTGCTCGGAGTGAAATGATTAAAAAAAAAAAAACTGTCAAAATTGTGGTAAAATGTTACATTCATAGAAAATGATCTATTTTTTATGACGTTACTATCATATCCGCTGCTAAGAAGTTCAGTTCTCTGTGCAGAGCCAGCAAGTTTTTTTGCCCGTCCGAAACAATCCTGCACTTATACAAATCTACCATCCACCCGTTCATTGAATACTGCTGCCATTTTTGGTCGGGTGCTCCTGCTATCCACCTAGGTGTCCTTGACAAAATCCAACGGAGAATCTGTAATGTGAGCGATCCCTACTTGGCAACTAGGATACAGTCGCTTTCCCACCGACAGTGTGGCTTCCCTGTGTCTTTTCTACAAATACTTTCAAGGCTTCTGCTCTGATGAATTTAGCTCACTGATACCTCCTATATATGAATTTACAACTTTAGCAACTGGTCTCACCCTTTTACTGTGAAACCGATAAATTGTAAACACAAATTCTACTCTATCAGCTTCTTTTCTCGCATTTCCAGTCTGTGGAATTCTTTTCCGCTTACTTGCTTTCCCGACAGCTACAATCTCCAAGAATTTAAATGTAAAGTCAATAGTCATCTCCTATCTCCTTAACTTGCACCATCTCTCTCCCTCATGCTCTTTTCTCCGTCTACCTAACTCTCATCAGCATTTTCATCCTTCTCATGCCCTCTTTCTAACACCCCTGTAACCTGTCACTCTTTCTCATAGCATTCCTTCCATGTAACCGCCTGCACAATAGTGGCAATAAAATGACTTTCTTTTGGGCGATAGAATTATAAAAAAAATATCAAGAAGAATCTTGAAGTAACAAAAATCTGGTTTTACAGAAAGAATTTAAGAATACCATGGACAGAAGAACTGACCAAAACATTAAATTTTAGAGAAAATGGAACGAAAGTGGACACTAATAATTAACATCAGAAATAGACGGTATACACTTCTAGAGTACGTAATGAGAAAAGGGGGCTTGGAAAATTTGCTACTCACAGGACAGGCTGAAGACATGGAAGACAGAGCAAAATAAACGCGTAGTTTATCTAGCGAGCTTTAAATAGATGTCGGAATAAGATTTAATAAAGAAGAAATAAAATCAGTGACGGATGTGCGTTGTGGTGCAGTGGATATCGGCTCGGAAAGAGAAATCGGTGAGCCGAGTTCGAATTTCAGTTGAGTACCTGCATTCACTTAAGCACTGGTAAACTTGGGAAAGGTATTAATCCGTCACTTCCCTCCAGTTATGGGTTAAATAACAGGATGGGGCCTGGAAGCAACCCATCTAGTGTTGGTGTTACAATAAAAACACCCTTGGTAACTCTGGCAAAGCATCAAGTACTCAGCTATTTTAGAAGATTATGAATTTCGCTACAAAACTGCGCCAGGGTTCCAAATGCACTGGGAATACTGGAGGGGTGTAGTGAATTCTATCTCGGCCAATGGCCGCAAGAAGACGAGGAAGATTTAGGCGAGGTAACAAAATGACAAAATTTATTAAGAACTTCAAGGAATAGGTAGATTATGATAGGCTACCTCTTGAAGGGTCACGGCATGTAAAAAAATGTCTAGCCAATTTCGTTTACTTTCTGTCATCTATTTTGATGATATTCTTTATTTTCACTGTTCTGATGATGAGGATTTTTTATATACCATTTATCAAGATCCGAAAATTTCCAAAAGTACCAAGTTTAGGTTTCTAATGGGAATACATACTTCGTTGGATAATTTAATGTTTGATACATGTCTTAGCGGAGTAAAATCAATATCTTTCCGTTTTAGGTGGTAGACATATGTCGGGTTTACAGCAGAGTCTAAAAAATGTACATAGGATTGCTTTACAGTATGTCAGTGATTCTACATACTAATGTGCTGAACGATCCTTTTAATGGAGCCGCGATATATTATTACTGCATAAATATACCCTTGTGCAAATTAATTGAAACAACTGCTTTATTTTATTTATTTTTTTAATCACTTCACCCCAAGCAAGGCAATTTTACTGTCACTGGTGTGCAAGGGTTACATAGATGGAAAGTGATGAAAAAGCGGGAAAAGTTATTGAGTATGTCAGGAAGTGGGTAAGAGAATGATGAGAATACTGGTGTGATGAAAGTTGAGTGAACGGTGAAAAGAACATGAGAGAAAGGATGCGAATCAGAGAGATGGGAGACGACAATTTAATTTAAATTTGATTTAAATTCTTGGATATTGTAGCTGTCATGGAAGCAAGTATACGGAATGGAATTGCATAGGCGTGAAGTGTGAAAAAAGAAGCTGTTAGAGTAGAAGTTGCGGTTACATTTTATTAGTTTCACTTTAAAAGGGTGGGACCTAATTGCTAGTCTAGTAGCTCGAGTAAATTCATGCAGAGGGGGCATCCGTGAGCTAAGCTCATCAACGCAGGAGCCGTGAAAGTATTTGTAGAAGAGACACAGGGAAGCCACATTTCGCCGGTTAGAAAGTGACTGTATCTGAGCTGCCAAGTCGGGATCGATCACATAACAGATTCTCCGTTGGATTTTGTCAAGGACCCCGAGGTGAATAACAGGAGCAGCATTCACTACACGGGCGTATGGTAGATTTATATATGTGCAGGGTGTATTCAGAAGGAAAAAAAATCTTCCTGGCCCTACACAGTGAACCGATCTCCTTAGCACCAGATTTAGCTATGGATTCGATGTAGTCATTCCACTCGAGCTCTTCTGAGAGAGTTAGGCTGAAGAGGAACAGTGTTTGGCTTTCAGGGAGACCAGCCTGATCCATGCTAATGTGGGTGGTAAGAGCGATTGTCTGTGATGATTAACGTTTAGCAGTTTCGCTTTGGTAGCATTAAAATTCACGAGCCATTTCTTATCCCAGTCCAGCATAGATTCGAGGACTTTTCAAGCTCAGGAGCGAGGTTCGTTTTGTCAGCCTCAGTAGATTTTTAATCGAGGCGAGAGTAAACGGTAGTATCACCAGCGTAGATGGATACTTGGGATATGATTACATCAGGAAATCGTTGATGAAGATCAGAAAAAGCATATGATCTAGTATAGAGCCTCAAAGGACACCCGCGTTCATATGATAATATCGGAAGGCATGTCCGTTCAATACTATATTCATTATGCGATTTGAAAGAAATGACTGGATTAGATCAAACAAACGTCCAGTTATGCTATAGCCCCGTAGCTTGTGGAGAAGACCAGCATGCCGGATTCTGTCAAACGCTTTGAAATAAGGTAAAGTCAGTTGTGTGTGCATTTTTTAATGTATGGTTTATTTATAACACTAGCAGTACATCCCGGCGTTGCTCGGGTGTAATGAAAGCTTTAAAACTAATCCATGGTCCAGGAGCTCAGACTCTTTGAACGTTGGCAAAAGACTAAAAAGCAATAATTGTTTCCAGTTAAAGCGAAACCGTAGACTGAAAGAAAAATGAATGGATGTAAGTCAAATTTTGATTTCCTGGTATCGATATCAGATATGTTTTTTTCGTCGTAAACTGAATTTTGAAGGCTAAATAAGTCCTCTGAGTAAATGGTAACATGGCTGAGACTAAGAACTAAAATTATACCTACTTAGAGCCAAACCCGAAGCAAAAACTAAAATAAACGGGCTGAAAAAATACAGACATACAGGCAAATAAACAGACACACACACAAACACCTTGCCTTATATATATATTATCGATTTTCTGCACTATTGTAAGAACTGCAACCTTGAAACTTCTGAATATCGTTTCTTATGTCTTTGTCTATGAGAGTATAAAATTGGATTAGAATCGGACCGTTGCTGCTAAAACCCGACTTTTTCGATTATCGATTGTCGATATTTATCGGGGGTACCTCGACACGAAACCTAGCTAAGAATACTCGCAGACGCTTATAGTACAACTGTGTAAATTTTCAAGAAAATCGGTTCAGCCGTTTCGGAGTCTATAAGTAATGGACACACACACACAGACACATACACAAATACACACACAGACACACACAGAGACAAAGTTCCATTTATAAATAAGTTTAGATTTAAATGTATATCCTTTAATCCTTTTCTAAGTGTGTCGTGATAATCTCATCTGCACTTAAGTGTGTCGTTGCTTAAAAATGGTCGAGGAACACTTATCCCCAGCATTAAAAACTGGTATAAAACTTATATTAAACTTAACCAATCCAGTGAATTAATGTAGCAATCTAGTGAAATTCAATTGCATGATCATGCTAATAAAATTTTCTGCTATGTGCAGCGTTGTTAAAATGGGCTTGAAGCTGACATTTCTCCGTCTGAATCAAGAACGAAACTTCTTTATAGAGTTGTAATATTTGGACAAGCTTGACATTGCTTTTTTTTATGACGACTAACCCATATGACACACGGACTTTTCAAATATATATAAGCAGCAGTCCGCTTAGCAAAGAGTGAGAGTTGCATCTATTTCAGCTGAGTATTTGATTATTGATTTGATTATTTGATTAGGCTGGTATTTGATTAACCTTTATTTACAACTCAGTTGCGTCTCTGTCCTCAGGCAGAGTGCGGCTGGGTTTTATGTTTGTCCGTGGACAGACATGCAATTGAGAGAAATTATACTGAAGTGTGCCAGACCCCAGGTAACCATCTCCCAGGCTTTAACTCTTCTGGGAAGTGCCGAGTAGGTTTGAGAATTTTTCGATGGTACTGCCGATAAACCTACCTAAAACCTGACCGAGTGTCGCATCCGTTGCATGGTGGGTCAATAGAGATCGGAATTTATGTCAGCAGATAACTCTGACAGCCGGACTACAGTCACGCTAATAATTAGTATATGTTTGTAAGGCTGCCGTTGCTCAATATACACACTCGATCAAAAATTTAAGACCACTTAAAACTCTTTTTTTTTTACGGATAGATTTTAAACTCCTCCCATTTAAGGTTACCAATACTACAATCTAAAAGGTTATGGAAACAAAAAGCTACATCCCAAACATTTTATTCAGAAATTTACATTTTTATAAAATGAGGCGATTTACACATAATCAAAATTTAAAGACAAAAATTCTACGAAATTGTACAAAACGTGTATGAAAAGTGTATGAAAATATACAACAAAATTTAATAATGAGTTCTACCTCCACTGCTTTTGATGACTTCAAAAATTTTGTCAGGCATACTAGAAATAAGCGTTTCCATTAAGGTGTTGGGGATGTTGCTCCAGCTTCTGAAGATGGCTTCACAAAGTTCATTTTTTGTTGAATATTATTTGCCATTTCGATAAACATCTCTTGTCATCCATCCCCAAACATTTTCAATTGGGATCAAGTCCGGTGAGCATGCAGGATGTCCAAAGGGATGGACCCCATTTTCTTGTAGAAAGTCACTAACATTCGCGGTATCCGCACTAACCTTTCTAGCGTAGAATCATTCTTCCAAACTAACTCACCTGATATCTTAGCCATGTGTGAAACTTACCTTGACCCGTCTATCCCCTCCTCTGAGTTATATGTTCCTGGTTACCTTCCCCTCTGCAGGAAGGACTCCAACGTCCATATGCATGGGTTTGGTGTATATGTCAGTGAACACCTACCCCTAGCTAGAGTAACATCTCTTGAATCCCTGGACCAGTCTTTCATGCGCCTCCGTCTCTCACTTCTAAGCTCGGTTAGCTATCTCTTTTTCCTCTACCGCTCCTCCTCTGACTGTTCAGTACTTGACAGCATCTCTGACAATATTGACAAGGCCATTTCTTCTCACCCATCTGCCCATATTTTCGTGTTTGGTGACTTGAACGCCCACCACACTAAGTGGCTCGAAAACTCTGTAAGCGACACTGCTGGTGTCCACACCTTTAACTTTTCAATCTCCCAATCCCTTACGCAAGTGGTGGACTTCCCCACGCGTTTCTCCAATAGCCCTAATGGAAGGGACTCGCTACTAGACCTCTGCTTCACTTCCACCCCAAATTCTTGCACCACCAGACAGCTCTGCCCTCTCGGAAATTCTGACCACGCCGTATTTTCTGTCAACATCTCGTTTCACTCCACCCCTACCCAAGAAACCCAGACCAGCAGAATATCCTACTGCTATCAAAGAGCAGACTGGGATTCGTTCCGTGATTTCCTCTGCGAAGTCCCTTGGAACAATGTTTTTAGTCTTCCCGTCGAAGACTGCGCATCAGTAACTCCTCCTGGGTTAAGGCTGGCATCGATGCTTTCATCCCTGCCAGGAAATTTCAGCTTAAATCCCATTCGTCTCCTTGGTTCTCGCCCGCTTGCTCGAATCACTTCTTCCGGCTTTACCGTAGCCACGCGTCGGACCAAAACAGGCGCCTTTTCACCTCAGCTCGTAATAAGTGTAAAAAGATGCTTAACGAAGCTAGGATGCTGTTTGCTGCCAAAATGAAGCAGCGCATAGCATCCTCTGAGTTTGGAGCCAAAGACTACTGGCGCCTC
This sequence comes from Ascarosepion bandense, assembly GCA_037127315.1. Lineage (NCBI taxonomy): Eukaryota > Metazoa > Mollusca > Cephalopoda > Sepiida > Sepiidae > Ascarosepion > Ascarosepion bandense. The sequence goes on along the minus strand of JBBBDQ010001658.1, from coordinate 1,057,281 downwards.
TGTAAAAGCATGCTCAACAAGAGTAAGTCCTCAATACCCCCACTAATCAACGAGTTTGAGGTCCTCACCTCCTCAGCGGACAAGGCTGGATGCTTTGCCCGTAGATTCTCGACCAATTCGTGTCTGGATTTGTCTGGAGTCCAGACACCCGATTTCCCATTTAGAACTGAGGCCCAATTGAATGACGTCCACATCACGCCCTCGCTGATTTCTAGCATAATATCAAAACTTGACCCTCACAAAGCGAGTGGTGGGGACATAATCCAAATCATAGTCTTGAAGAAATGTGCCCCTGAACTCTCTTCTGTTCTTTCTAAGCTGTACAACCTCTGCCTATCTTCCTCCTGCTTTCCTGCCTGTTGGAAGTTTTCTTCTGTGGTTCCAATATTCAAGAACACTGGGGAACCATCGGACCCTGCAAATTACCGTCCTATCAGCCTTCTTCCGATCTTCGGCAAAGTCTTCGAAGCCATTATCAATGCCGAGGTCATTCAGCATCTCACGGCCCACGGGCTCCTATCGAACAAACAGTATGGCTTCCGCTTTACCAGGTCTACTGCTGATATGCTAACGACCATCACCGAGTATATATACCAGGCTCTCGACAAGAATGGTGAAGCCCGAACTGTCGCCCTGGATATCTCTAATGCATTCGACAGAGTATGGCATGAAGACCTTCTACAGAAACTGCGAAGCTACGGCATTACTGGACTTTTGTTGGACTTAATCCAGTCATTCCTCTCCAACCGCACACTGAAGGTGGTTTTAAACGGACATGCCTCCCAAAACTACCCTACAAACGCTGGTGTTCCCCAAGGCCCTATCCTAGGTCCTACGCACTTTCTAATCTACATCAATGATCTCCCCGATGCCATAAGATCACAAGTAAGCATGTACGCCGACGATACCACAGTATACGCTCGCCTCGATCAAAATCTGATGTTGATGATAAGGCGAACCTCGCGGCTGAGCTTGAAAAGGACCTCCAATCCGTGGTGGATTGGGGTAGGAAATGCCTCGTAAAATTCAATTCTTCCAAAACGAAGCTGCTGTCAATTAACCACCACAGACGACCGCACCTACCTCCCATTAGCATGGAACAGGCATGCCTCCCAGAGAGTAAAACACTACGCCTGCTTGGCCTGACACTCTCAGCGGACCTCAAGTGGATTGACTACGTCGAATCCATTGCTAAATCCGCTGCCATGAAAGTTGGCTCTCTCGTTATATATCGACAAACAGCATATATATAAAAATATGAAGTTATATTTTTATTAATGACGATGGACCGTGTAGAATAGGGAACAGAGAATTGAGAGAGCGCGCTTCAAATGGGTTGACGAGAGTGTCGTCGTATCTGTTGTGTCTCTCTTCACCGGCCGATCTCTGTCGCTCCTCTCTACTCTCTCTCTACTGCTACTCTACTACTGCTACTCTACTACTGCTATTCTGGCGAATCCGTGTGACGAGGTCTCTATATAATCTTCCAGAACCGGGACTTTTTCTTCCGGTTTTTGCCTCGCCCACGCACGCCCACGTAATTCTCAGAGACACCTGTTCTGTTTGCCTCTGTAGCAATTTCCGCTACTGCCGGAAATAAGGTCAAACAAACATCCGTTCCTTTCAACGACCGGAAACACCCCCGCTTGCATCAGCCTTCCTCGGGTGGGGCCAGATTGTTATATTACATTCCTCGCCCTCCCATTTTCCAAAATGTTCACCTAAGAACATTTTAAGCGCAACACCCTCACACTCCTCCCCACGCCACACAAGCCCGACAATTGTATAAAACATGTGCACGCCAAAACAACAAAACATGTGCATGCCGAAACAAAAAAAACAACAAAAAATATATATATAGGGGAGCCTACATCGACAACCCAACAATGTTCGTGTCCATCTTGAAAATTGTTCTACCAGCTCGATGTTTCATTGTTCTTTTTTTTTTTTTTAATATCCATTTTCACAGAATTGGGCAAAGTTCTTAAAAATGTTCATTTTCTTTCTCGACTCTGTCCATAAGCGTAGACGCCTCGATGCATAACCACATGATTATAGGCGGTAACCGCGCCCCAGTTTCTAAACTGACATCGAGTAAATGACCTTTGACCAACACCATGCGTGTTTCTGCTCGAGTTTATTGTTACACATGTAACTTCATTTAATTTAATTTCATTTCAAACATACTATGTTTGAACACAGAAAAATGGCCATTATCTGCAGTACATATCATTCATAGTCCGACCGAGAAATGTTCAATAGAAAATGAAGAAAATTACCCTGATTCCAACGTTAATCCGCATGCAATTTACTTGTGGAGGATTAGAGGTTTCATCTATATTAATTTAGTCTAAAAAAATGGACCCGTGACTCGTAGTTCCTTAGTTTGTACAATGTTTTCCATTCCTTGAACTACTTCCTCTGGATTCGAATCCAAGCATATCTGATTTGTTGACATCTCTCTGTTTAACGCAGAGACATTTGAGTGTTGAACACCCGTTGACCCCGGAGTACTATTCACAACGGATAACTCCCTTTCCTTTCCCGAAGCACTGTTTCTTCTTTCACACTTAAAAATCCGCTTCCTAGCTATTATTCCAAGGATTATCATAACGCCGACTATGCCAGCAATGACTCCTATCGTCAACTTCTTCGGGAGTTCTTCATATCCTTCACTAAATCTTTCCATATCTATCTGTTCCAAGGTATTTACTAGTTTGCGGATAGGAATCTCCTCCATATCGCGCAATTCTACCGGCATGGTGTCCACTGAAAAATTGGGAAATTTCTGCGTAATTGGGGACCAAACCACTGAACCAGAGACGTATAATTCACAAACATAGAAATGTAAATCATTTTGTAGTGTACAGTCATTGAAAAGAAATCCAAAAAAAAAAAAAAAAAAGAAAACCTAACACTGCACAAACCAAAGAAAACATTGTTATCAACAAGTTAATCCAATTATCCACTTTAAAGAGTAGAAGAAACTTCCTTTACATGATTTTACATTTCACTTACTCAATAAAAGTAAGATTAATTAAGCAACATACCAGTAAACTCACTTCACATATACGGTAAAATATTAACAAAAAAAATAAATCATTAACTCAGATGTTTTATACTTACAGATAGGTAAATATCTCAACTTTATTCCTCCCGTCAACCCCCCTATGCGCTCTCCGCTAGGCGTACTACTCTCTGCATGTAGTCCTGCACCCCCTCCGTTCTACCCTTAATGTGTTCGACACCGAACAATCCACATTTCTCACTTCTACGGTCAGATCGGCAAAAGTATGCTGTTCCATTTTTTTCCTTCTCTCTCTAACTAGACTTATTATAAACACGAGCAGAACACACACACTATCAAATCAAAGAGTCACCTACCTTGGCTGATGTCTATAGTCGTGCGGCTGCTGTCGTCCTGTTGTTTACTATTTTCGTCTTCTATCTGGTAGTTTTAAGTCCGTTGAATTTCAATCGTCGCCGTGGCAACCAGCTCGCATCTAACTGTTTTGTTGTCTCAAAACAGCAAGTCACTAGGCACCAATTATGAAGGTCTGTGACTAAGCCGGTTATATATCGCCAAACAACAAACACGATTATATATAAAAATATAAGTTATATTTTTATTAATGACGATGAACCGTGTAGCATAGGGGACAGAGAATTGAGAGAGCGCGCCTCTAATGGGTTGACGGGAGTGTCGTCGTATCTGTTGTGTCTCTCTTCACCGGCCGATCTCTGTCGCTCCTCTCTACTGCTACTCTACTCTACTACTCTGGCGAATCCGTGTGACGAGGTCTTTATATAATCTTCCAGAACCGGGACTTTTTCTTCCGGTTTTTGCCTCGCCCACGCACGCCCACGTAATTCTCAGAGACACCTGTTCTGTTTGCCTCTGTAGCCATTTCCGCTACTGCCGGAAATAAGGTCAAACAAACATCCGTTCCTTTCAACGACCGGAAACACCCCCGCTTGCATCAGCCTTCCTCGGGTGGGGCCAGATTGTTATATTACACTCTGTGCAGTGCCCGGAAATTCTTTCCGCCTGAAACTATCCTGCATTTATACAAATCTACCATCCGCCCGTGTTTTGAATACTGTTGCCACATCTGGTCGGGTGCCCCTGCTATTCTCCCTTGGCTTTTTGACAAAATACAGCGAAGAATCTGTAATGTGATTGATACCGACTTAGCTGACCGCCTGCAGTCACTCTCTCACCGGCGTGACGTGGCTTCCCTGTGTCTCTTCTATAAATACTTTCATGGCTTCTGCTCTGATAATCTTAAATCACTGGTGCCCACTAGGTGTGAGTTCACACGAGATATTAGATTGGCAACTAGGTCCCACAATTTTACAGTGCAACCGATGAAATGTAACCGCAATTTCTACTCCAACAGCTTCTTTTCTCACACTTCCCGCCTGTGGAATCCCCTTCCGCATGCTTGCTTCCCCGACGGCTATAACCTCCAGGAGTTTAAATGTAAGGTCAATAGACACCTCTTAACACCCTAACCCTCCCATTCTCCTCAACTCTCCCCTTGTGTACATCCTAACTCGTTTATCGCCCTGGGTAACCCCCTGCGCTATAGTGGCAGTGGAATGCCTTGCTTGGGGTGACATGATTAAAAAAAAAAAGGTCATGGTCCGTCTTGCAGCGTGGATTGCAGCATTATCCTGTTGGAACAAACATCCATCCCCACACAAACGATGGCCCTCCGTCATCAAAGGTGCTTTTGTAAGATGCTAACATAACCAGCCTCTGTCTGACGACCCTCCACCACTTGGAGCTCCATCGTCTCTCTGTAAGAAAAGGTACCCCATACAATAAGGGACCCTCCACCACTATGACGTGTGGAGAAAATTTCAGGAGGCATGTTTTTCTTATTCCAATATCGTTGGAAGCCATCAGGACCATCTAGATTTTTTCTCATCAGAAAACAGGACTTTTTTCCTTCCACTTCTCAACGTCCCATGTTTGGTATTCACAACCAAACTTTAAGTAGTCCACCTTGTGACATGGAAGCAGCGGAGGAATTTGTTTACGCTTTTTATGTACCATGCCTTTTTGTCGTAAGTTTCGTCTGATGGTTACGGGACTGCAATCAGCATCTGTGACTGCCTTAATTTGACTAGAAGAAAGTCCCCCGTCTTTCATAACAACCCATCTTATTCTCTTACTCAATGCAGGAGAAATTTTTTGGGGCCTACCAGAGGATTTTGCTTTTCCATAATTCTCACTGTTCTTTAGAAAGTTGCAAATCACAATTTTACTGCCATTTACCTTAGCTGCGATCGCCCGCTGTGACAAACCTTGCTTATGGAATTCTAGAATTCGAGAACGCTCGACGTCAGTAAGTTTGCTTGCTTTAGGTAACACCTTTATGCAGTTATTGCTAATCTCTAACTGAACTAAAATCATTGGAATTACCATAGATCTAAAAATTTATACCCCTGGTCCTATAATTTTGATCGTGTGTAAAAAGCCTCATTTTATAAAAATGTAAATTTCTGAATAAAATGTTTGGAATATAGCTGTTTGTTTCCATAACCTATTAGATTGTAGTATTGGTAACCTTAAGTGGGAGGAGTTTAAAATCTATCCGTAAAACAAATTTCTCTTTAAAGATTTTTAAGTGGTCTTAAATTTTTGATCGGGAGTGTATTTGTTTAACTCTAGTCATTTTTGTGTCTTTATTTCTGTTCCCAACAAGGCCACAACATAATCTGTGGTTGAAATTGGTACATATATACATATATATATATATATATATATATATATATATATATATATATATTAATGCAGCTTTCATTGAATAATATAGACAAGTTATGTCTATTAATTTTGTGTAGGATCCGTTCATACCGTCTGATATACGTGATGGTGATATCGTTGAAAGACAACAAAAAATCACAGTAATTGTTGATTTTTTTATCGGGTCTAAGCTTTCGGCTCACAGAAGCCATTATCAAAGAGTAAATAATTAACACACAGTAAACATAGAACATTTAAGCTATTAACAATAAAGAGAATTAAATTGAAAATATAAGTCCATCCCTACCGTGGCGGATGGCCGAAGACAGTGACAAAATAGTGGTGTTGTGGTCCCTGATCTGATTACAGGCATTTGAGTACGTTATTGGAAATATCAAAATTGATTTTATTCAAACCAGGTTTAAATTGTTTAATGTAGATTGCTTCCAGGATTTTTAGTTTCTGTTTATTATTTTCTTGTTTGAGTAGGTACGTGTTATCAACAAGCGTTTTTTCTCAGAAGTGTGCGTTGATAATCGTGGAAAAGGAAAATCAGATGAAATCCACGTATAGGAAGAAATATTCAAAGTCTCATGTTAGATCAAGTAAATTTTAGGCACATTATTAAATGAAAAAGGTCAAGGAAAAAGCAATTTCTTGTTTGGAAACTAGAAAGAAGTGGTTAACGATATTTGGAATAGTAAGTAAATTATTAATAGACGGAGATAAATTTCTGTGGTGGGGTGTAGTAAAAGTTGAAGAATTGTGAATGTGCGAACACAGGAATGTAGAAACTGGGCCGAAGTCAAAAATCTTAGAGAAGTGCTAATGGAATAAAAGTTGTGGACAAAAGACGATGGGAATGGAAAATTTCTGGAAGATGGCCAGAAATGAGTAGCAAATTAGTGAGCTAGGAAAGGTGGCTACAGGGTAGGGAAATAAGTGAAAATTCGTGTTGGCATCGTCCTCTGGTTTTTCTGCATCTATGTGCCATGTCACTTTAGTTCGTAGGCGATCATAACCCTCCACATTTTCCTATCCGTGGTGGTTCTTAGCTACACTTTCTCCAGTTACCCCACCCAAACCCCGCTCTGCCATCCACCTGCTCAGTCCCGTCAAATATTTCATCCGCTTCTTTCCCCTGTCTCTCTTTCTTTCTATCTGACATGTTAGTATCAGATTCTCCAAGTCTTCTTTTTTCATCACATGTCCTAAAATGTTTAGCTGAATTTTCCTGATGCTTAGTTCTGATTTCATTTTAGTTTTCCATCCTTTCCAAAATCTCATGTGCTCGATCCACGATATCCGTAGCATTCTTCTGAAGAACCATATTTTAGTTGCTTCAGTTTTTTCCTTTATCTTTGATGATATTGTTTAGCATTCACTGCCATATTAAAAAACTGACATCACATTTCAATCCAGTACACTCTTCTTTGTTTCTAGCGAAATCTTTCTGTATTTTAATACTCTTCTCTGCTTCTGGAATGTGTCCTTCGCCATTCAATCAGTCAGTTATGTTCCATACGGGAGAAACGCTTGGGCGATCATGTCTCAAAAGACACATGACTCACTGGGCAGAAGGTTATTCGCAGTAGTTGCCATTACTTTCAGCGGTAGACCAAGACAAACTCAATTTGTCCTGTTATTTAACCAGTAACTGGAAGGAAGAGACGGTTTAAGACCTTTCCTAAAATATTTGTGCATAAGTGAATGCAATGAATTCAACTGGAATTCGAACTCGGATCCCCGATTTCTAGTTTCCAGCCGATAACCACTGTACCACAACGCACATCTTTGCCATTCAGGCAGTTAAGTGCCATACGTGAAACACGCTTGGGCGACCATGTCTCGAAAGAGACATGACTGACTGAGCAGAAGATTATCCCGCAGTAGGTTGCCATTGCTTTCTGCGGTAGACTGGTTGCCGACCAAGGCTATGGAATCCAATCTGTCATCTTATTTAACCCATAACTGGAAGAGAGAGACGGATTAATACCTTTCCCAAGGATATTTGCGCGTAAGTGAATGCAATGAATTCAACTGGAATTCGAACTCGGATCCCCGATTTCTCGTTCCGAGCCGATATCCACTGCACCACAACGCACATAAGATCGAAAACTATATTTTTATGTACGTTTTCTTATTCGTAAAATGACATACTGTATGAATTCTATTCAGCCTGTACAACGAAGCAATAATGAGTGAAATGAACGCTTTGTTAGGATTCATAATTGACAGCCACAATCTCAACAGTGTAAAATACGCAGATGACACGGTGCTGATAGCAGAGACGGAAAGGAAAATGCCGTGCCTTCTACAGAAGGTTGCAAAATAAAGCAAGAAAACAGGACTGAGCATAAACTTACACAAAACTGAATATATGGTCATCAGCAAAATGAAGAGTCCAAAATATCGATTACAAGTTCGAGAAACTAACATAAAACAAGTGAAGAAATTTAAATACCTTTAAAGTTTTGACAATAAACATTCACACTTACCAAAGCCAAAGCGTTCAAGGTGTTTTGCTTGTCGGGCTGCTGTGTTGTGATGAATGCGTGCGCAAAACCCACGCCAGAGAGTTTGTTGTCTCGTCAGTTTCGTCCTTGCAAGTTTGGTCAAAGAAAGGAATATTCTTCGACCTGTCATTTTATGCTGAGTGAGAATGAGACCGATGGCGATGATTGGTACGTCGGCAATCGTTTTTTGTTTATAAAAAGGGTCTAAGACAATGGCTGCCAGTGTTGTGGGGACCGTGGTGGCGTGCACAACTGAGCGAGAGCATTGAGTTAAGACTCTGTTTATTTTTGTCTGGAAGCTTCAAACCCATGAGTGAAGCGAGCGGTGTAACCGAAACCAAACAGAAATTTACTGTTTAGCTACACTACTGAGAGACAGAAAAATTTCATTGGAAACAAAGAAGAGTGCTGGATTTCTATGTGATATATCTCCTTCTGTTTGGAAGTGAATGTTTGACGTTCTCATCAAAGTTAAAGGAGAGGCTTGAGGCAGCAGAAATGTGGTTTTACAGAAGGATGCCAAGGATACCATAGACTGAGCATGTGAGAAGCGATGAGATATTGAACAGGATGCTAACGAGAAGAAAACTGATACTTAACATCAGTAAAAAACAGATGATGTTCCTGGAACACGAAATGAGTAAAAAGAGACTGGAGAATTTAATATTCACAGAAGGCAAAGTCTTCGAAGCCATTATCAATGCCGAGGTCATTCAGCATCTCACGGCCCATAGAAGGAAAGAGAGTCAGAGGAAAGCAGGGCGAGACCTTCTTGATAAGTCTAAGCAGATGGATGGCGAAGCCGGGTTTGGAAGAGATACCAAGAGAAAAATATATTCAGAGCAACAAGAAAAAACGTCAAATGGAAGTCCATGAATAGACACAGCACATGAAGAAGATTTATGAATATGAATTTGCTTACAAGGTAAGGAAACATTCGTCATTTTCACAAGAAACAGAGTCTACTAGGATGGCTGGTTAATCAATATAAAACGCGGTAGATTTAACATAAAAGTATCTAAATACTAGGCTTACGGCCATATCACATTGAATACATCGGTTCTCGCTCGATACACCGAAGTTAAGCAACATTGAGCCTGGTCAGTACTTAGATGGGTGACCGCTGGGGAATACCAGGTGCTGTAAGCGTTTAGTGACGGATGTGCGTTGTGGTGCGGTGGACATCGGCTCGGGAGGAGGAGTCGGTGAGCCGAGTTCGAATTCCAGTTGAATACCCTGCATTCACTTAAGCACTAGTACCCTTGGGAAAGGTATTAATTTTCCGTCCTTTCTTTTTTCTCCAGTTATGGGTTAAATAACAGGGTAGGACTTGGGGACCCTGCCCTTGAAAACAAATCCCAATGAATCTTGATACTCGAAAAGAAAAAAGTATTGCTAGACACAAAACTTCTATAAAAACAACACTAAATTGTTGAAAGAAAATGGTTATAAAAGCAATAAATAAATAAAATTTAGTTGGCAATAAATGACCCGCCGAGGTGTTGATATGCCACAAAACAAAACAACCAACCTAAATAGTAATCTCATTAATTCCTCTAAAAAGGTTTATATAAATATATTTCACATTTGAACATAATTTACTGATTTCTTCTGATGAGCAGTTGTTATATATCGCCGTACGACGACAAACAACGAGAACACGCATATATAAAAATATAAGGTTATATTTTTATTCCTGACGACGAACCCGTGTGGAACAGAGAATGGAAGAGTGAGAGCGCACATAGAATGGGTCGACGGGAGTGTAGTCTTGCCTGTGGTGTCTCTCTGCTTCCACTGGCCGTTCTCTGCTGGCGAATCTGTGTGTAGAGGTCTTTTTATAGTCTTCTAGAACCGGGACTTTTCCTTCCGGTTTTGCCTCGCCCACGCAACGTCCACGTAATTCCAAGAGACACCTGTTCTGTTTGCCTCCGTAGTCATTTCCGCCGCTGTCGGAAATAAGGTCAAACGAGCCCGACTCATAACCCTGCGACATCCGCTCCAGGCCCCGACAAACACCTGTCTTGTCGTTCGCCGACCCCTTCACCGACGGGAAACACCATCGATTGCATCAACCTTCCTCGGGTGGGGCCAGATTGCTATATTTACACAGTTATATTTTATTTCAGAATAAATAATACACTGCCAATTAAATGGTAAAAACAGTGAAAAAATTTGTAACATCGATACATCAAATACCGGTAAACTAATATATATATCCTTATAATTCCGTTCAATCCTGGGTTAAAAGCAATCGGAGTCTAGCCGTACTGATGAGCTGTGATACAGCGAAACAGATCTGCCTGCGGATGACTATATATATATATATATATATGTATTTAGTATTGATATTAGGTTGCCGGTATTTATGTAAACACCGTAATTAATGGTCCATACAATACTCATTTGTTTTTCATTACTTTAATATGCCTTAGTATACCATAGTTACATAATTTAAATTTAAATTTAAACAATTAATAAAGTATAATAATTAATTTCTCCAAAAACCTAAAACCTGAACTGTAGTCCAAAACCACTTTCTTTGTACACATCTGAACAATAAGTATCTTCTTCAGACAGACAGAGAGTGTCATTTTATCATGACATAATTCAACAACTGACCTTCACATGACCTAGATGTTGAACTTTATAGTTCAACATAATTCCCACTTTCATTTGAGTAATACAAAGATTGCGTCCCCTACGGGAAACCGATAATTTATCTAGCGTGTCTAGAGACTTAGAGTTAAACAAAGTCCGAAATAATGCTTTTAAACACGTATTTTGAACGTTGTTTGACTGTAAAAAGCTCGTGACCAACTTGTCTAAAACAACATATGAATTAAAGTTTTCCCTAAGGGGACGTAGTTTCGAAAGCAGCCTAGCGACGCATATTTTCCGAACGAGATTTTACGATTATTCCAGCCGTAGATATAAATAAATAAACTATTTCATTATAAAAACACAATATCTTTTAAAAATAATTTTTAAAAACAATATTCAATTAAAATAAATTAAAATATGTTGGAGTTCATCCATTTCTTAACGGATTTCGTAAAATTTCGTATACATACATAGTGTATCGAGGCAGCAAATAATTTTCTAAACATATACTGTTAAATATAAGAGACAATGAATGTCTATTATATGTAATGATGAGCCGTTCTAAACGTCGTATTTTGGCTTTAATTTCAGTTGAAAATAAAGACAAAAATTCTCCAAAAATTGGATATTTTTTTATTAAGTTGGTTCTGAGCTTTCGGCTAACATGAGCCATCTTCAGAGAGAATATAAGGATGATAACACAATAACATCCACCACCAGCGACGATTTTATCTTGTATTGACAAAACTCCGCCCAGCAGCGGCAATAGTTACCAAAAATAACAAACGCAGTTCTCAAATCTGAACAAACTTCATTAAAAAATTATCCAAATTTTGGAGAATTTCTGTCTTTATTTTCAACTGAAATTAAAGCCAAAATGCGACGTTTAGAACGGGTCATGATTAAACATGATAGTCATTCATTGTCTCTTATATTTAACAATGTTTAGAATATATATATTTTTTTTTCTTCTTAACTCTGAGCATCTATACATTTATGTCATCGACTTCTAAAATAATTCATGCCTTTCCGATATAACGCTAAAATAAAATAAAATAAAATATTAATTGAAATATTTAAATCCTGTTTCTACATCGTTCTTGCAACAGAGTGTCTTTTTGATGTAAGAATCTGTTAAAATGCTTGGAAAAGTCAGAAGGGAAATAGAGTAGAGAATATGGCGGATGTGGCAAAGTCTCGTATCCTGAGTTGCCAACCTTCTGTGGTGTCCTCCTTGCAAGACTAGACCTTGTCGATTAAATAGTGCCGGTCAAATTTTTCTGGAACTACATACTCATTTCATCCAGTTGCTGAGAGTAAACTTCGGTTGAGATACTCTGTTTAGATTCCAGAAAACCGTAAAACGCCAATGACATACCAGCAGACAATATTTTCTTGGTGTCATTTCGGTTTTTCAACGGGTATAGGTATTTCGTCATTATCAACATATTGAGTCTAGTGCTTGTTTTAAAAATTGGACTATGAGGTACTTCGTCTTCTTATAATGGTTAGCACGCTTGTTACAACTGAGTAGTGAGTTCGAGCTTCTCTGGGATACACAATATTTAAAATTTTACGCCACGTCGAAGTAAATCACTATAAATTGGCTCTTCGACAGTAGACTCGATATATACTATCATTCTTGTTCTAAACAAGAAATGAGTATGAGTGATTTTTATGATGTAAAAAATGCTAACATTAAAGAAAATTAAAAAATCGAATCTATAAAAAATTAAGGAAGTTATAAAAAAAAAAATCTAAAATTAAATTCTCAAATCATATATTCCATCATGAGTTTTAAAGATCTATTACGTTAATGCAGAAAACAAATGTAAAAAAATATCTAAACTTGGAACTTTGTATGTGTGTGTGTGTCTGTGTGTGTGTTTGTGTGTGTCCGTTACCTATGGATTTCGAAACGGCTGAACCAATTTTTTTGAAAATTTACGCAAGTTGTACTATAGGCGTCTGCGAGTATTCTTAGCTAGGTTTTGTGTCGAGGTACCCCCGATAAATATAGAAAAACGATAATCGAAAAAATCGGGTTATAGAAGGAGTAGTCCGATTTTAATCAAATTTGATACTCTCATAGACAAAGACATAAGAAACGATATTCAGAAGTTTCAAGGTTGCAGTTCTTACAATAGTGCAGAAAATCGCTAATATATATATATATATATATATATATATAAAGGCAAGATTTTTTTGTGTGTGCCTGTTTATCTGGCTGTATATCTGTATTTTTTCAGCCCTTTTATTTTAGTTTTTGCTTTGGGTTTGGCTCTAAGTAGGTATAATTGTAATTCTTATTCTCAGCTATGATACCATTTACTCAGAGGACTTATTTAGCCTTCAAATTTCAGTTTACGACGAAAAAGTCTTACTTGATATCGATATCAGGAAATCAAAATTTGACTTACATCCATTCATTTTTTCAGTCTACGGTTTCACTTTAACTGGAAACAACTATTGATTTTTAGTCTTTCGTGCCAACGTCCAAACAGTCTGAGCTCCAGGACCATGGATTAGTTTTAAAGCTTTCATTACACCCGAGCAACGCCGGGTTGTACTGCTAGTTAAATAATAAATATATTTGCAGCGGCTCCTAAAGGACACCTTTCTGAAAAATAACATATAATGAGAGAATGATGCAAATCGATAAAAGAGTCCAACGACGCCCGGAAAGATTTTGAACTTCTACATGAACATCGGTGCCAATTATGGAAAAAGCTAAAACTGAAAACCTAAAAACTAACACTCAGAATGTTCCTATATTTAACGACTGCTGAGCGTTGGCAAACATCCACTTCATTTTTAGCTGTATTTGAGTTAATCATACATTTCCGTTCTTTAAAGGAATTTGGCGTGACGTTCCTCAGAGTATCCGCAGGTAATCATGGACTTAATTTAGCTTCTAAATCCGATAGAACGAATGCGAGGAAGTCTAATTTTTGGCAAAGTGATAGCAACTTGAAAGTGATTTCGTTGATTGACATTTCATTAAGTCAAATATCATGATTAATGGATATTTATTGACATATTTTTACGTCAAATATACTAATTGGTCGATATTTATTGACATATCATTACGTCAAATATACTGATTAGTGGATCACTTCAGTAAAAACGTTTATTTTACGTCCACAACATTCAACGCTTCTTTCTCCATAGCTAAGACAAACTATTTAGGGATATTAACCCTGTTTCCATGTTCTTTCTTTCTTTAATGTGCCTTGTGAGTGTTACATTCCTAAAGTTTCTTTTTGCAATGTGTCTTAAAAATGCCAACTGTCTTCTGATTTTAAGTGTCTTTTTAGCTTTGATTTAACCTCTTTGCACATATGTTCAATCTGTGGTGATAAAAATATAAATAAATAAAAATAAATAATAACGAGAAGACTATAGTGCAAAAAAAAATAGATAAATAATGTACATCACCAGGCAAACAACGCCATAGTTCGATCACACAATAAGAAAGCTTTCACAACGAGAATATAAGAACAAAATGAAGAACTAATAATTGACAAAATTTCAGAAATTTTAATAGATAGTCTAACAAATCAGAAAGATTTTAACCACAAAATAGGCCACAAGCCAGTGAAAAGAAAAGTTCTATTTCAGAACCGGATCAATATATTTGTATATAAACAGATGAAAAATTAACCAAAAGCAGAGTCGATTAATTAAAATAACTTTATCCATTCTCAATATTACATGTTCTAATATAATAATTAATACACACACACACACACACACACACACACACACACACACACACACACATATATATATATATATATATATATATATATGATTTATTCAAAATTAATATAGTATATATTGCTACTCGGAAATTTTTATGTTTGGAGATTTTTACCTCGTCAGGCAATGTTAGTTCATTACTGTGAAAATATATCTAAAGTTACTTATAAATGGAACTTTGTGTGTGTGTGTCTGTGTGTGTGTCCGTTACTCCGAAACGGCTGAACCGATTTTCTTGAAAATTGACACAGTTGTACTATAAGCGTCTTCCAGCTAAGTTTTGTGTCGAGGTATGCCCGATAAATATCGAAAATCGATAATCAAAAAAATTGGCTTATAAAAGCAGTGGTCCGATTTTAATCAAATTTGATACACTCATAGACAAAGATATAAGAAATGATACTCAGAAGTTTCAAGGTTGCAGTTCTTAAAATAGTGCAGAAAATCAATAATATATATATATATATATATATATATATATAAAAGGTAAGATGTTTGTGTGTGTCTGTTTATCTGCCTGTCTGCCTGTATTTTTTTTCAGCCCTTTTATTTTAGTTTTTTCTTCAGGTTTGGCTCTAAGTAGGTACAATTTTAGTTCTTAGTCTCAGCAATGATACCATTTACTCAGAGGACTTATTTAGCCTTCAAAATTCGGTTTACTACGAAAAAAACTTATTTGATATCGATATCAGGAAATCAAAATTTGACTTAAATGCATTCATTTTTCTTTCAGTTTACGGTTTCGCTTTAACTGGAAATAACTATTGCTTTTTAGTCTTTCGTGCAAACGTCCACAGAGTCTCAGCTCCAGGACCATGGATTTGTTTTAAAGCTTTCATTATACCCGAGCAAAGACGGGCAATAATGCTAGTATTATATGTATGTATGTTTGTATGCATGTATTAGGTTGTTCCAAAAATTAATTGCCAATCTTTCATCATTCATGTTTTTACACATTATAATAACACGTCAAATTAATCAACTGTTACAATATGCTTACATTTCCGATTAAAGCGCATTTAAATGTATCTGTCTATATTTCTGAGATGAGGTAGTATTCAAAATCTTTCATTATTCTGACGATTGTTCTCATCTTTGTTGCCATTTGTACAACGTTTCGGCAGTTGTACGCTCCGGCCTTCTTCACTGGGAAGCCATGTGTTCTTAAGGACACATGGCCTAGTGGATATAGACGTTGGTTAGTTCCTGTGACTTGACCCAAAGAGTTTTGAGTTCAATAGTGGTAGACAAAGTAACTTCCAGGGTTAGAGGGAGATAACTCATGACTTCCAATCGAGTCTTTACGCAAGTAATGAGGATGATATACCCCAGTGATTGTAATAAAGGGTTCGGTTTGAAGTTCCTAGCATCTGACGAAGGCCGGAGTGTACAACGGCCTAAACGTCGTACAAATGGCGACAATAGTCCGAATAATGTAAATACTGTTAAAAGTATCTCTGAAGAAAGAAAGTTGAAATTACTTGACTCGTGCCAGTTGTGCATCCTGATGAAAATGGGAAATTGAAAACTACATTACATTTTGGATACCTGAAGCTTGTTTATTTCTGTAAAGTTAAAACAAAACGAGTAACAGAAAATGATATGTGCTGTGTCTAGTGAAGGTGCTTTATTTGAAGGAATTGTACGGAAGCAGCATCTCTTTCAGAATCTGAGAGACAAAACTGAATGCCGATTCTTTGAAATTGCAGGATAATTTGAAAATATTCACACGCCGATATAGTTTATTTATATCCATGATACGGTTAAATTTTTCGTTTATGCAAGATGTCATGAATTAGATGAGTAATATAATCTAAACTTATTGATAAATAGAACTTAGTCTGTATGTGTGTGTGTGTGTCTGTGTGTTTATGTGTCCGTTACTTATAGGGCTCCGAAACAGCTGAACCGTTTTTCTTGAAAATTTACACAGTTGTAATACAAGCGTCTGCGAGTGTTCTTAGCTAAGTTTTGTGTCGAGGTAGGCCCGATAAATATCGAAAATCGATAATCGAAAAAATCGGGTTATAGAAGGAGTGGTCCGATTTTAATCAAATTTGATACACTCACAGACAAAGACATAAGAAACGATATTCAGAAGTTTCAAGGTTGCAGTTCCTTACAATTGTGCAGAAAATCGATAATATATATATATATATATATATATATATATATATATATATATATAAGGCAAGACTTGACTTTTGTGTGTGTGTGTCTGCTTAACTGCCTGTATGTCTGTATTTTTCAGCTCTTTTATTTTAGTTTTTTCTTCGGGTTTGGCTCTAAGTATGTACAATTGTAGTTCTTAGTCTAAACCATGATACCATTTACTCAGAGGACTTATTTAGCCTTCAAAATTCAGTTTAAGACGTAAAAACTTATTTTCTTTCAGTCTACAGTTTCGGTTTAACTGGAAACAACTATTGCTTTTTAGTCTTTCGTGTCAACGTCCAAAGAGTCTGAGCTCCAGGCCCATGGATTAGTTTTAAAGCTTTCATTATACCCGAGCAACGCCGGGCTATACTACTAGTTGATTATAAAATCATTGATGATAAACGCGGTAATAGTAGAAAATAGTTTCGTATTAGGAATTTCCGAAATCTTCAGTTCTTTTATTTCATTTTCAACTGTAAAAGAGAATTCTGTAAATACAGTAATTTTTTCCTGCAGTATCGATTGAGCTGTTGATTGTATATTTCTGAAGGCACTCTACCGCCAAACAAAATGATGTCTTTGAACTCGGAATTCGAGATTGTTCGATAAATTCATTTTTGCAAAGACAATCGATCGTTTGAATTCATAATTGCAAATATATTTTGTCATATCTAAAATATCAACTGAAATGACATCGTAACTTTCTCGGTTTACTTATTTTATCCTCTGCGTGTTTCTCTCATATTAAAATGTGATGCGGTCATAACTACTATACATATTCGCTTGTCTCTAAGATAATCTTAAAACTTGACCCTCACAAAGCGAGTAGTTGGGACGGAATCCCAACCATAGTCTTAAAGAAATGTGCCCCTGAACTCTCCTCTGTCCTTTCTAAGCTCTACAACCTCTGCCTATCTGCTTCCTGATTTCCTGCCTGTTGGAAATCTTCCTCTGTAGTTCCTATATTTAAAAACACTGGAGAATCCTCGGACCCTGCAAATTACCGCCCTAACAGCCTTCTTCCGATCTTTGGCAAAGTGTTCGAAGCCATTATCAACGCCGAGGTGGTTCAGCATCTCACAGCACACAGGCTCCTCTCGGACAAGCAATATGGTTTCCGCTTCACCAGGTCTTCTGCTGATATGCTAACGACCATCACCGAGTACATATACCAGGCACTCGACAGGAATGGCGAAGCCCGAACCGTTGCATTGGATATATCTAAGGCGTTCGAGGGAGTTTGGCATGCTGGCCTTTTATCTAAACTGCGGAGCTATGGTATAACTGGACATTTGTTTGAACTAATCCAGTCATTCCTCTCTCACCGCACAATGTAGGTGGTATTAAGCGGACATGCCTCCCAGAACTACCATACAAACGCAGGTGTCTCCCAAGGCTCCATCTTAGGTCCTACAATCTTCCTGATATACATTAATGATCTCCCTGATTCCATAAGAGCCCAAGTAGGTTTGTACGTCGATGACACCACAGTTTACTCTCGCCTTCTACAAAAATCTGGTGTAGGCGTCAAAGCTAACCTCACAGCCGAGATTGAAAAAGACCTCCAATCCATATTGGACTGGGGTAAGAAATGGCTAGTAAATTTTAATGCTTCGAAAACGAAGCTACTCTCAATTAACCATCATCGACAATCTCACCTACCTCCCATTAGCATGGACAAGGCTTGCCTCCCAGAGAGTAAAACACTACGTCCTCCTTGGTCTCACACTATCAGCGGACCTCAAATGGAATGACTATATCGAATCCATTGCTAAATCCGCTGCTATGAAAATCGGTTCTCTGTGTAGGGCCCGGAAGTTTTTTCCGTCAAAATCTATCCTGCACATTTATTTATAAATCTACCATCCGTCCGTGCATTGGATACTGCTGCCATATCTGGTCGGGTGCCCATGCTATTCTCCTCGGGCTTCTCGTTAAGGTTCAGAGGAGGGTCTGTAATGTGATAGATACAGACTTGGCAGACCGCCTGCAGTCTCTCTCCCACAGGCGCGACGTGGCTTCCCTGTGTCTCTTCTATAAATACTTTCACGGTTTCTGCCCCGATGAACTTAGCTCACTGGTGCCCCCTAAATACGAATTTGCACGAGATACTAGATTAGCAACTAGATCCCACCCTTTTACAGTGAAACCGATAAAATGCAAACCGCAACTTCTACTCCAACAGTTTCTTTCCTCGCACTTCCCGACTGTGGAATTCCCTTCCACACGATTGCTTCCGCGACGGCTACAATCTCCAGGAGTTTAAATGTAAGGTCAATAGACACCTCCTAACACACTAACCTGCTCGCATTCTATCAAACACTCTTCCCATCTGCCCAACCCACATCCTCGGTATCCTTACTCATCTGTCACCTTCCTCCTGACATTCCCTATGTCTAACCACTCTCTTTACCTTCCCCTGTGTAGCCCCATGCGCAATAGTGGCAGTGGAATGCCTTACTTGGGGTGAAATGATTAAAATATATATATATATATCAAAGCTATGGCTTTGATGAAGCTTGAGTTTAAGCATAAAACAATGCGTCATCGCTGAGTGTTGTCCACTTTTATATTTACATTCTATCTATCTTTGATATTGACCATCAATAAACATATTATAGCTTAAAATTATATGTTTGTATATATATATATATATATATGTGTGTGTGTGTGTGTGTGTGTCATGCTAACATATTCAAATAATTTTTTTTAATCCCATCCCACATTTTTAACTTCCTGTGTATGGATATGTTTTTGTGCTTCTTCCGATATAAAAATTTGGTAACATATTTGAATTAATAAGATTCTTATTTTTGACCATTGCTGATGAAGCGAGAATTATATATATATATATATATATATATATATATATATATATATATATATATATAGCGTACATTTGTGGTTAGTTTGTCTTAAACGCTTAACGTGCGTAGTAATGAATAAACTGAAATGGGTTCGGTTTAACAATATCAGAATATTCAAATTGTGCACAGGTGCATATGCATTTCCTAAGAAGCCAGGTGCAAACGAGTGTGAACTACACCGAACTATCACTTAATTACAAAACTGATTGTCCGAATACTGATGAATTGAGCAAGAAGTAGAATCAGGCCAGAGATAGGACAAGAACAGTAAAGTTCGTCAAAGACACTGGGACAGGAACTCCATATTTATGATTAGGATGCTCTCTGAAAGGGCAATACAAATGAAGAAGGACGTTTTACATGTGCTTTATTGACTGTCCAAAGCGTTCGACAAAATACGCCACAAAGAATTGATGGAGATACTCAGCATTATATTTGGAAAAGACATTAAGGTAATTAAAAACCTCTACTGGCAGCAAACTGCCTGCATACGGACAGGTAACGAATTCAGCAGTTATACAAAGAAAGAGGCGTAAGACAGGGATGTGTATTTTCACCGGAATTATTTACCTTGTACAGTTAGAATATTTTGAGGATCCTAGATGTTATGCCAGGATCTCTCATCGGAGATCACAACCTGAACAACATAAGATACGCAGACGACACAATGTTGATTGCAGACACGAAAAGAAAACTGCAGGACCTCCTACAGAAGATAACTGAAGAGAGTGACATGAAGGGATTACAAATAAACTGCAAGAAAACCGAATGCATGGTCATCAGCAAAAAAAAACAGCCCAAAGTGTCAAATACAGGTGAGGGGGTGTTAAAATCAAGCGGATACGAAAATTCAAATATCTGGGAAGTGTTCTAACTGAAGACGGAAAGTGCGACACAGATATCCAAAGGCGAATTAGCATAGAAAAGATGCGTTCTAGAAGCTGAGTATAGTATTAAGACATAGAAAACTTTCACTAGAAACAAAGAAGAGAGTGCTGGATTGCTATGTGATGTCAGTTCTTCAATATAGCAGCGAATGTTGGACAATGTCAACAAGGATAAAGGGTAAACTTGAAGCAGCTGAAATGTGGTTCTACAAATGGATGCTGCGGATATCCTGGAATGAGCATGTGAGCAATGACGAGGTTTTGAAAATGATGGAAACGAAAAGGAAATTAATATTGAGCACCAGGAAGAGACAACTAAAGTTCCTGGGACATGCAATGGGGAAGGAAGGCATGGAGAACCTGATACTAACAGGCCAGACAGAGGGAAAAGGAGACAGAGGAAAGCAGCGGATAACGTATTTAAAAGACCTGAGCAGGTGGATGACAGAACAGGGTCTGAGGGACGTTACAGGAGAAAGTGTGCTAAGAGCCACCAGGGATAGAGGGACGTGGAAAGCCATGATCGCCTACGTCCTGAAGGGATAAGCTACATAAAGGAAGAAGACATATGATACGTACATAGGTCGAGCGAATGGGAATAGACATGGGTCTGCACAGATGTATTAGAATGCGTTTCCACACTGAAGGCAGCCGAATCATCCAGCATTTTCTGCTGTTTACCGTCTCGTTATTGAAACAGTTTCCGTAGCACCACAAATTATCGAGGAAGATCGAGATCCTCTTGTACACCTGATCGCAAAGGACACATTCTACAGACTTTCCTACGTCTTATTGTACCACATGGAGAGGGGCATAAGAGAATTTAATGTATCTATATCATTTGGCAACGTGTGCAGGGTCTTCATCTCTCTGATCAGTCACCACCGGAGAATTTTTGATAATAGATTTTTTTCCACAATCTTCCCATCTGTTTTTTGTCTCTTCAGTCTTTTTCTTTTTTTTAACTCTGGAACACTAACCATCAATTAAAGTTACACCACTACTAACCATGGTATATCATACCTGATTTTAAAAATATCAAAACAAAATATTAAATATGAATCTTTATTTGAAATATTTTACATGTCAGTCAGTTAAGTGCCATACGTGATACACGCTTTGGGCGATCATGTCTCGAAAGAGACATGACTGACTGGGCAGAAGATTATCCCGCAGTAGGTTGCCATTGCTTTCTGTGGTAGACTGGGTTGCCGACCAAGGCTATAGAACCCAATCTGTCCTGTTATTTAACCCATAACTGGAAGGAATAGACGGATTAATACCTTTCCCAAGGGTATTTGTGCGTAAGTGAATGCAATGAATTTGGCTGGAATTCGAACTCGGCTCCCGGATTTCTCGTTCCGAGCCGATATCCACTGGACCACAACGCACATCCCCATTTTACATGTAGGCTCTTCAAAATTTGTACTTTGAGTTAACATTAATAGGAACTGAAAAACATTTAGTTAAGAAACTCAGATACCGAAAATTTAATTAAATTGTAATTAAAATGGCGTCATTTGCGCTGGGTACTATATACCCATGGTTAGTGTTCTCGGGTTAAGAATGAGGTAACATTCAGAAGAAATAGAATAAAGAATTCACACAACCAACATTTGTGGGTAGATCGTAATCCTCAGTGGTACAATAAAGGGTAGACATCAGCATCAGTTTAAGATTAATATGTGGGCTGTATGATTTGCAGACATTTCTTTTTATAATCATATCGCCCTAAGCAAGGCATTTTACTGTCACTGTTGCGCAAGGGGTTACATAGGAGGAAAGTTATGAGAAAGAGGGACAGGTTATAGGGCGTGTCAGGAAGTGGGCAAGAGAAGGATGAGAATATTGAAGTGATGAGAGTGGAGTGGACGGAGAAAGAAGCATGAGAGAGAGAGAGAGAGAGAGAGGATGCATGTCAGTGAGATAGGAGATGAATTGCGAGTGTTTATACGAGCGTTTACCTTTGTTTCATTGTTGAGTACCCAACCAAAACGTTTGTAAAAGATTTTGATACAACCTGTATAAGCGTCGTTTAATATGGTGATATTTTCGTGAATTCTCTCCATTTGTTCGACTTTCCTGTGTCAGTTGTCCGAAGAGAGAACATAAACCCGGTCATCCTTGATCTCAATCACGGTGGATGGATAGTTTCCTTCACATTTTTAAAAATTTTATTTTTATTATGATTTTATTTAATTGGGTTAGGAACATTATAACTTATTTGAAACAATAAAATTTATAGCGCATTTGCTAAAAGTTAATATTTAACAAACTAAATGAAAAGAAAATATGTCCGCACCCTGACAACAAAACTAAATTTAGTCTTCTTCATCCACCAACTGAACCATGATTATATATATATATATATAGTGTATCGTTGGTGATGGTAGATATTATTGTATTACCGTCTTAATAACCTCCCTGAAGATGGGTCATGTGAGTTGAAAGCTTAGAACCAAATTAATAAAAAAATATCCAAATGTTGGAGAAATTTTGTCGTTATTTTCAACTGAAATTAAAGCCAAAATACGACGTTTAGAACGGCTCAAGATTAAATATAATAGAAATTCATTGTCTCTTATATTTATCAGTATATGTTTAGAATATATATATATATATATATATATATATATATATATATATATATATATATATATGAACAAATTCTTAGTAGAACAAAACTTAATTATAGCGAGGAATAAGCGAAATTTGAATGACATTTTTACTAAAAAGTAAAATAAACGACCGGTTTCCGCCAGAAACCTTTTGAAGTTTATTTCTGGGAATCTAAGCTTTGAAAATAAGAGATGATAATGAGAATGGAAAAAATGAAAAATAACTAGAGTTCAATAACATTTAAACCCCGGCAAGCAATCTCTCTGTTTACAGAGAGAAGGCCTGCGGGATTTGATGCATACGGACTTCAGAATTTTCAGATGATATAAAGAGTGCGACCCTGATACTACTGAAAAACAGTCGGCATTTAATCCACCAACACATTCCCAGCTATTTATGGCATGTTGTGCCATTAATAGTAGGGAATAAATTTACATATTGTCTTTTTACAGATATATGCTACCTTGAAATGTTTACACATAGAAACACGCACGCACAAACATATATATGCAATATATATAAACACAAGTATGTACAATACTTGTTACGTATTTTAAAGGAAAATATATGTCGTCACTATCATTCACACATACTAACGTTACCGACATTTACATACTTAATTCATTCATATTTATTTAAATACGCTTAACCCACGTTATTTTCGCTTACATATACTTGCATTCATAATCATCTAATGTTTTTATTACGCGTTGGCACACACACTGAAACAGATACAAGTTTTTCTTCGACATTTAATATTCATCCATAGCTTTATGAAACGTGTCACGTCTCTGACCAATGAAACCATATCTCAATCCGCATTCTCTCTATTAGATTATTAAATATTTCGTCTTTAATGAATTTCTGAAGAAGCTTGTTAAAATGAAACATGTTAGATTAAAGAAATTTTTCATACATGTTATTTACTTATTCCTTTTATCAAATATATATATATATATGTAAATTAAAAGTAATTTTTACTGACGATTCAAAATTTGGTAGTGTTTGAAATGACAGATTTATAGTAATTAAAAGGAATTTTCAAAAATAAATTTTATTTTCAGTTTCTTTGAAAAACAAACAAATACGAGTTGATTATATTAATTCAATGTAAATGTGCTCTACCCTTACGACAAAAAACATAATAAGCTTGAGGTTATATGTATTCAAGTTGAATTAAATATGTTACGGGTATGTATGTACGTATTCACATGATGTTATATATATATATATATATATATATATATATATATATATATATATATGTACAAATATAATATGTGTAATCCATATATGCATGCATATATATACATTCATCCATATTCATACGACTATATATTTGTATATTTAAAAATTATGATACCTATATTGAAAATGAAACTAATAAAAGTTGATTATGTCGATTCAATGAATATGCCTAAAAACCTTACAAAAATATAAATAAATAAAACAAAATAACCTGGTGGAGTTTTATATGCATTTAAAAGATATATATATATATATATATATATATATATATATATATATATTAGGTATATTTGAATGTATGAATTCATTTTCACTTTCAAAAACAAAACGAACAAATAAAAAGGTAAGCATGTTAATTCAATGTAAAGGTCTCACGTTTTTATGAAAAAGGTTGGTAATATTCGATGTTTGTTAAATTTTATTTAATATATACACATGTGGATGTGTGTATGTGAGTGTGTGTATAGATTAACATATTTCAATATATATCTGTGTTTTTACGTGTGTGCATGTATAAGCAGACATATATAAACATATGCATGCCTATATATTCCCTATATCAATCTAACTCTATGTCTCTCTACTATATATATATATATATATATATATATATATATATATATTCAAAATAATAACTAAATAGACTCTGCAAGTATCTAAATCTTAAATTTATACTAAGATAAACTTTAAGAAAAACCAATAACAAACAGAACCTAATTCCGTTACAATCCGGCGCACTAAGGCGTTGGATAAGAGGGGGGAAAAAAAGAAATCCGCGGAATAAAGACAAGACATACGATACTCCGCAGTAAAGAAAAAACCCCAAACGGAACCAACCACAAAAAAGAAAAGAAAAAGTGCTCGATACAAAGTACAAACGAAATGCAAAATTACAAACGAAATGCAAAAGTAGAGCAAAGACACACAAAGACACACAAAGAATCTCAAGATAGCCAAAACCTACCGCGGTTTCACACTACGGCTCGTCAGGGCCTATTTTATATATATATATATATATATATATATATATATATATAAAATAATTCTCAACAATAATTTCCCCAACTATATTGTCGACGAGAATATAAAATTAAATAATTTTAGAAACAAATGATATAGAAACCATGATAAAAACTGAAAACTCAATATTAATTTATTCTATCAGAATCAGATATAACCTAATTATAAACAAGATTGAAAATCTATAAAAATATGATTCTTTATATATATATATATATATATATATATATAGGTATAGTTGTCAGTCCGTAAACGCTGAGGATAATCCAACAAGATTTTCTTGATATAAATTATTAATAGGTAAATCCATATAGAGAGCTCGATGGGTGTTAACCAGAGAGATATGAAGTTTATAAACGAAAACTCAACACGTCATATTAGTTATAAACTATAGTTCATTTCAATGAGGTTAACTAGCTCATATCATCAGACATTTTTAAAATTCGAGCATTTCGCCAAATATTTTACGATTATTTGTTGGCTTTTCTATGCCACTTCCACAATCTCCCTGCTGACGCCGAAGATTAATTTACAGGTTTTACATCCGTTCGCTTACTTCCCTGATAGCTGCCATTTGCAAAAATTTAAATGCAATGACAATCGCCAACTTCTATGTACTTGTTTCTCATTCATCTCCTATTCTTTTTCTGAGATTCCCAGTACGTTGTTTCTTCTCTCATTGTATCCACTCTGCACACCAGTCACATTTCTGCCCTGCTTGTGGTGAAATGATGATAAAAAAATAAATAAAATAGTACAGGACAAAAACAGAGTAAAAAAAAAAACGTAGACAAAGATCGAACTCACAGATACACGTGACAAAAGTGCAGAAATCAAGTCTTCCGAAATAAAACCAATCTTTACTAGGGATGGTTGCAAGCAAAATCCATTTGTTCTATCTTGTTTCTGAAGTCAGAATGTTGCCTCTACCCGTTTTGGGTGTTCTTAGTTTATGGATTGTTTTAACTTGGTACTCTTGCTTTTTCTTGTCTATATTGCTTGCTCTCTATTTGACCTGTTCTTTTCTTTTATTTTCTCTCCTGTTTTTGTTTATTGGAAGCGTTGCGAATCCAGTCACTTATATTTCGTAATATCATCCGCCATATTCTTCTTCTTTCTTTTCTTGATATCAGACGCCACGATCCCGAGTCTGAACTAATTTTGTGTGTTTAAACCTTTTTTATTTTTAAATCCTTTTGTCTCATTATTGTTGTCTTGTCTACTTTTATCTTGCATGTATTCATTGTTTGCTTCGTATTATTTTTCCTTCTTCTCATCTGACATTTGTTACTGGGTCAGTTTGGTTTGCTGGGCAATTTTTTTTAATTACATTTAACTATAGCCAATTACTCTACATTATAATTTTAGAAATAGGTTTTTTATTAGTTGTCCAAAACATTTTCCTCGTGTTTTATGAGTGGAACAGTTTATTTAAGTAATTTTTTTATATATGTTGGAAAGCTCTTTTAAAGTAAGTTAAAAATAGACCACTTTTTTAATGTTAATATATATTATTATATATATATATAATGAATTATTTTGAACATTATACATACATATATATATATATCAGCAAGCAGTGTGGGTATAGAAGAATCCAAAGGAGTATCCTGTACATATAGTGGTAGGATACCTTCTCTAAGATACCTCTAAATATATATGTACATAAATACATATAGAGCAAATATAAGAAAAAATTAAGGCAGACACGTTATTTCGTGGTAAATCGGGAGCATAGGCTTATTTCAGGCGAACCATTATCAGCTTCCGCGTAAAATCCTTTGTAAAATAAAAGGACATTATAGTCTGAAGAAAATATGTTTTCGAAGAATAATGAAATTTTTCAAAAATTGGTTTCATCTTTTTTTTTAATTATAACAATTTGCCAGCTCTACTGGCGATATGCTAACGACCATCACGGAGCAATTCTAGGAGAGATGTCGGTTGTGAATACTCCAGATGAGTCAAGTGTCAGGTTGTAAGAGAATTTAAACATAATAACAAACATAATAACAAAACTAAACCAGCTCATTTGAAAACGCCCAAACCTGTCTGCATCTCTTTCACTAACATACGCGGCATCCGCACCAACTTCCCCAGCGTAGATTCTTTCCTCCATAATAACTCACCTGATATATTAGCCCTATGTGAAACTAATCTTAACCCTTTTATCCCCTCATCTGAGTTCTACGTTCCTGGCTACCTTCCCCTCTTCAGGAAGGACTCCAATGTTCATATGCATGGGCTTGGTGTCTATGTCAGCGAACACCTTCCCTTAGCTAGGGTGTCATCTTTTGAATCCCCAGATCATTCTTTCATGTGCTTCCGCCTCTCACTTCTCAGCTCGATTAGCTATCTCTTCTTTCTCTACCGCTCTCCTTCCTCCCCTGACTGTTCGTTACTTGACATCATTTCTGACAATATTGACAAAGCCATTTCTTCCCATCCCTCTGCCCATGTATTCGTGTTTGGTGACTTTAACGCCCACCACACCAAGTTGCTGAAGAACGCTGTCACTGACCCTGCTGGTGTCCACACCATGAACTTTTCAATCACCCAATCCCTTACGCAAGTAGTGGACTTTTCCACGCGTTTCTCCGACAACCCTAACGGAAGGGACTCACTTCTAGACCTCTGCTTCACTTCCATCCCAGACTCTTGCCCTACCAGACAACTCTGCCCACTTGGAAACTCTGACCACACTGTAGTGTCCGTCAATATTTCACACCACTCCCGCCCGACCCATGAAACCCAGACAAGTAGAATATCCTACTGCTATCAAAGAGCAGACTGGGATTCGTTCCGAGACTTCCTCTGTGACATCCCTTGGAACAACGTCTTTAGTCTTCCCATCGAAGAATGTGCATCCGAGGTCTCCTCCTGGGTTAAGGCTGGCATCGATGCCTTCATCCCTGCTAGGAAATTCCAGCTTAAATCTCATTCGCCTCCATGGTTCTCACTCGCTTGCTCGGCTGCCATTGCCCACCGGAATCATTTCTTCCGACTCTATCGTAACTACGCGTCGGACCAAAACAGGCGCCTTTTCACTTCAGCTCGTAATAAGTGTAAAAGGATACTTAACGAAGCTAAGATGTTGTTTGCTGCCAGAATGAAGCAACGCATAGCATGCTCTAATACCCCCGCTAATCAACAAATTTGAGGTCCTCACCTCCCCAGCAGATAAGGCTGAATGTTTTGCCCGCAGGTTCTCGAAAAATTCGAGTCTGGACTCATCTGGAGTTGTTACACCCGACTTCTCACCTAGAACCGAGGCACAACTGAATGATGTCCACATTACACCTTCGCTTGTCTCTAAGATAATCTTAAAACTTGAGCCTCACAAAGCGAGCGGTGGTGACGGAATCCCAACCATAGTCTTAAAGAAATAAATGGGCCTCTGAACTCTCCTCTGTCCTTTCTAAGCTCTACAACCTCTGACTATCAGCTTCCTGCTCTCCTGCCTGTTGGAAATCTTCCTCTGTAGTTCCTATATTTAAAAACACTGGAGAACCCTCGGACACTGTAGATTACAGCCCTATCAGCCTTCTTCCGATCTTTGGCAAAGTGTTCGAAGCCATTATCAACGCCGAGGTGGTTCAGCATCTAACAGCACACAGGCTCCTCTCGGACAAGCAATATGGTTTCCGCTTCACCAAGGTCTACTGCTGATATGCTAACGACCATCACCGAGTACATATACCAGGCACTCGACAGGAATGGAGTAGCCCGAACCGTTGCATTGGATATATCTAAGGCGTTCGACAGAGTTTGGCATGCTTGGCCTTCTATGTAAACTGCGGAGCTATGGTATAACTGGACATTTCTTTGAACTAATCCAGTCATTCCTCTCTAACCGCACAATGAAGGTGGTATTAAACGGACATGCCTCCCAGAACTACCATACAAACGCAGGTGTCCCCCAAGGCTCCATCTTAGGTCCTACACTCTTCCTGATATATATTAATGATCTCCCTGATTTCATAAGAACCCAAATAGGTTTGTACGCCGATGACACCACAGTTTACTCTCGCCTTCCTACAAAAATCTGGTGTAGGCATCAAAGCTAACCTCACAGCCGAGATTGAAAAAGACCTCCAATCCATATTGGACTGGGGTAAGAAATGGCTAGTAAATTTTACTGCTTCTAAAACGAAGCTACTCTCAATTAACCATCATCGACAATCTCACCTACCTCCCATTAGCATGGATCAGGCTTGCCTCCCAGAGAGTAAAACACTACGCCTCCTGGTCTCACACTTTCAGCGGACCTCAAATGGAATGACTATATCGAATCCATTGCTTAAATCCGCTGCTATGAAAATCGGTTCTCTGTGTAGGGCCCCGGAAGTTTTTTCCGTTTTTTCCAAAATCTAAATCCTGCACATTTATAAATAAATCTACCATCCGCCCGTGCATTGGATACTGCTGCCATATCTGGTCGGGTGCCCATTCTATTCTCCTCGGGCTTCTCGTTAAGGTTCAGAGGAAGGGTCTGTAATGTGATAGATACAGACTTGGCAGACCGCCTGCAGTCTCTCTCCCACAGGCGCGACGTGGCTTCCCTGTGTCTCTTCTATAAATACTTTCACGGTTTCTGCCCCGATGAACTTAGATCACTGGTACCCCCTAAATACGAATTTGCACGAGATACTAGATTAGCAACTAGATCCCACCCTTTTACAGTGAGACCGATAAAATGCAACCGCAACTTCTACTCCAACAGTTTCTTTCCTCGCACTTCCCGACTGTGGAATTCTCTTCAAAACGATTGCTTCCCCAAAGGCTACAATCTCCAGGAGTTTAAATGTAAGGTCAATAGACACCTCCTAACACACTAACCTGCTCACATTCTATCAAGCACGCTTCCCATCTGCCCAACCCTCATCCTCGCTATCCTTACTCATCTGTCACCTTCCTCCTGTCATTCCCTATGTCCAACCACTCCTTCTCTTTACCTTCCCCTATGTAGCCCCATGCGCAATAGTGGCAGTGGAATGCCTTGCTTGGGGTGAGATGATTAAAAAAAAAATTTGCGGGCAAGCATTCAGTCTTGTCCGCAGTGAATGTGAGAACCTCGAAATTATGAGTAGTCAATAGATAAGAATTTTTTCTGTTTTTAGCACACTGTTACAGAGCCGCCAATAGTAATTCGAAACAAATTTGCGGGATGCTATACACTGCTTTATTCTATTAGCAAACAGCAGCTTAGCATCATTTTGAACTCGTTTGCGTTCATTGCGAGCAGAGAAAAAACAAAAGGCAACTATTATGGTTAGACTCGTCACTCTGGTAAAGCCGGAAGAAGTAGTTACTGTGGACAGTGGCTGCCGAGAAAGCAGAAGGGAAAGAAGTAGACAAATGAGGCTTCACTCTTAATTTGCTGTATGTAATGAAAGAGACCTCGAATATAGTCTTTAACAACGAAACTAAAAACTTTGTTCCGAGGGACATCACAAAGGAAGTCGCGGAACGCCTCTTAGTACGCTCTTTGATAGCCGTATGATTTTCTCCTGGTAGGAGGTTCCTGGAAAGAGGGGAAGTCGAAGGAAATATGAACAGAAACTACGGCATAATCAGAATTATAGAGAAGAGCTGCATGGCATGTCACGAGTCAGGGATAGAAATGAAACAAAGATCTAGCAGTGAGCCGAGTCCATCGAAGTTATTAGGGAAACTCGTAGAAAAATTCGCCACTTGCGTGGGAGATTGAGTAATTGAAAAGTTCATGGCATGGACACCAGCAAGATCAGAGACAGAGTTTTTCGGCAACTTAGAATGGTGGGCATTAAAGTAAACGAACACAAGTATATTAACAAACGGATGGGAAGAAATGTCCTTGTCTATATTGTTCGAGATGCTGACTAACACAGAACAATCAAGAGAGGAAGGGGTGCTTTAAACTACATATATATATAACATTTGTAAACGAGTTATTACGCGACCTAGGTTTCTACCATGAGTGGTGTCTTCAGGCAATTTACAATAACTGATTTTAACGTTTATCGTTTTTTAAAAATGCTCAGGTTCATACAACCATGAATAAAAACGCTATAATTTCTTGTAATTTTAAAAATTACGCGTATAAAAATTCCCTGCCACGTGAACGTTAAAAAAACCGTTATGTGAGCGTTTTTAAAAAGAAACGGTAAACAGTAAAATCTCTTATTGCAAATCACCTGAAGACACCACTCATGGTAGAACCCTAAGTCGCGTAATAACTCGTTTACAAATGGAAAATATTCAAAAGTTCTACTATATAATTGTATTGAACTTTTTTAATAGAAATGTGCAGTGCTCTAACCTTATTATGACCAGAAACTATTAAACAATCAATCAATCAATCAATCAGTCAATATATATATATATATATATATATATTGTAAAACCTACCAATATGACAGTAGCACTAATCACGACCGAAATCAGAAAAATTTACTGTTAACAAATCGGTAAAGTAAAGGTACTACCCAATGGGTAGAGGGGAATAAAAAAGGGGTACTACCAAATGGGTAAAGGGGAATAAAAAGGGGTACTACCCAATGGGTAAAGGGGAATAAAAAAGGGGTACAACCAAATGGGTAAAGGGGAATAAAAAAGGGGTACTACCAAATGGGTAAAGGGGAATAAAAAGGGGTACTACCCAATGGTTAAAGGGGAATAAAAAAGGGGTACTACCCAATGGGTAAAGGGGAATAAAAAAGGGGTACTACCCAATGAGTAAAGGGGAATAAAAAAGGGGTACTACCAAATGGGTAAAGGAGAATAAAAAAGGGGTACAACCAAATGGGTAAAGGGGAATAAAAAAGGGGTACTACCAAATGGGTAAAGGGGAATAAAAAGGGGTACACCCTACCCAATGGTTAAAGGGGAATAAAAAAGGGGTACTACCCAATGGTTAAAGGGGAATAAAAAAGGGGTACTACCAAATGGGTAAAGGGGAATAAAAAAGGGGTACTACCCAATGAGTAAAGGGGAATAAAAAGGGGTACTACCAAATGGGTAAAGGAGAATAAAAATGGGGTACAACCAAATGGGTAAAGGGGAATAAAAAAGGGGTACTACCAAATGGGTAAAGGGGAATAAAAAAGGGGTACTACCAAATGGGAAAAGGGGAATAAAAAAGGGGTACTACCAAATGGGTAAAGGGGAATAAAAAAGGGGTACTACCCAATGAGTAAAGGGGAATAAAAAAGGGGTACTACCAAATGGGTAAAGGGGAATAAAAAAGGGGTACTACCAAATGGGTAAAGGGGAATAAAAAGGGGTACTACCAAATGGGTAAAGGGGAATAAAAAAGGGGTACTACCAAATGGGTAAAGGGGAATAAAAAGGGGTACTACCAAATGGGTAAAGGGGAATAAAAAGGGGTACTACCCAATGGGTAAAGGGGAATAAAAAAGGGGTACTACCCAATGGGTAGAGGGGAATAAAAAAGGGGTACTACCAAATGGGTAAAGAGGAATAAAAAAAGAAACAAACAAAGCATAAGCAGTGTTCGAAAGAAAAAAAAAACCAAGACGAGAACCTTAACAAGAAAGAGCTCAATACTAAAGTACGAATGTAGAGCAAAAACATATATGTAAGATTAATATATATATATATTATCTTACGTCTCTAACACCTAATGATTGCATAGTGCATGAAACTCAGAGTTGTGCTACAGATGTTGGATAATACATGTATTTATTAATATATACTTAATGTAAATCTTTCATTAAATTATTCACTGTTTTAGCAACACCAGAAAAATATGCATATATGTGCGTGTAGTTGCGTGTATATATATATGAATATTTATTGATATGCATATTTATATATATTTATGTGTTTGTTTGTGTGTTTAATTTTAATGTTGCATATTGCCAAAATTCCTGTTTTTTTTAGTAGTTTATTGATAGGAAGGCCTTTTTTGGCGAGCAGGATTTTTGTCATAAGTGCTCGATATCATGTTGAGGTGAGACATCATAACAATGCCTTCACGAATCTTAGCAGGCAGCACAGCTGAAAAAAAAACAGCTCAATCAAGTGAAAAACATTTCTAGTCTAGCCCAAATATATCGACTCTTTATAGATGCCAGATCATATTTTGTTCTTACAACATTTTCATGAATATAAATGAGCCATTTATATACTTACTGATATACTTTACATGAGAATCTTGTTGCTTTATCTTAGCTGACGCGTTTAATCTTTGGAACGATTTTAATGGGGTATTTTCATGCATTTTACATCACTTTAACCTGCAAAAATTTAAAGGCAATGCTAATCGTTAGCTACTGATTCTCTTCTCTTTCTGCTCAAAATTAATGTTTCTGTTTCTAAATCTTACACTCACTGTAACATCTTGCGTCTTAGTGGCTATACTGCCTTATTTGGTCTACCACCGTTTTAAAAAATATAGTCTTGTTCTCATTCTAACACGGTTTAATTATTGCTAGCAATATTTCTACTGGACGTGGCTTCCCACTGTATTATTTACATTTTTATAGCAATTTTTCTAGTTATTTTTTGATAGTTCCTCGGCTGCAGAAATTGAATCGTGCTACTAGATTGGCAGTTAGTCTCATTGTTTTGCTACGTTTCTCTTTCATATATTTAAATGAAAAGCCAATCGCCATCTTCTGTCTTTCTAAATCATATTCATTTATTTCCATTTTCTTATTTCTTCCTTTACGTCGGGGTGAAACAATTAAAAATAAACTATCAATAAAGTTAAATTGTTTCTCGTACAAACAGAATTGATGAGCTCGCAAATCCCGCGGTGCGGTTGTGAACCGACGCTCGACCGCCTGGTCGTTGATGGCTTCGATTCAGAAGCTGGTCTTCGAATCGACTATTATAACGGTGTTCTTCCACGCCCACGCTGTGAATTAAAAAATTATGTTTTGTTTATAATTTTTACTTTTATCTGCGGTGTAGCTCAGGCTTCAATTGCATGTCTCTTAGTCATACCATCTCCGCCTGTCAATAATGACCCCATTTGACCCGGCTGGTTATTATTTTGCACACACGCAAAATATGAATTCGTAAATATAGCTCGGCTTTGGGATTGTGATCTCTTATTTTCCTTTGCTCATATTGGAATAAATTTATTATCTGCGATCATATTAAAACAAATGTGGTGATACCGACCGAGCATAGCGACGGACCGGATGTTTGCACTTTCACGACCAAAAAGCAAATGACCAAAAGTCGTCGGTGCGCAGCTGGCTTCGCGGACTGACTAGAGAGAGAGGAGTGTAATTAGTAGCCCCCTTGACCGAAGTGAAGTGACTTACTATGTTCGCCTCCCTTACCTCTATACCTTCTTCGCTGTCTCAAAACTACTTACTGACCTAAGGAGCGACTACATCAAAGACATTCCTAACTTACAACGCTCCCACATTCCTAAGCATTAATTCTTTTTCAGCATTTTATTGCCATGAACATTTTAACGTCCGTTGGACCTATACTTCAAGTATTACTTTAATTGTAAAAACCTTAATTGATATGTGTAGATATAAAATGTTATTTTCCAACTCAATTTACTTTCCTTGACTTATAATCATTTTATGACTTATAGTGGGCCATCTACAGCAAGGCCAAATTCCGTTAATCTGAAACAATATATAACTACTCTTCACTACAAGGATGTGCGTTGTGGTGCATTGGATATCGGATCAGAATGAGACAAACGGGGAGCCGAGTTCGAATTCCAGCTGAATTCATTGCATTCACTTACGCGCAAATACCCTTGGGAAAGTTATTATTCCGCCTATTCCTTCCAGTTATGGGTTAAATAACAGGACAGATTGGGTTTTATAGCCTTGACTGGCAACCAGTCTACAGTAGAAAGCAATGGCAACCTACTACGGGATAATCTTCTGCCCAGTCAGTCATGTCTCTGTCGAGACATGATCGCCCAAGCGTGTTTCACGTATGGCACTTAACTGACTGACTGAATATAATAGTTGGAAACATAATTAAAACTTCTACTGGACATAAAGTGGGGGGGGTCGGTTTTCTATTGTTATGAAGTGATAAACTGATCCCCCACTAATTATACTGAATATAATATTGTAATATAATCAAACTCATCTCCCTCCAGCTATGAGTCAAATGGCAGGACAGATTGGGTTCTATAGCCTTGGCTGGCAACCAGTCTACCGCAGAAAGCAATGGCAACCTACTGCAGGATAATCTTCTTCCCAGTCAGTCATGTTTCTTTCGAGATATGATCGCCCAAGCGTGTTTCACGTATGGTACTTATCTCACTAACTGATTGTTAAAATTGATAGATATTTTCTGCCTATTATACTTAATAATTTTTTTGAACGGTACGGATATCAATTAGATTGTGGTTGAGTTTGCATGTAAAATCAAATCTAGTAATCTCTATGAGAGCTCGTTCAACTTGAAGGCTTTTTGCAAATAATTTTTTATCATGCTTTCTCATCTTCAGTAACGGCGTAAGTATCAATTATCATACACCACTCACTTGTATCAACCCGTTAACGTGTGACACTATATTCTGCATTCAAAAAAATCTAATACTGTTATCGCTGGAAACGGAAAGGAAGAAATTATTATTAGTTTTATTATGAATTGTGCAGATTAATTGTTGCCGATCGAACGGAAGAAATTGTGTTGGTTCGTAATTTTTAATTATATAAATCGAAAAGAACCAACTGAAAAAAAATGTTTGGATAGCAGGTTATCCATTCATTTCCAGTTTATAGTGGGAGTCCGTTCTAGTGAAATCAGTCAGGTGAGTGCCATACGTGATACACGCTTGGGCGATCATGTCTCGAAAGAGACATGACTGACTGGGCAGAACATTATCCCGCAGTAGGTTGCCATTGCTTTCTGCGGTAGACTGGTTGCCGACCAAGGCTATAAAACCCAATCTGTCCTGTTATTTAACCCATAACTGGAAGGAATAGGCGGATTAATAACTTTCCAAGGGTATTTGCGCGTAAGTGAATGCAATGAATTCAGCTGGAATTCGAACTCGGCTCCCCGTTTGTCTCATTCCGATCCGATATCCAATGCACCACAACGCACATCCTTCCAGTGAAGAGTAGTTATATATTGTTTCAGATTAAAGGAATTTGGCCTCGTTGTAGATGGCCCACTATAAGTTATAAAATGATTATAAGTCAAGGAAAGCAAATTGAGTTGGAAAATAACATTTTATATCTACACATATCAATTAAAGTTTTTACAATTAAAGTAATACTTGAAGTATAGGTACAACGGACGTTAAAATGTTCATGGCAATAAAATGCTGAAAAAGAATTAATGCTTAGGAATGTGGGAGCGTTGTAAGTTAGGAATGTCTTTGATGTAGTCGCTCCTTAGGTCAGTAAGTAGTTTTGAGACAGGGAAGAAGGTATAGAGGTAAGGGAGGCGAACATAGTAAGTCAATTCACTTCGGTCAAGGGGGCTACTAATTACACTCCTCTCTCTCTAGTCAGTCCGCGAAGCCAGCTGCGCACCGACGACTTTTGGTCATTTGATTTTGGTCGTGAAAATGCAAACATCCGGTCCGTCGTTATCCTCGGTCGGTATCACCACATTTGTTTTAATATGATCGCGGGTAATAAATTTATTCCAATATGAGCAAAGGAAAATAAGAGATCACAATCCCAAAGCCGAGCTATATTTACGAATTCATATTTTGCGTGTGTGCAAAATAATAACCAGCCGGGTCAAATGGGGTCATTATTGACAGGCGGAGATGGTATGACTAAGAGACATGCAATTGAAGCCTGAGCTACACCGCAGATAAAAGTAAAAATTATAAACAAAACATAATTTTTTAATTCACAGCGTGGGCGTGGAAGAACACCGTTATAATAGTCAATTCGAAGACCAGTTTCTGAATCGAAGCCATCAACGACCAGGCGGTCGAGCGTCGGTTCACAAACGCACCGCGGGATTTACGAGCTCATCAATTCTGTTTGTACAAGAAACGATTTCACTTTATTGATAGTTTATTTTTAATTGTTTCACCCCGACGTAAAGTGCCATACGTGAAACACGCTTGGGCTATCCTGTCTAGAAAGAGAAATGATTTACTGGTTCGAAGATTTTCCCGTAGTAGTGTGCCATTTCTTTCTGCGGTAAACTGGTTGCCAACCAAGGATATAAAACCTAATCTATCCTCCTATTCGACCCACAGCTGAAGGGAAAATATGAATTGCTACCTTTCCGAATGTTATTTGCGTTTATGTGAATGCAATGAATTCAACTAGAATTAATAGATTTTAATTAATTGAGTAATTAAATTATTAATTTTAGTTATTAATGTAATTTATTAATTAATTACTTTTAAATTTACTTATTTTAGAAGCCAAAGGTAAGTGGACAATAGGTGGAATAGTTTTGGGTATCGGTTATATCATTTCAAACAATACGGGACTCCTATGCATTATTCAAGTGTAGTCCATATATGGCTTGATAAAACATTTACTAAAAAATATATTAGCTGAAAAGGTCTAATTGACTGGCTATCACATTCAGCTGACTTAACCCCAATTAATTTCTAGTTTTAAAGAGTTTTTTCGTCGAAAATCAAAAACTGTTGGTGATTTGAATAAATTACATAAGATGTGCATTTCAAGAAATTAATACACAAAAAGTCCTGTGCAAAATGTTTGTCGACGCTTAAAGTGTAGACCTCAAAGCTGAGTAAATTGATATGGACAACATTTTGTACAACTGCATTGATAATATTATGCTTTTTTGTAATCAGGAAGACAGTAGGTTATGTGTGACATTATTTTTAATTTTTTGAACATTAAAGTTGTTTGGAAAGCATGGCTTCGATCGGGAGTTCCAGAAGCGAGAAGTGCAAGAGAAAAAAACTGTATAAAACCTACAGTTCCATCTAACCATACCAGCTGTTGTTGAGACGTCGTCTACAGTTTAGAACCGTATTTAAATGCATAAAATTTAGTTACATTAGCTAAGAGCACATTCGAACTGTTGCCATGAAAGTATTTCTAGAAAGGACACTTTGCGAAGTCGGGAACGTAACTACAGTCGAAACTCTAGATCAAGATCAACAATTTCGTTGATTTTTCTTTGAATTTTATCAAGAATCTTTAGATATATATATAACAGGAACCTGTATACAAACGATCGGCTTGGCAGATAACCGTAGCGTATGGGCAAATAGTTAACCTCAAAACTGGGGTAAAAGCATTAAGAAAGTATAAAAATAGACTTTTATGGAAATATATCTATAAAAATAGACATTATAGTGTTATGGTACCCTATCTACATTGGAATGAACTCTTCCTCATTCATAAATACCAACCTGCGAGACTTCCTAGACGAGTAAATCGAGACGCATTGTAACTCGACAGTTCGGACGGACAAGTCTATATGCTGACTAATAACACTCTTATTTTGTATATATGTTCTGTTATTCCAATACACTGATTCAAATTAACTTCTTCTTTTCGTGTCTTTCTTCCTGGCCCTAACAGACCACAACAGATAGATAGATAGATAGATAGATAGATAGATAGATAGATAGTGAACAGGATGAAAAAGATAGATAGATAAAAAGATAGATAGATAGATAGATAGATAGATAGATAGATAGATAGATAGATAGTGAACAGGCTGAAATACATAGATAGATAGATAGATAGATAGTGAACAGGCTGAAATACATAGATAGATAGATAGATAGATAGATAGATAGATAGTGAACAGGCTGAAATAGATAGATAGATAGATAGATAGATAGATAGATAGATAGATAGATAGTGAACAGGCTAAAATAGATAGATAGATAGATAGATAGATAGATAGATAGAACAGGTGAAATAGATAGATAGATAGATAGATAGATAGATAGATAGATAGATAGATAGTGAACAGGCTGAAATAGATAGATAGATAGATAGATAGATAGATAGATAGATAGATAGATAGGTGAGAACAGGCTAGATAGATAGATAGATAGATAGATAGATAGATAGATAGATAGTGAACAGGCTGAAATAGATAGATAGATAGATAGATAGATAGATAGATAGATAGATAGATAGATGAGTGAACAGGCTGAAATAGATAGATAGATAGATAGATAGATAGATAGATAGATAGATAGATAGATAGATAGATAGATAGATAGATAGATAGTGTTATGTCCTATCTACATTTGAATGAACTCTTCCGCCTTCATAAATACTAACCTGCGAGACTTCCTAGACGAGTCAGTCGACACATCGTGTAACTTGACAGTTCGGACGGTTACTTCTATCTGCTGAATTCATAACACTCTTATTTGGTGTATATGTTGTTATTGCAATACAATGGTTCAACCTACCTTCTTCTTTTCCTATCTTTCTTCCTGGCCCTAACAGGATAAAGCATATAGAAAGATATACATTTCTGAAGGAAAAAAATTATTAGCTTATATTTGAAGGAAAAAATTTACAACAACACTTTTTTGAAGGAAAAAAATATTACCAGCAATACATTTTTTTAAGTAAAACTAGAAAATCTCTTCAGATTTCTAAAATAAATAAAAATTTCATCAATATCTAACTAGACCAGCCTACTCACCTTACCCGAACATTAAAAAGATACTTTAAAACCCCCGAGATTGAGATGCCGTTAAACAAAGCTCAAAGTCAAACTCATAGTATGACGAAAGTGGCTAGTTAGTAATTTTCTAGGAGGCGCACTGAACAGTTATTTCTTTAGCTCTGACCTCGCGGTCCGGACAGAGGCTAGCACGTCCCTATTTACTGTAGTTCTATTGTTATTAATTTGCAGATAAAATTAGTATATAGAGAAGTGTTGTAATGAATCTCATTTATTCTTTTTCCCACAAACTTAAAGTATATATATATATATATATATATATATATATATATATAACTTAAAGCGTGATGAATTATTTTGAACATTATTTTTACCGATACACGTATTTAAGTAGATATTCTGTTTTTAATTAAACAGTATTTTATATTTATATCTACCGGCCTGATTATTTCACGATAAATTTTTATTACGAAAATGTGTTCTATCCGGCAGGATTCGAACCTGCGACCCCTATTTACATAGGGGAAGCTACCATTTGATCTGTACTGTCTTAACCACTCGACCATGAATAGCTTCTTGATCAGATGAGTTTTTTTTATCATGCTTATATAACACAATTTTCCATCTATCGTAAACAAACCATATCTGCTCTGTAATGTATCGTAATGTCAAACAAATGTAAACATGTTACGGAAATTAACGAAATTTAACGAAACTTGGTTATAAGCAACCGACAATTTGTAATGAATTATTTTAAAAATAATGTTCAAAATAATTCATTACAAATTGTCGGTTGCTTATAACCAAGTTTCGTTAAATTTCGTTAATTTCCGTAACTTAAAGTGTATATAAATATATTTGTTATTTATTATAAGGTAAAGGTGAGTATAGTATTTTATTAATCATATTAGTACAAGCCAAACAATATTGTTTATTAACATCCATTGAATTTTAATTGTAGTCATGAAAATAATATTACATGATTCGTATATTTTTTCACGGGTTCAGCAAGTTAGAGATAACTACAGTGGGTGTTGTGGTGCAGAGGATATCGACTCGGAACGACAAATCGGTGTGCCGAGTTCGAATTAGAGTTGATTTCCTTGCATTCGCTTACGAACAAATACCTTTGGGAAAGGTATACATCCGTCTCTTCCCTCCAGTTATGGATTAAATAATAGAACAGATTGGGTTCTATAGCTTTGGCTGGCAACCAGTCTACCGCAGAAAGCAATGGCAACCTACTGCGGAATAATCTTCTGCCCAGTCAGTCATGTCTCTGTCTAGACATGATCGCCCAAAGCGTGTATCACGTATGGCACTTAACTGACTGACTGAATATAATAGTTGGAAACATGATTAGGGTTTCTAATGGTCATAAGGTGGGGGATCGGTTTTTTATTATTATGAACTAATAAACTGAAACCCCACTAATTACTACGTAATTAATATAATACATCTCTTCTCCTTCTAGCTATAAGGCAAATTACATGACCGATTGGGTTTTGTAACCTTGGTCGGCGACCAGTCTACCGCAGAAAGCAATGGCAACCTACTGCGGGATAATCTTCTGCCCAGTCAGTCTTTCGAGACATGATCGCCCAAATAGGGTATCGCGTATGGCACTTAACTGACAGTGGGTGAAATAATTTATAAACTGAAGCTTGATAGTTGCTTTTGACTTATTTGGTGTCACTGTTTAAAAAAAATGCAATTAAATGAATATTTTTGCCAGTTGTGTATAATTATAAGCTGGAAACATTTTCCATAACTATGTAATAAAGTTTGCGCAGTCTATCTTTTATCTCCCAGTTATAATGGAATAAAGAAAGATTTATACAAAAAGGAGGTAAGTAAAAAAAGTGAAATGCATGGGCTATACTTATTCTATAGTATCATTTAAGCAAAAGCGTGACACACGTTGGTACTTAGCTACGACGGTATTAATATTAATATATAGATTAAACACAGTGGAATAATTCTTTATTTCGTTTCAGAGTTGAGCGGCAGGGTTAATAAATGATATGATACGATCTGAAAGAGAATTGTTTACTTGTGAACAGCGTGGCGTTTGGGTTCAAGTCTACTAATTTGATTAAATTTTTTGTTTACTAACGTAGCTGTCTGGGGAACTCCAGAGAACAGGTTTCGTTGACGTTCTTAGCGACACAAGAAAATATATTTAATATTCTACAGTGAATTGTTATTGATGCAAGAATATTTCAGAGTACACGTGTTGAAGTAGACATTTATTGGATAAGTACTGGCATTCGAAGTGTTTTATTTCTTTTTTCTAATTAGATTTCTGATTGTCTTGGAATTGGTCATAATATTAGGAATTATATATTAGAATAATATTAGAATTGGTCATAGTATTAGGAATAATTAATTTGTAACAATATACTCAGTTATGATCTGAGATTAAGGACAGGGGGGGTTAAATAAAAAGAAGATAAGAAGAAAACTGCATTCAACTGGAATTCGAACTCGGTATCCCGATTTCTCGTTCCGAGCCGATACCCACTGCAACACCACCCACATCCTCTTTTAGGTCAGTCAGTTAAGTGCCATGCGCGATACACGCTTTGGGCGATCATGTCTCGAAAGAGACATGACTGACTGGGCAGAAGATTATCCCGCAGTAGGTTGCCATTGCTTTCTGCGGTAGACTGGTTGCCGACCAAGGCTATAGAACCCAGTCCGTCCTGTTATTTAACCCATAACTGGAAGGAAGAGACGGATTAATACCTTTCCCAAGGGTATTTGCGCGTAAGTGAATGCAAGGAATTCAACTGGAATTCGAACTCGGTTCCCCGATTTCTCGTTCCAAGCCGATATCCACTGCGCCACAAAATCGCTAAACGAGGAAAAAAGGCCCAAACATAATAAAAACGAACTTTTTCCATCAAAATGTTTACATTATTGTTAAGAGCAACTTTTTAATTATTTTTTTAAAAAGTTTTAAACCTTTCTAATTTTGGTAAAATATCTTGTTTTGATTTTCATTAACGGGTAACCAAATCGTTACAAGAGTTTACTATGGAAAATGAAATATTACGTAACTCAGTTTTTTTTCCGGTGAAAAACATTCATTTGGAAATTCTTGCGAAAATCAAATAATTGTCAGATTATAATGAATCTTTCATGACTTACTCACGAATGAATGAAATTGTTTCTGAAATTATGATTTTAAAAAATCTTAATATATATATATATATATATGTGTGTGTGTGTGTGTGTGTGTGTGTGTGTACATACATACTTATTTGATTGGTGGCTGCATATATTGGTATATATGTATATATATATATATATATTTTAATCGTATCACCCCGAGCAAGGCGGTAACACCACTGATGTGCAGGGGGCTACGTAATAGTAAAAAGATTGGAAAAGAGAAGGGCGGAAACCACATCCTAAACAGGGAACAAGGGATGGGCCTCTTAACCTGTTCAATAGAGGTGGGTGGAGTGTGAACCGTGCGATAGATAGATCTATCTACTCCAATTAAAAAAACAAAAAAAACAAAGTGAGAACATTGATAAAGAGAAAGCCGGAAACCACATCCTAAACAGGGAACAAGGGATGGGCCTTCTTAACCTGTTCAATAGACGTGGGTGGAGTGTGAACCGGGCGATAGATAGATCTATCTACTCCAATTCATATAATCAAATAAGTATGTATGTACGCAACGGCACACATATAGAAATATATGCCAAGCCCCATACGGTTCGCATATAGTTATGTTTGCGTGAGCCCCGGTGGGCGGACGCGCTTGTGTGTGTGTCTCTGCGTACGTCCGTAGGTGTACGAATATGTACTGCGTCTGTTACAACGACAAATTTTCCTCGCAATTTACCTCCCACTTCCACAAAAATACACCAATATACGCAGCCCTACATATAGACAATTTTAAAAAAATTAATCAGTTTGTCTGACAAGAGCGTGAAACCCAGGATCACAAACTCACACCTATATGAATATGTCAGCTCTATCACTGATGTTGAGCGCTTTCATATAAGTACCGCGCACATATAATATATAAATAATATAATATATATAACAAGTTTCATATATATACATACACATTTCACACACACTCACACACACACACACACACACACACACACACACACACACATAAATATATATATATATATATATATATATATATATATATATATATCTTACATTATTTCTTGGAAGAGGGTAACAGGTGAAATTTTCAGGAAATTAAATTTTGTACGAAAAATTGGTTTTATTCGTTAGGCGTTGGACTGATTGGTGAATGTAAATCATTTATCGTTTTTTTTCAACCATTTGGACCTTTTCTTAAAAATCTGCTCCCAGTATTAAAAGTATGACACTATTTAATTAGATAAACTTTTAATTGCTTTGATAAATAATATAAATTAGTGACAATATAGTTTCAAGAAAATTTTCTTTCGATACATAATGCAATTTTAAAAGAATTATTTTCAGTTTTTTAATTATAACTATTTATAAATTTAAAAAAATATTTTTACAATATTTTAAAAGCTTGTTAGGTTAAGCTGATAATTGAAGACTATATTTTCAAATCATAAATTAAAAAGTTTCAAATAAATTATCGAACCATCGTATTTTTAAAATTTTTAAAAATTTTTTTAAATAATTAAAAAAAAAATTTCAGTATTTGAAGTTTTTCTTTTTTTGTATGGTAATTAATTAAAAGATAATGTGTTTCTCGGTTTCTTTCTATTATTGGGAAAGAATTTGGACTAATATGTTGGTTGTGTTCACCATAGACATTTAGTTTATCTCCAATCTGTCCGTTGTCACATGTCAAATCAAACAGGAAAGGTCAAAGATAAACATTACGTGATTAAAAAATAGTATTAGTCTAAATTTTATGTTAATGATACTTGTGTAGATCCTGTACCTACACTTGGTAGCAATTTCGTCAAGGTAGCAATTTCGTCA
Source organism: Ascarosepion bandense (assembly GCA_037127315.1). Lineage (NCBI taxonomy): Eukaryota > Metazoa > Mollusca > Cephalopoda > Sepiida > Sepiidae > Ascarosepion > Ascarosepion bandense. Next base: position 1,012,337 of record JBBBDQ010001658.1, on the reverse strand, counting down.
AAGTGCCAATGGACATTCGCAGTCAGACTAGTGAATGAATTACCTGTCTTTGAATTACTTAGTTATACCCCGAGTTCAACCATTCGATCTAACTTACGTTTTTTAGCTAGAAGTAGCGTAAATTAACTCTGCTTTTTAAGAAACAAAATTCTATGGAAACTGTGGTAAATAATTTATATTAACTTTTGTTAAAATCTAGAGAAATAAGGAAAATCAAAGCAATATAGCATGCATGTTAACTTGGGTTTGTATTAATCTAAATGCCTTGTTTGATGTTTAGTTTCAGTGTCATAGAGAAAATATGTTATTTAAATTATTTCCTTTTTTTTAAGTAGCCTCTTGATCTTATGGTCTGATTTTGCTGAAGACATAATTTAATTTTTTAGCTGATTTTTGTACGGCTGTGTTGCCTACGGCATTTTGATTTATTTCATTGCTTTATTTTATTTTCACATTTATTTTTTTGTGCTTCAAAAAAGTTTTGTAGAGTAAAAAAATCAGAGCAGACAAATCAAATTGTTTTGCTAGTACTGATTTAGTCTCAACCCTTTGATTTTGTTCTGAAATTAACCTCTCTTGTGTTCCAACAGCTTGAGAGTGAACAACAGGAGAATTATAGATTAGAACTTCTCTACTATGAATGAAAATTATTCTGTTTAATTTAGTGAAGTAACAGGTCCCACCCTTTTACAGTTAAACAAATAAGATGTAACCGTAAATTCTACTCCAACAGCTTCTTTTCTCGCGCTTCCCGCCTGTGGAACTCCCTTCCACAAGCCTGCTTTCCCGACAGCTACAATCTCCAGGTGTTTAAATGTAGGGTCAATAGACACCTCCTATCACACTAACTCCCAATTATTCTCAGAACACTCTCATCTACACATCCCTCATTCTCGGTAGCCTTACCCGCCTATCACCAACCCTCTGACATTTCCAATATTTAATTATCCTTTCTCCACTCTATGTAGCCCCCTGTGCAGTAGTGGCAGTGACATGCCTTGCTCGGGGTGAAACGCTTATAAAAAAAAAAAAAATACTCAAGCACATTTCTAAGTTGTGTATACGACAGTGGGGTAGTATGAAAATGAAACACTGCTTTCCGACCATCAGTGCACTCTCCGTCTTCCAGAGTCTCACAATCTCCACTAGGAGAAGAAAATTCTGAATTCAGACTACCTGTTTCCTTGTAGGTCCCGCCTCTTTAGTCAGTCAGTTAGTCAGTCAGTCACTTAAGTGTTATACACGGTTTAGCGATCATGTCTCAAAAGAGACAAGACTGACTGGGCAAAAGATTATCCCGCAGTAGGTTGCCACTATTTTTGCGATAAACTGGTTGGCAGCCAAGGCTATAAAACATAATGTCCTGTTATTGAATCCATTACTGATAGAAAGAGACGGATTAATACCTTCCCTAATGGTATTTGCGCGTAAGTAAATGCAAAGGAATTCAACTGAGATTCGAACTCAATTCCCCGATTTCTCGTTCCGAGTCGATGTTCACTAACCACAACGCAAAGGCTAACAGAAGGTAACTTCAAAATCAAAATCACCACATATGAGGGACGGGGTAACCTCACCATCCCCCAGTGCCAAAAGTTACCGGCAAGCCATTGCATTTGCAAGCCTTGAATGTCACCATGAACCACAATTGTGAGATGGGGGTGAGTGGTGATTTCAGTGGTGCCAAATTATTTAACTGAATAAATGAATGATTTGAATAAGAATAAACTACGACAAAAATATATCCATTTATTTAAAATAAAGAGAGAAAGAAATACAATTGTTATCAACACCTGCCTATTTTTTTTCATCTAAGAGGGTACCCCTACCGTAAAAAATAACAGCAAAATATTTGAGAGAAATCTCAAAACTTGACCCTCTCAAAGCGAGCGGAGGGGACGGAATCCCAATCATAGTCTTAAAGAAATGTGCCCCCGAACTTTCCTCTGTACTTTCTAAGCTCTACAACTCCTGCTTATCTGCTTTCCTGCTTTCCTGCCTGTTGGAAATCTTCCTCTGTAGTTCCTATATTTTAAAAAACACTGGAGAACCCTCGGACCCCGCAAATTACGGACCTATCAGCCTTCTTCCGATCTTCGGCAAAGTGTTCGAAGCCATTATCAGCGCCGAGGTCGTTCGGCATCTCACGGCCCATGGGCTCCTCTCACACAAACAGTATGGCTTCCGCTTCACCAGGTCTACTGCGATATGCTAACGACCATCTCCAAATATATATATCAGGCACTCGATAGGAATGGTGAAGCCCGAACCGTTGCCTTGGATATCTCTAAAACGTTCGACAGAGTTTGGCATGATGACCTTCTATGCAAACTGCGGCGCTATGGTATAGCTGGACAATTGTTTGAACTAATCCAGACATTCCTATCTAACCGCACATTGAAAGTGGTATTAAACGGACATGCCTCCCAGAACTACTATATGAACGCGGGTGTCCCTCAAGGCTCTATCTCCCTGATACCATAAGATCCCAAGTAGTTATGTACGCCGATGACACCACAGTTTATTCTCGCCTCGACCAAAAATCTGGTGCGTGCGACAAAGCTAACCTTGCAGCCGAGCTTGGAAAGGACCTCCAATCCGTAGTGGACTGGGGTAAGAAATGGCTCGTAAATTTTAATGCTTCTAAAACGAAGCTACTATCAATTACTCATCATAGATAATCGCACCTACCTCCTATTAGCATGGACCAGGCTTGCCTCCCAGAGAGTAAAACACTACGCCTCCTTGGTCTCACACTCTCAGCGGACCTCAAGTGGAATGACTATATCGAATCCATTGTCAAATCCGCTGCTATGAAAGTCGGTTCTCTGTGCAGGGCCCGGAGTTTTTTTCCGTCTGAATCTATCCTGCACATTTATAAATCTACCATCCGCCAGTGTATTGAATACTGTTGCCATATCTGGTCGGGTGCCCCGGCTATTCTCCTTGGGCTTCTAGTCAAGGTACAGCGGAGGGTCTGTAATGTGATCGATACCGACTTAGCAGACCGCCTGCAGTTACTCTCTCACCGGCGCGACCTGGCTTCCCTGTGTCTCTTCTATAAATATTTTCACGGCTTCTGCTCTGATGAATTTAGATCACTGGTGCCTCCTATGTTCGAATTTGCACGAGATACTAGATTAGCAACTAATCCCACCCTTTTACAGTGAAACCGATAAAATGCAAACGTAACTTCTGCTCCAAAAGTTTCTTTTCTCGCACTTCCCGACTGTGGAATTCTCTTCCACATGACTGCTTCCCCGACGGCTACAATCTCCAGGTGTTTAAATGTAAGGTCAATAGACACCTCCTAACAAACTAACTTCCATTCTTTCAAACACACTTCCCACTCACCCAACTATCTATCACCGCCCGCCTTCTGACATTTCCTATATCTAACCACTCTTCCTATTTACCTCCCTCTATGTAGCCCCAAGCGCAATAGTGGCAGTGGAATGCCTTGCTTGGGGTGAAATGATTTTAAAAAAAATTATTAGCGGTTATTGCCTCCGTGATCGTGACAGGAAGATATATATATATATATATATATATATATATCTGTCTGTCTGTCTGTCTCTCTCTCTCTCTCTCTCTCTATATATATATATATATATATAAATGTTTTGCGATACAAAGTTTGTATACTACTTTATAAACAAGGAATTTATTCGTCCAATATCTCATCAGGAGGAAATCGTTGGAAATATAAATCAAATGAAAGAAGAGAAACGAAAATGAAAACAAAAAAAAAGGTGGGAAAATACTAAAAATATATAAACATAAATATATATATATATATATATATATATATATATATATATATATATATATATATATAACGATGGGAGGAGAACGATATATATATATATATATATATAACGATGTGAGGAGAGATCACGTGTAAATAATTAGCGAGGGACAGTTAAAATAAAAATGAAGAGACTTCCCAAAATCCTTCAACCGGGAAAGAGAGGGCTTCCGTAATAATATGCAGACTTATACCAAATTCTTTAAATGATTATTGGAACCATCTTCATGTAAAATTTCTTTGTATGTGTGTGTGTAAAAAAATAAATGCACAAGTATTTTTATTATAAAAGAAAGGTTGTAAATCCTTTATAATATATATATATATATATATATTATAAAGGATTTACGATTATTACCTTGGATAATACATATTTCACCGCGTTGATGTTCTTAACGCGGCTCGTCAGATCCAAATGGTGCAACAGTAGGCAATCGAAATATCACCCCCTCCCCACAAAAAAATTCTTCTCTTTTATTTGATTCTCCGGATATATATATATTTTTTTTTCTAGACATATGCTATTAAATATAAGAGACAATGAATGTCTATTATGTTTAATCATGAGCCGTTCTAAACGTCGTATTTTTGCTTTAATTTCAGTTGAAAATAAAGACAAAAATTCTCCAACATTTGGATAATTATTTATTGGTTTTCTTCTAAGCTTTCGGCTCACATGAGCCATCTTCAGAGAGGTAGTTTAAACTGAAATATTATAAAATCCACCATCACCGACGATTTTATTTTGTGTTGACATAAAACTCCGCTTGGCAACGGCAATAGTTACCAAAAATAATAAACGCAGTTCTTAAGTTTGCGATGCGGTTTTATGACGTCACACCGCGGGATAGCGCGAAATGACAACAAAACCATCTAGTCAAATGCAATGTAATATGTTATTTCCTGTTTTAAAGTTGATTTTATTGAGTGTTGGTTGTTTTGATTTGATGTACATGGCCTCGAATATCTGCAGGTTCCTATTACTGTGTGTATGAGTAAGGATCACCGTATTGTTGACCAAATTCTGTCTGATATTACCTACATGTTTATGTTTTTCAGAGAAATGTTGTTTAATAGTACTCTGATCAGAAAGATGACATGTAAGTCTACGGGAGAGCGTGGTTGTGGTAAAACCAATATATGTACTAAGTTTTTGAGTAATATCAGAGATGCAATCTCTGAATGGGCATGTAAATTGGTACACTACATTGGTTTTTTGTAAAGAATTTAGTTTAAATCCATTATTTATCTTTATAAAGAATTACACAACATTAAGCAAACACTAGTCAATAATGGATTTCCTAACTCCGTTATTGATCAATAAATTAAGATGTATCTCAACAAACTTAACAATAGCTCTAACAATAATGATAATATTAATAATAATGATTTACATCCAAATATACATAACACTATTAACTTATACTATTGCAACCAAATACATAATAATTATAAACAAGATGAAAAAACTCTCAAAAACATAATACGTAGAAATGTTAAACCAGTCGAAAGTAATAATCAAATTAAACTCATTATATATTATAAAAAGTTTAAAACAATTGACCTCATAGTTTATAATAACCCAACAGGCACTAAACTAAATTCTTTACAAAAAACCAATGTAGTGTACCAATTTACATGCCCATTCAGAGATTGCATCTCTGATATTACTCAAAAACCTAGTACATATATTGGTTTTACCACAACCACGCTCTCCCGTAGACTTACATGTCATCTTTCTGATCAGAGTACTATTAAACAACATTTCTCTGAAAAACATAAACATGTAGGTAATATCAGACAGAATTTGGTCAACAATACGGTGATCCTTACTCATACACACAGTAATAGGAACCTGCAGATATTCGAGGCCATGTACATCAAATCAAAACAACCAACACTCAATAAAATCAACTTTAAAACAGGAAATAACATATTACATTGCATTTGACTAGATGGTTTTGTTGTCATTTCGCGCTATCCCGCGGTGTGACGTCATAAAACCGCATCGCAAACTTAAGAACTGCGTTTATTATTTTTGGTAACTATTGCCGTTGCCAAGCGGAGTTTTATGTCAACACAAAATAAAATCGTCGGTGATGGTGGATTTTATAATATTTCAGTTTAAACTACCTCTCTGAAGATGGCTCATGTGAGCTGAAAGCTTAGAAGAAAACCAATAAATAATTATCCAAATGTTGGAGAATTTTTGTCTTTATTTTCAACTGAAATTAAAGCAAAAATACGACGTTTAGAACGGCTCATGATTAAACATAATAGACATTCATTGTCTCTTATATTTAATAGCATATGTCTAGAAAATTACTTGCTGCCTGGATATACTAAATATATATATATATATATATATATATATATATATATATATATATATATATATATATATGGCTCTAAAGAGTGAGGACGTCATTTTAATTTAACCCGAGGAACCTTTCGGCCAACACTTGTCAAGGGTCACGTTGGCAAAATTTCATGAATAGGTAAATAAGAGGACAGAACAGAATGGAATATTTGCAACACTGGGAGAAGATGGAATTCGCTTAAAAATAAATTTATTAAGGAATATTAAAAAGTGAGGGGGGTGTAAACATATAAATTCCACAAGAGTGAAAATAAAAAAGAAAAAGGTTACACTCATAAACTCACCAGTAGTTGCAAAGAGCGTAAGAACTGCTCTTTCTGCCTGCACTGGCTCGGCTGTTGGATTTTAAGGCAAATGGCCTCCAAAATACGTAGATGATATGACGAACGAGCACTGTGCAAGACAGAAAACCAACTGTCCTCATAAGAGGAGGCACAAGCCGGATTGTCCAACAGGTGTTGGCCGATTGCTGAATCAAGCACAGCCTGAGTCGTCCTTATATTGCTGTTAGAATTGCCCAAACGTAATATATATATATATCCAAATGAATACGAACGAAGAAAATAATTGCAACGTTCAAAACATTAATTTAAAAATGCAAATAGAAACCAATTACTATTTATTAATTATTTCTTTAGAACATGTGAAACAAGAAACTACTACAAAATTCTACATTTTCTTTTGACATTGAAATAATTGCATCGTTCAAAACCTTAATTTAAAACAGTGCTCAATACATATATAGAACAATTAATATTTATTAATTATTGCTTTAGAACATATGCAAACAAGTGACTTTTACAAAATTGTACATTTTTCTTTGACATTGAAAAAACAATGTCGCATCAGGTATTTTTTTTTTAATCATATCACCCCAAGCAAGGCGGTAACGGCACTGGTGCGCAGGGGGCTACGTAAGAGTAATAGGATTGAAGAAGAGAAAACCGGAAACCACATCCTAAACAGGGAACAAAGGAATGAGCCTCTTCACCTGTTCAATAGACGTGGGTGGAGTGTGAACCGGGCGATAGTTTAGTCTATCTACTCCAATTGAAAAAAAAAGAAAAGAAAAGAGTGTAATAATGAATATATGAATTTAGACATATGGTTCTGTTGTTAACATTTCGGTCTCACGTGGTGTGACGTCATAGAACCGCATTACAAATTTACGTCCTGCGTCTGCTATTCGGTGACTGTCATCGTTGCATAGCAATATTTTATGCCAACACAAGATAATATCATCTTCGATGGTGGATGTCTTTGTATTAACGTCTCTGTAATCTCTGTGTAAATGGCTTATGTGAGCCGAAAGCTTAGAACCAGCATAATAAAAAATATATATCTAAATATTGGACAAATTTTGTCTTTATTTTCAAATGTAATTAAATCCAAAATACGATCTTTAGAACGGCTCATGATTAAACACAATATGCGTCATTGTCTGTTATTTTTAACAGTACATATTTAATATATATATATATATATATATATATATATATATATATCCGCAGAGAGACCTGTTTCGCTGTATCCCAGCTCATTAGTACGGTTAGACATCCGATTATTTTTACCCAGGATTGAAACCCGACCGAATTGACATCAGTCGACGATTCTACCTCTGAGCTATGGGCGCTAGGTAGAAAGAGGCAGACTTTTTAGTGGATGATGTATCATACGCCAGTTGTGCATTTAGGCAGCAAATCTTCTTTTAGACATGTCAGATTAAAATAAATATTCATTGAAATACTTCGGCTGTCAATAGATGCAGCTATGAATACTGTAGTAATATTCTAAAATGTTTGTAAAATGAACTGTTTTTTCATCTTTAAACACGTGCATGACCATGACATCACAACATATAAAAAAAGATTCCATTTTGGATAATTTTAACGTTTAAATGAACGCTAGCAATTAGTCACACCCCTGAAGAGGATCTCGGAAAGCGGTTGAAAGTACTTGGGTACCTTGAAAAATGAATGAAAATAACATCTGTCAACGTTACAGCTGATTTCTGACATCTTTCAATTATAATACGCGAAAGATTATCCGTGAGTATGAACGGATTTTATTAAAAATAAGCAGACACAATGTTTGCAATATATATATATATATATATATATACTAAGTATACAACGGTCTTTATTATAATAAAAAAACATCGAACACACGGCAAAGGCTTTCATAACTGCTAGTATATTGTAATAACTGTTAGTAATGGGAATAAACTGAGCCGACGCTATGTATATAAATAATCTAAACTTATTTATAAATGGAAATTTGTCTGTGTGCGTGTGTCTGTGTTCGTTACCTATAGACTCCGAAACGGCTGAACCGATTTTCTGAAAAATTTACACAGTTGTATTATACGCATCTGCGAGTGTTCTTAGCTAGGTTTTGTGTCGAGGTAGCCTCGATAAATATCGAAAATCGATAATCGAAAAAATCGGATTATAGAAGGAGTGATCCGATTTTAATTAAATTTGATACACTCATAAACAAAGACATAAGAACCGATATTCAGAAGTTTCAAGGATGCAATTCTTACAATAGTGCAGAAAATTTGATATCGATACCAAGAAATCAAAATTTGACTAACATCCATTCATTTTTCTTTCAGTCTACGTTTTTGCTTTAACTGGAAACAACTATTGCTTTTTAGTCTTTCGTTCCAACGTCCAAAGAGTCTCAGCTCCAGGTCCATGGATTAGTTTTAAAGCTTTCATTACACCCGAGCAACGCCGGACTATACTGCTAGTATATATATATATATATATATATATATATATATATATATATATATATATATATGCTATGTGCAATTGTCGCTATTATTTTATTATTTCAAATATTCTTTAGGCTGTGTTTGAGCTCCAGGACCATGGATTAGTTTTAAAGCTTTCATTACACCCGAGCAACGCCGGGCTATGCTGCTAGTTTATTATAATGAAAAGGATTGTGCTAATTGAGTGTATTTGCAACATTGCTGTTTCGAATGAAAGTTTTCTTTTTTAATCTGCTTGATGGTAGATTAATCTCAACAACTCAGGATGGCAGTTCACCTAGGAGAAGGAAAACTGTGATTTTCAACCTCGGCTGTCTTGCGTTTATACCGAGAACACTGAAAAGTATGTGAAAGCAAATCCAGACAAAAAATCCGAAACAGAGTCCCAAAGGTGGCTGGTTGTCAGAACTGATAACGTTCCGATAACTCCTCCGTCCCCAAATGTAATGACTTGTATTGCTTGTCGGTGCAGCCGAAAGAGATGTGGGGATATAGTCTGGGCAGCACACGGGCATCCATATATCTTCACCAGTATCGATGAATGAAAACTTTGAATTCAAACTCTCCGCTGACTTGTAGATCTTTCTTCTGAGAGATGGGCAGTGTAATCTCAGCATCCCCGGTGCAAAAGGAACCAGCATGTCATTGAATTATTCCGCCTTGTACGACACCATGAACCACAATCGTGAGATCAAGTGGAGGGGTGACCACAGCGGTGCACAATGCACGAAACTGATGAAATGTTGTTTGTAGCAAAATAAAAATTTTTTTTTTTATTTTTAATCGTATCACCCCAAGCAAGGCGGTAACGCCACTGATGTGCAGGGGGCTACGTAATAGTGAAAAGATTGGAAAAGAGAAAGCGGGAAACCACAGCCTAAACAGGGAACAAAGGATGAGCCTCTTAACCTGTTCAATAGACGTGGGTGGAGTGTGAACCGGGCGATAGATAGATCTATCTACTCCAATTGAAAAAAAAAAACAAAGTGAGAAGATTTGAAAAGAGAAAGCCGGAAACCACATCCTATACAGGGAACAAGGGATGAGCCTCTACACCTGTTCAATAGACATGGGTGGAGTGTGAACCGGGCGATAAATAGATCTATCTACTCCAATTGAAAAAAAAAAAACAAAGTGAGAAGATTTGAAAAGAGAAAGCCGGAAACCACATCCTAAACAGGGAACAAGGGATGAGCCTCTACACCTGTTCAATAGAAGTGGGTGGAGTGTGAACCGGGCGACAAATAGATCTATCTACTCCAATTTTTACATTTATCTTCATCATCAGAGAACGGAATTCATCCGAAAAAATTTCCTTTTGGTTTTATTCATATTGTCTTTTTAAAGATACATTTTTGGCTACATCTCATTTTTTGGACACGCAAATACATATGTCTGTGTTCCTTCCAGGTAATAGTTTTTAGAATTTACACATTTTACTTCTGGTCATTGTCAGTAATTGTGAAAGTTGTTTTTGTTTGTTGTGTTCTTTTAAAATATTCTGCTTTATTCTCTTTGTAATAACACAAGATGTCTTGAAAGACAAAAGAATATTGAACTTTTAGAAACAATACCCCACATGCGAATATATTTTAGCAAATATTATCAAAACTGGAAATTAATACAAAGACTGGTATTGGATACAAATCCTATATCATCCATTAACAGGCTTACGGCCATATCACGTTGAATACACCGGTTCTCGCTCGATCACCGAAGTTAAAGCAACGTTGAGCCTAGTCAGTACTTAGATGGGTGACCGCTTGGGAATACCAGGTGCTGCAAGCGTATAGTGACGGATGTGCGTGCTTACGGTCACATCACGTTGAATACACCGGTTTTCGCTCGTTCACCGAAGGTAAAGCAACGTTGAGCCTAGTCAGTACTTAGATGGGTGACCGCTTGGGAATACCAGGTGCTGTAAGCGTATAGTGACGGATGGACGTTACGTTGTGGTGCAGTGGAAAGAGAAATCGCCGAGCCAAGTTCGAATTCCAGTTGCATAACCTGAATTCACTTAAGCAGTGGTACCCTTGGGAAAGATATTAATCCGTCCCTTCCCTCCAGTTATGGGTTAAATAACAAGAGTTGGACTTGGGGACCCTGCCCTTAAAAACAAATCCCAATGAATCTTGATACTCGAAAAGAAAAATGTATTACTAGACAAAAAACTTATATAAACAACAATAAATTGTTGAAAGAAACAGGTATTACCAGCAATAAATAAATAAAATTTAGTTGGCAATAAATGACCCGCTGAGGTGTTGATATGTCATAAAAACAAACCAACCAACCAACCAACCAACCAACCAACCAACCAACCAACCAACATATGTCTGTGTTCCCTACCAAGTAACTGTTTTCAATATTTACCTTTACAAAGACTGGTATAGGTAACAAATTCTATATCACCCATTAACTAAAACAAAGTAAAATTGCATACCTGCAAATCGGGATTCAAACGACTAAAAACAATTTGCAAAAAAACCCAAACTAAGAAAGATTCACAAGTCAGTGTGAAAAGCAAAATTCTGGATCCTGATTGGATTAAAATTATAAAAATTTATATGTGACGTTTTTTCACACCTAAGTGAAAAGGCATGCTAGAGCCGATAACATGATAAACTTCACAATTTAAACCACGTCACTGATGGTTCAAAACCAGTCAGCTTTGGGAGCGATTAGCTGGCACACCTCGTGCTAATGTAACAAAAGAGATTTCAAATTCTGTCAGAATAGGAGCGGCATCTGATAGCATCTCACAATGTAAGGAAGAAACTTCAAGCTGGTTCTGTCACGTTCCACGACCTCTTCTTCCAACTCCTTTTCTTCTTTTTCATTCCACGCTGCCAAAGAGAGCAACAACAACAACAGGACACTTTAAATACATTTCTTTTATTTCTTTTACCTTCTCTCTCACTCTGTCGCCGACTTACCAAAAAGAGGAAGGAACAAAGACTTTACATTCTGTTACTACACAACCATGAACTCTAAACTACTGCGGAACACCTAAAAACATACATTTTACTTTTCAAATTAGTTACATACATTTCTTCATCGAACTTTTCTCTTCTTCTTACACAAATATAATATAGCATTAACAGTAGACAAAATTCTACTTATTTTTTCAACAACCTGATGAATAATCTTTAAATGCAGGGATTGTCGGTTATGTACCAGGCATAGCCGACACACCCTACGCTGGAAATGCTCGGGAATTTTTTTTTTTGTTCTGCGTACTTTCAGACGATGATAAATGTCGCTCCTTCCTCTCCTTTTGAGATCTGGCCAGTGTTTGTTTGAAATCCTCCAATATATCAGTATGATGTGTGGGTGGTGTAATAGATAGCGACTTCGAATGCGAGATCGGAGATCTGAGTTTGAATTGGATTCAAGGCACGAATATACTTAGCAAATGTGTATATTAATCTCCTTCTCACCAGCAATTGGTTAAATCTATATCGGGGAAAATAATGTTTATCCTAAAAAAATTCTTAATGTAATATTCACGCGCAAAAATGTAACACCTTCGCCCTGGTCGGCTCGTTAATTGTGACACCTGTTCTCGTCGACGGTCGTGATAACACTAGTTGTGACACTACCACGCGGCTGGCAGGTTGGTTCGGTCGCTGTTGCTGGTTATGATGATCTCGTCATAAAAGCTGGTTTTCAAGACGTCTATTGCAGTAATGAGCCAATGCCCACGTTGTGAATTCTTTTTTTTTTTAAATCATATCACCCCTAGCAAGGCGGTAATGCCACAGAAGCGTAGGGGGCTACGTAAGAGTGAAAAGATTGGAAAAGAGAAAACCGGAAACCACATCCTAAACAGGGAACAAGGGATGAGCCTCTTCACCTGTTCAATAGACGTGGGTGGAGTTTGAACCGGGCGATAGTTTAGTCTATCTCCTCCAATTGAAAAAAAATATATATATATAAAAGAGTGAAAAGATTGGAAAAGAGAATTGATCTCAGAAAGTCGCGTTGTGTAATTTCAATAGTCGTCTTTCCACCAGTACCAGACCGGACACTGGTGTACACTCAAGGTCGAAGACGCCCGGAGAGTTGCGAATAAAGTCTTTATAATAATAATAAAAAATATTAATTACAAAAAGCGGAAAGTACAATTGTTTGAACGCCAGTTTACAACGGAGAGAGGGTTAGCTTAAAAATATCAGAACTTTCATAAGCTCACATCGCGAATTACAACAAAGCACAACTAATAATACTACTAATATTAATTTCTATCTCTCCGTTGTATTAAACCAAACAAAAGAAAATATACCCGCGAGAGATAGTGTCACAAAAATAAAAGAATCATTCTTACAGTTTTGGCTTTAAGAAACATCTAAAGGGTTGATAAGCCGTAAAAAATAATCAATTCCTCATTAAGTGTATCATAATCTTTCTGATTCTAATTATGAGTTTTCCTTCCATTTTTTACAAACTCCCTTGTTAACATTCTCTTTCTCTATTTTATTCTCCGCGTTCTTATAGAGAACCAAATTTTTTTTGCCTGAAATCTATTTTTTATTTTTTTTCCATAAGTAAAGGTGAGATTGGGAAAAAATATATTATTATTAAATATTACTTTTGGAAATTATACTAAAACAGACTAACATACATAATAACAATTTCAAAGAAAACGGTTGAATTCCCTTCATTTTAACATCTCGTGACTTTACGCTACACATGAAGAAATTCTAAAAACTAAAATATTCTGTTGATCTTTTGAAATGATTTGTGAGCGTCTTTGTGGTTGCCAATACTTTGTTTATAGATACGTAATTTAGAATAAAGCTCATTTCGACTTTTTGGCTTGATAAAGTCCATCACAGGACGAAACGTGTAGGCTATTTAAAATACAGTTTTCCTCTTGTCTTTATTTTATTTAACCATTCTGTCCTTAATCTCAGATTATAACTGAGTATATATATTTCTAAACATATAGTGTTAAATATAAGAGACAATGAATGTCTATTATGTTTAATCATGAGCCGTTCTAAACGTCGTATTTTGGCTTTAATTTCAGTTGAAAATAAAGACAAAATTTCTCCAACATTTAGATAATTTTTTATTAATTTGGTTCTAGGCTTTCAGCTCACAGGAGCCATCTTCAGAGAGGTTATTAAGACGGTAATACAATAAAATCCAGCATCATCGACGATTTTATTTTGTGTTGACCTAAAACTCCGCTAGGCAACAGTAAGAGAGGGAGAGAGAGAGAGAGAGAGAGAGAGAGAGAGAGAGAGAGAGAGAGTGCTCAATCAGGGTGTGAGAGCGTAAATAGTCTCTCTCTCTCTCTATATATATATATATATTAAAAAAGGATTAATTCAAAGATGTTGAATGGCCATTTCGATATGAAGATCCCCACGGGGAACGACACATCACCTCAGCAACAGAAAAAAACCTTTCAGAAACTGGAGAAAAATTAGTCTAATTTTTCTCCAGTTTCTGAAAGGTTTTTTTCTGTTGCTGAGGTGATGTGTCGTTCCCCGTGGGGATCTTCATATCGAAATGGCCATTCAACATCTTTGAATTAATCCTTTTTTAATATATATTTGCTCTGTAATATTTTATTACATGGAGCTCTCTTCCTGTATCATTTTTTAATATTAAAATAAACTTTTAATATTAATTAGGATCGGGTTTTTGGGAATTTACCTTCCTGCTTTTTTCCCTTGGATTGAAGTATCTGAATTAAAATATATATATATATATATATATATATATATATATATATATATATATCTGTGTGTGCGTCTTCATTCTCCCGAACCCTACACCTCCGAAACCCTTGATTCGGTTTCAACCAAAAGTGTGTCTCTTATCCATCATGACATGAGTACGGCAGAACTCATAGAAACGCTTAGAATTTATGAACTGTTCTCCTCCGAGACGTCTTGTGCGAATTGAGCCCAAATCGGGTAACTTGTGCCTCAAGTTCCGAAACTTTGATGTACACAAAAAATGTTCGAATGAATCTAAAGTGTGCATCAAAAATCAACGACAAACATCCTTTCAGGTGGTGTTTTGGGCCTTTTTATGCAGTTCTCACAGACGCTTCACTCAAACTCAACCAAAATCGAGTCACTGATAGATGAAGGGTGGCACACAGTTGCGGAAAAAAGTAATAGAAAATGTTGCTTTTTGCGATCGTTTATTTCTCTAAAACGCTTAGACGTATTCCAACAAGTTTCGGGCCCTTTTTTGTGACTTCTGCCTTATTATATGCCAAAACAATTTCACGTTTTCCGACGTTGGAGGGACAATGCACCTACATCTTCTGTTTCACAACGTCATTGCACCACATTACAGCCTTTCGTAATGCCCACCCCTGTTTTTCCAATTGTTCATGCATCATTCTCGTTTATTGACAAAATTAACCAAGCACGAATCACGTTTTATGAATACATAAAAAACCGATACTCACTTCGCATTTTTTTTAATTTACGCCTCACGGCAACCTCACACTGAAACTTTTTGAATAAGCACTTGACCTTATTGTTTTAATAAAAAACCGATACTCACTTCGCATTTTTTTAATTTACGCCTCAGGGCAACCTCACACTGAAACTTTTTGAATAAGCACTTGACCTTATTGTTTTAATAAAAAACCGATACTCACTTCGCATTTTTTTAATTTACGCCTCACGGCAACCTCACACTGAAACTTTTTGAATAAGCACTTGACCTTATTGTTTTAATAAAAAACCGATACTCACTTCGCATTTTTTTAATTTACGCCTCACGGCAACCTCACACTGAAACTTTTTGAATAAGCACTTGACCTTATTGTTTTAATAAAAAACCGATACTCACTTCGCATTTTTTAAATTTACGCCTCACGGCAACCTCACACTGAAACTTTTTGAATAAGCACTTGACCTTATTGTTTTAATAAAAAAAAAACCCTGCAACACTGGGCTATGCAACTAGTATTACTTAAAACAAAATCAATATGGAGCGGATAAAAGTTATGCAATGAAATGATTGGTTTAACCATTCTATTTAGTTTTCTAACAGGCCCTTACAAGCTCTCGCATCTTAACGGATAAAACAACCTATTTGTCAAAACGCTAATTTTATATATGAATTCAAGACGTAGGAGATTATCGTTTCCCACAATTTCTTGTCCTTCGTAGATTCGTAGCGCTTAATAAATTTAGTCCTTTTGTTATTTTTCCTAAACCTTGTTTAGCCATCCATTTAATCAAATAGGCTATGCGTTGTTTTTCTCTATCCATCTTGCCTTCAAACTGTCCTGTGAGTATCAGATTTCCAAGCCCTCTTTCCTCATTATATGCCCTATAAATTTTAACTGTCTCCTTCTGATGTTAAGTATAAGATTCTTTTTTTCTCTATAGCTTCGTCATTGCTAACATTTTCGGTTAATTGTATCCGCAGTATCCTTTTGTCGGGCCACGTTTCTGTTCTTTCTTTGCGCAAATTGTACAGCATTCATTTCCATATAGAAGGACAGATATCACGTAATAGTTTAATATTCTTTCCTTATTTTCTGATGTAACGAATATGTAATAAATATGCATAACCATTGTTTCCTTCCTAAGAGTAATGTGATTGGCTGGGGTTAGCCATAAATACAGACTGAGGCGAAGACGCATAGAGGTCTACAGGTCTTTGACTAGAGGTCTACGTCCATAGGTCTGCGACTATTAGTCTACGTCTATTGACTACGCCTACGTCTCAGGATACTGCATACGACGAGTACCGTCCATTACGTCTACGTGCTAGATTGTCCTCGCCGGTAACATTTGCCTAAACCGCTTAGCTACCTCGAATTAGATATATAACTCTTTCCGGGACATATCAGTTTCTAACGACTTTTTTTTGTCTCTCAATACTTTGCTTAGATGAGAAAAAGACTTGAGGCAGCATAAATGACTTTTTGTAGGGCCACAATTCTGTTGTTTCAAGTCTCTTCTTCATTTTTGAAGACATTGTTCAGCACCCACTGCCATATAGGAGGACAGATATCACATAATAGTTTAATATGTTTTCCTTGTTTCTAACGACGTTTTTTTTTCTGTCTCTTAATTCTTTACTTAGCTTTTGGAATGCTAAGGTAAGGAAAAGATTCAAGGCAAGAGAAACGTTATTTTCTAGAAACACAGTTCCGTTGCTTCAAATCACTTCTTCATTTTTGAGAAGGTTGTCTAGAGCTTACTGTCATATTGGAGGACATATATCACGTATCAATTCAATACTCTTTTCTTTGTTTCTAACGACGTTTTTTTTCTGTCTCTTAATTCTCTACTTAGCTTTTGGGTGACCTTTTTTTGCTAGACCAGGTGCCGTCGGATTTTTGTATCGCACTTTCCGTTCTCTGTTAAAATACTTCCCAAATATTTTAATTTGTATTTTGAACTGTTCTTTTTCCTAAAAACCATGTATGCTGTCTTCTTGCGAACACCTTTTCAGATAAAAGAAAAAGTAATTTGTTTTTTTTTTAAACTTAAACATTAAACCTGGTTCGTTTTGTTGATTTTTTTATTTTTTCTTTGATTTCCAGTGAATTCAAGAACATTTTTATTTCAACTAGATTGTTTCTTTTGTCTAACATTTCTATTATGCTACAAGAAAAATCAATATTTGAAAAAAGACAGGCTTTCTGAACAGATTCCTTTACGTCTGCGTTCGGCAAGAAAGATTTTACACTTCATATTCTTTGTTGAATATCAAATAAACATTTCCGAGCACAAATTTTCGTGAAAGTATTTTTTTTCTAAAGTTCCGAATTAACCAAAAAAAAAAAAAAACTTTTAAGGGGATTAAACTTTGGGTAAATAAGTTTTCTAAACCCAACTTTATGCATTATTTTCTGAGCAATTTACAAAGCGTTATGCATAAACACCCGGACGCCGTTTATTATCTGTTAGAGAGTTAATCTAAAACGTGCTCCTTTATATGCTCGAAGGTTTTTAAGATGATTAAATAAGTAACTCCGAGAAATATGCCCGTTCAAGAAACGGTAAGAATTATCAATACATATGAAAACATCCATTCTCCCGAGCTGGTAGTTTTTCATTAATTGCTTTATCCGGCTTAATGCCATTCTTCTTCTATGTGTCGTGTCACTTCAAGACGTGGGCGATCATGACCTTCCACATCTCCTTATACCTAGTGGCTCTAATACGCTTTCTCCTGTTACCCCTCCCAAACCACGCCCTGCTATCCATTCCCCTGTCTCTCTTTCCTTGTATCTTATCTAGAGTGTCAGATTCTCTAAGCCCTCTCTTCCTCATTACGTTGAAGTACCGGTTCCTGAACAATCATCGAAGTTAAGCAACGTCGAGCCTGCTTAGTATTTATGTGAGTGACTGCTTGGGTATACCGTGTGTTGTAAGATTGATTGTGTAGGTGGTGTAATAGATAAAAATTCAGAATCGGAAATCAGAGAACCGTGTTCGAATTCTAATTGACTTAGTCGCAAATAACATTTGGAAATATATGAATCCATCTCTTCTTCCCCATCTATTGGTTAATTAGTTGAAGTTGTACGAGTAAATCATTATTAGCATCAACAGTTGATTGAATATGCGAGTAGTTTATTGAAGAACATAGCAGAATTGTCAATCTGAAGGGCGAGTTCAAATCCTTGTTGCGTTCGTTATATTCACTTACGCGGTAATTTCCTTGGGGAACGTATAAATCCACATGTTCTCCCCCAGATATGGATTAATTAGTAAATTTTGAATATTCTTCTTTTTCTTCTTCTTCTTCTTCTTCTTTGTGGTGTGCTCCTTCAAGACGTAGGTAATCATGGCCTTCCACATCTTCCTCTCATTTGCAGCTCTTAAGACTGTTTCTTTTGTTACTCCTACCGAACCCGCTCTGCCATCCATTTGCTGAAGCCCATAAATCTAGAATATAAATCTATAGAAACTGGCATGATCACAAAGTGAGGGATCAGTTTATGTATTGATTATAATACAGAATTGATTCCCCACTTTATATGCACAATACAATTTTTATGTTTATCAAATTCTGATTAGATATGAATTCACCTCTTCATATTGATTAGTCATTTATAACACTTCTATGTGCCGTGTCCCTTTGGTACGTAGGCAATTATGGCCTACCACATCTCCCTATCCCTAGTAGCTCTTAACATTCTTTCTCTTGTTACTCTACCCAAACCCTTCTCTGCCACCCATTTGCTCAAGCCCATAAATCTAGAATATAAATGTATAGAAACTAGCATGACATCAATGTGAGGGACCAATTTATATAATGATTGTAATATAGAATTGATCCCCTACTTTATATCCATATTATAATTTCTTATCAGTTTATCAAATTCTGATTTGTTATGAATCCACCTCTTCTCAATACTGATTAGTTATTTATAAGCTATCTTATTGTATGTGCTGTGTCTTTCCAGGATGCAGGCGATCATGGCTCTCCACATCTCCCTTTCTCTTGTAGCTCTTGACACCCTTTTTCTTGTTACTCCTCCCAAATCCTGTATCTGCCACCCATTTGCTCAAGCCCATAAATCTAGAATATAAATGTATAGAAACTAGCATGACATCAAAGTGAGGGACCAATTTATATAATGATTGTAATATAGAATTGATCCCCTACTTTATATCCATATTATAATTTCTTATCAGTTTATCAAATTCTGATTTGTTATGAATCCACCTCTTCTCAATACTGATTAGTTATTTATAAGCTATCTTATTGTATGTGCTGTGTCTTTCCAGGATGCAGGCGATCATGGCTCTCCACATCTCCCTTTCTCTTGTAGCTCTTGACACCCTTTTTCTTGTTACTCCTCCCAAATCCTGTATCTGCCACCCATTTGCTCAAGCCCATAAATCTAGAATATAAATGTATAGAAACTAGCATGACATCAAAGTGAGGGACCAATTTATATAATGATTGTAATATAGAATTGATCCCCTACTTTATATCCATATTATAATTTCTTATCAGTTTATCAAATTCTGATTTGTTATGAATCCACCTCTTCTCAATACTGATTAGTTATTTATAACCTATCTTATTGTATGTGCTGTGTCTTTCCAGGATGCAGGCGATCATGGCTCTCCACATCTCCCTATCTCTTGTAACTCTTGACACCCTTTTTCTTGTTACTCCTCCCAAATCCTGCTCTGCCACCCATTTGCTCAAGCCCATAAATCTAGAATATAAATGTATAGAAACAAGCATGGCCACAAAGTGAGAGATCAGTATATATATATTGATTATTATATAGAATTTTTTAATTTTTTTTTATAAGCGTTTCACCCCGAGCAAGGCATGTCACTGCCACTACTGCGCAGGGGGCTACGTAGAGTGGAGAAAGGATGGTTAAATATAGGAAATGTCAGAGGGTGGGTGATAGGCGGGTAAGGATACCGAGAATGAGAGTTGGGTAGATGAGAGTGTTCTGAGAATAATTGGGAGTTAGAGTGATAGGAGGTGTCTATTGACCCTACATTTAAACACCTGGAGATTGTAACTGTCGGGAAAGCAGAGTTCTGGAAGGGAGTTCCACAGGCGGGAAGCGCGAGAAAAAAAGCTGTTGGAGTAGAATTTACGGTTACATCTTATTTGTTTCACTGTAAAAGGGTGGGACCTAGTTGCTAATCTAGTATCTCGTGTAAATTCGTGCTTAGGCGGCACCAGTGAACTAAGCTCATCGGAGCAGTAGCCATGAAAGTACTTGTAGAAGAGGCACAGGGAAGCCACATCACGCCGGTGAGAGAGCGGCTGCAGCCGGTCTGCCAAGTCAGTATCAACCACGTTACAGATCCTCCTTTGTATTTTGTCAAGAAGCCCAAGGAGAGCAGCAGGGGCACCCGACCAGATATGGCAGCAATATTCAATACACGGGCAGATGGTAGATTTGTATATGTGCAGAATAGATTCAGGTGGGAAAAACTTCCGGGCCCTGCACAGGGAGCCGACTTTCATATCAGCAGATTTGGCAATGGATTCGATATAGTCATTCCATTTGAGGTCCGCCGAAAGTGTAAGGCCAAGGAGGCGTAGTATTTTACTCTCTGGGAGGCTAGCCTGTCCCATGCTAATGGGAGGTAGATGCGATTGTCTATGGTGATTAGTTGATCACCCTTTTTATATTCTCTATAATTTTTTTGTTTGTTTATTAAATTCTGATTAGTTATAAATCCATCTCAATACTGATTAGTTATTTATAATTCTTTTATGTGCTGTATCCCTTCAGTACATAGGCAATTATGGCCTTCCACAACTTCCTATCTCTTGTTGCTCTTAACACCCTTTCTCTTGTTACCCCACCCAAGCACTGCTCTTCCATCCATTACGTGAAGCCAATAATCTAGAATATAGATGTATAGAAACTACCAAGTCCACAAAGTGAGGGATCAGTTTATATATTGGTTATAATATAGAATTGATCTCCCACTTTAAATCCACAGTAGAATTTCTTATTTATCAAAATCAGATTAGGTATGAATTTAGTACATATTAGTTATTTATAAATTTTCTTCTTGTATGTGACGTGTCCCTTCAAGACGTAGGCTATCATGATCTTTCACATCCCCATATCCCCTGTAGCTCTTAAGATCCCTTCTTTTATACCACGCAACTCTCGCTACGCTATCCATCTAATCAAATCCATAAATTATACCACGTGTTGCTTACTCTAGTCTCCTCTTCCTTTTTTTCTTTCCCGTGAGCGCATCAGATTCTCCAAGCCCAATTTCCTCATTCTTCTTCTTCTATGTATCTTATCCTTTCAGGACATAGGCGATCTTGGCTTTCCACGTTCCTTGTGACTCTTCTCACGCTTTCTCCTGTTACATCATGCAACCCCCGTTTTGCCATTCAACTGCTCAGGCCTTTCAAATATGTTATCAGCTGCTTTCCTCTGTCTCCTTTTTTCTATATCTGGCCTGTTAGTATCAGGTTACCCAAGTACTCTTTCCTCATTGCATGCCCCAGGAACTTTGGCTGTCTCTTCCTGATGCTCAGTATTATTTCTTTGTCGTTTTCACCCTTTCCAAAACCTTATCATTGCTCACATGCTCGATCCATGACATCCGCATCATCCTTCTGTAGAACCACATTTCAATTGCTTTTCTCAGTACATGTCCCCAAAATTTTAGATGTCTTTACCTGATGTCAAGTATCAGTGTTCTTTTCGTATCTATACACTTCAAAAGCTCGTCGTTGCTCACATTTTCCGTGAATGGAATCCTGAGCATCCCTCTGTAGAACCACATTTCCTTTGCTTCAAGTCTTTCCTTTATCTTTGATGAGACTGTATAGCATTCGCTGCTATATTGAAGGCAGATATCACATAATCCAGTACTCTGTTTCTAGAGAAATTATCCAGTATCCCTAAACCATTATTTGCTGAAAGAAATTCTGAACATCTAAAAACATTTTCTCGCTGTAACTAATCTGCAAAGGATTAAGCTGGAGGAAAATAATCTAAACTTTTTTTAAAATGGAACTTTGTATGTGTGTGTGTGTGTGTGTGTGTATGTGTGTGTGTGTGTGTGTGTGTGTCTGTATGTGTGTGTGTCTGTGTGTGTATGTGTGTGTATGAGTGTGTGTCTGTGTATGTGCGTGTGTATGTGTGTGTGTGTATGTGTGTGTATGTGTGTGTGTGTGTCTGTGTGTGTATGTGTGTGTCTGTGTGTCTGTGTCTGTGTGTGTGTATCCGTTACCTATAGACTCCGAAACGGCTGAAACGATTTTCTTGAAAATTTACACAGTTGTACTATAAGCGTTTGATAGTGTTCTTAGCTAGGTTTTGTGTCGAGGTACTCCAGATAAATATCGAAAATCGATAATCGAAACAAGAAATGGTCAGATTGTAATCAAATTTGATATACTCATAGACAGAGACAAAAGAAACGATATTCAGAAGTTTCAAGGTTGCAGTTCTTACAATAGTTCAGAAAATCGATATTATATATATATATATATAAGGCAAGATGTTTGCGTGTGTGTCTGTTTATCTGCCTGTATGTCTGTATTTTTTCAGCCCTTTTATTTTATTTTTGGCTTCGGGTTTGGCTCTAAGTAGGTATAATTGTAGTTCATAGTCTCAGCCATGATACCATTTACTCAAAGGATATATTTACCCATCAAAATTCAGTTTACGACGAAAAAACTTATTTGATATCGATACTAGGAAATCAAAATTTGACTTACATCCATTCATTTTTCTTTCAGTCTACGGTTTCGCTTTAACTGGAAACAACCATTGCTTTTTAGTCTTTCATGCCAACGTCCAAAGAGTCTGAGCCCCAGGACCTTGGATTAGTTTTAAAGCTTTCAATACACCCGAGCAACGCCGGGCTATACTGTTGCTCACTTCTAAAACAATTCCTATATGATTTATTTTTATTCTAGTTGTCTTTTTATGTAAAGCGGTTCCAAGACATGACGAGAAAACTTGAAGTAACTAAAATGTGGTTCTACAGAATGATGCTGAGGATACCTTGGACCGAACATGTCATCAGCTAAGAGGTTTTGGTGATAATAGGAGCGGAAAGAAAACTAATAATCAATACCAGGAATAGACAGCTTTAGGTTCCTAGGAGATCTAATGAGGAAGCAAGTCTTAGAGAATATGATACTCACAGGTCAGATAAAGACAAAAAAAGAAACGGAAAAGCAACGCGTGACATACTTGATAAGCGTGAGCAAATGGATGGTAGAGAGTGGTTTGAGTGGGTTGACATGAGATAGGGAGATGTGAAAAGACACGATCGCCTACGTCATGAAAGCATCCGGAACATAGAAGATGTCTCCTGCTGTAAGTTTTGCAATATACTGAACAGGTGAAGAGGCTCATCTCTTGTTCCCTGTTTAGGATGTGGTTTCCGGCTTTCTCTTTTCCAATCTTTTCACTCTTTTCTTTTTTTTTCAATTGGAGTAGATAGACTAAACTATCGCCCGGTTCACACTCCACCCACGTCTATTGAACAGGTGAAGAGGCTCATCCCTTGTTCCCTGTTTTGGATGTGGTTTCCGGCTTTCTCTCTTCCAATCTTTTCACTCTTACGTAGCCCCCTGCGCATCAGTAGCGTTACCGCCTTGCTTGGGGTGATGTGATTAAAAAGAAATTCATATAATAAATTTTTGTAACTAATATTTGTCAAAGCAAGTTTTCTTTTCCTTATTATGTGTGTAGTGTCTATTCAAAATACTTTCGATTGTGGCTTTTCTGTTCATACGCAAAATATATACCTTAGAAACTGCATTTGATACAGATGGATGCAAAACAAATCCTGATCTTTGCCTGGAATTTGAATTATGCGTGGTATGGCCGTTAAACTCATTTGAGAACTCGGTTGCGACGTGGGCGGTCTGGTAAATCCCACGAATCTTTACCGTGAAGACGAAACAACTAGAAAAATACAAGTGAATACTTTTAACTAATTATAGTTTGCAACAATTCATGTCCTATATAACTCTTTGCGAATTAGTCATAATAACTTGTGAGAATAATGTATGACATCAGTCAGTTAAGTGCCATACGTGATACACGCTTGGGCGATCATGTCTCGAAAGAGACATGACTGACTGGGCAGAAGATTATCCTGCAGTAGGTTGCTATTGCTTTCTGCGGTAGACTGGTTGCCTGCCAAGGCTATAGAACCCAGTCTGTGCTGCTATTTGTCTCATTGCTAGAGGAAGAAGAGATGTATTATATTATTAAGTAATAATTAGTGGGGGTTCAGTTTATTACTTTACAAAATAAAAAACTGATCCCTTCATTTTATGCCCAGTAGAAGCCTTAATCATGTCTCCAGTTATTATATTCAGTCAGTCAGTTAAGTGCCATACGTGATACACGCTTGGGCGATCATGTCTGGAAAGAGACATGACTGACTGGGCAGAAGATTATCCCGCAGTAGGTTGCCATTGCTTTTTGCGGTAGACTGGTTGCCGACCAAGGTTATAGAACCCAATCTGGCTTGCTATTTAACCCATAACTGGAAGGAAGAGACGGATTAATACCTTTCCCAAGGGTATTTGCGCATAAGTGAATACAATAGATTCAACTAAAATTCGAACTCGGCTCCCCGGTTTCTCGTTCCGAGTCGATATCCACTGTATCACAACGCACGTCCAATGACATATATTTTCTAAGTTCATCTGTATTCATTCAACAGGTTTTTTCCCTTCATACAAAAACATCTATTATGCCAATATCAATGGTTTTCCTACAGACAAATTTGTAATAGGAATTCTGTTAATTTAATTTATTCAAAAAATAATTATATGATAGACTATATTTATGCATTTAAATACTTTTATAATATTCTTCATAATTGTAATCATAAACATTAATTAAACAACAGTTTTAGTAACACTAGTTTCCCTGCTGAGACTGGATTTGACGCAAGGTGAGTTTCAACGTGGTGGTCCCGAGCACTGACACCAGGGCCAATAACAAAAATATGTCCTGCCCTCGTAACCATCAACTGCGCTAGCATCGGTATGACAACCGCCTCTTTAGAGCAAGTAAGATTTGGGCAGCTCTTCCCCAGGATCGGGAACCTTACAGTATATTTTTTTTTCCTTAGCTCCGTCCCTGTCTGCGGACATAGCCACAACTGAGTCGCTCTCTACTCGAAGACAGACGTAACTGAGAGATAACAAAACCAAACCCAGCATGTGACAGACAAGTAGAATTAAACAGCAGTTCAGTTTTATTTATTGAAATAATTTTCTTCAATTAAATAAATAGAAAAGTGTGTTTTTAATTTGCATCTTATTCAATTGCATTTAATTAAAACAAAGTTAAAATTCGGTAAAATTAATAATTCAGTTATAATATTTTTGTTAAAAAATAATTCAAAATAATTTTTGTATCAACCACCTGAATCCATCCTGCATATATACAAGTCAACCATCCGTCCGTGCATGGAGTACTGCTGCCATTTATGGTCAGGTGCCCCTGCCGTTCTCCTCAGTGTTCTTGACAAGCTCCAAAGGAGAGTCTGTAATGTGATAGGTACTGATCTGGCGACTCGACTGCAGCCACTTCCCCATCGTCGAAATGTGGCCCCACTTTGTCTGTTCTATAAATACTTTCATGGCTTCTGCTCGGATGAGCTTAAATCACTGATGCCTCCTCAACAGGTGTTTACTCGTGCAACCAGACTGGCAACTGGGTCCCACCCATTCACAGTCAGGTTAGCCAAATGCAGACGACAATTCTACTCCTGCAGCTTCTTCTCTCGCACTTCCCGCCTGTGGAACTCGATCCCGTATTCTTGCTTTCCTGACGGCTACAACCTCCAGAAATTTAAATGCAAAGTCAATACTCATCTACTAACTAGCTCTCTCCCCTCCCCTGTATAACCTTCCCTTTCTCTCCACCTATGTATCTGTCATCGCACCTGCTTTCTATTGTTCCTTTCTAACTAGTTTGTACTCCTCACACTTTTCTAATTAATCTTTTTACATTTATGTAACCCCATGCACATCAGTGGCGTTTCCGCCTTGCTCGGGGTGAAATGATTAAAAAAAAAAATTATTATATAATAAAAAAATATATTATTATTAATTACTATTAATCAAATTGGACAAACAAGTTCAAAATTTTAAATATTTGTGCAGTATTTTAACGGAGGACGGAAAATCCGACACTGAAACCCCAAGACGCATTTAGATAGCAAAAGAAACTTTTCAAAACTAAGCAAAGCGTAAAGAAACGTAAACATTTCGTTAGCAACAATGAAATCAATACTGGAATGTTATGTAATATTAATCCGCTTATATAGCAGTTCATGCTGGGTAATTTCCTCATAGATGAAGTAAAGACTTGAAGCAACAGAAATTTGATTCTCCAGAAAGATGCTGAGAATACCATGGACTGAACATGTAAGAAACGAGGGAGTCTTAGAGTTATACTTATCAAACGATCAGTGAGTCAGTAAAGTGCCATACGTGATACACGATTGGGCGTTCATGTCTCGAAAGAGACATGACTGACTGGGCAGAAGATTATCCCGCAGTAGGTTGCCATAGCTTTCTGCGGTAGACTGCTTGCCAGCCAAGGCTATAGAACCCAATCTGTCCTGTTATTTGACTCATAGCTAGCGGGAGAAGAAATGTGCTATATTATTAAGTAGTAATTAGTGGGGGATAAATTTATTACTTCATAACAATATAAAACCGATCCCACTTTGTGACCAGTCATGATTCCACCTTAGCCATGATTCCACCTATTATATTCAGTCAGTCAGTAAAGTGCCATACGTGATTCACGCTTTGGGCGATCATGTCTCGAAAAAGACATGACTGACTGGGCAGAAGATTAACCAGCAGTAGGTTGCCATTGCTTTCTGCGGTTTGCCAGCCAAGGCTATAGAACCCAATCTGTCCTGTTATTTAACCCATAACTGTATGGAATAGACGGATTAATACATTTCCCAATGGTATTTGCGCGTAAGTGAAGGCAATGAATTCAGCTGGAATTCGAACTCGGCTCCCCGATTTCTCGTTCCGAGCCGATATCCAATGCACCACAACGCACATACAAAAGTTTAAATAGATTTTTAACCTAGGACGAAAATGGCGACACTGAAATCCGAAGGCGCAATTGCGATAGCGAAAGACTTGAAGCAACAGAAACAAAGAAATCAATACTGAACTGTTATGTAATATCAGCCTTCCTATATGGCAGTGAATGCTGGACAATCTCCTCAAAGATGAGAAAAGGAATTGAAGCTACAGAAACAAAGAAAAGTGTACTGAACTCTTATGTAATACCATTCCTCCTATATGGCAAGGAATACTGGACCATTACGTCAGATATGAAGAAGAGACTTGAAGCAACAAAAACAAAGAAAAGAGGACTGAACCTTTATGTAATATCAGTCCTCCTCTGTGGCAGTAAATACTGGACAATCTTCTCAAGGATAAAGAAAAGACTTGAAAGAACAAAAACAAGGAAAAGTATAGAAATGTTACGTAATATCAATCCTTTTTGGCGGTGAATGCTGAATCATCTTCCCCAAGATGAAGAAGAGACTTGAAACATCAGAGATGTGGTCCTGCAGGAGGATGCTGAGGCTACCATAGACCAAACATGTCAGCAACGACGTGGTTTTGGAAAAAATGAAACTTTAAAGGAAATTGAAATTTTTAGGTCACATAATGAGGAAAGTTGGCTTGGAAAATCTGATACACTCAGGACAGACTGAATGCAAGTGAGCAAAATAAGACAACATATGACCTACCTACCGAGTATGGTTGAATTGATGGTGAAACAAGGTTTAGGAGAGATAACAAAAAGATAAAATTTATAAGAGCTACAAAGGACAGAAATTTGAGGAGAATCATGAACAAACAAGGCAGAATGAGCTTGTTTAAATGAATCGAGAATCAGGCTTTAGGATAGATAACAAAATCACAAAATTTATTAAGAGCTACAGAAAAGAGGAAATTGTGGAGAGATGTAATCGTCAACACCCTGAAGAGAAACAGCCTATAAAAAAATGTAAAATTAGCAAGAGTAAATGTATGGCTGTTCAAGTATTAGGTGAGATAACAAATGACAAAATTTATTAAGAGCTACAGACAAGAGGAAATTGTGGAGAGATGTAATCGTCAACACCCTGAAGAGAAACAGCCTATAAAAAAATGTAAAATTAGCAAGAGTAAATGTATGGCTGTACAAGTATTAGGGGAGATAACAAATGACAAAATTTATTAAGAGCTACAGAAAAGAGGAAATTGTGGAGAGATGTAATCGTCAACACCCTGAAGAGAAACAGCACATAAAAAAATGTAAAATTAGCAAGAGTAAATGTATGGCTGTACAAGTATTATGGGAGATGACAAATGACAAAATTTATTAAGAGCAACAGACAAGAGGAAATTGTGGAGAGATGTAATCGTCAACACCCTGAAGAGAAACAGCATATAAAAAAAAAGGAGCTAAAAAGAAGAGAGTTATGATCGCCTACATCCTTAAGGGACACAGAATATTAAAGAAAAATATGCTGTCTGTAGGTAAACCGCTTTTATATAAATATTTTTTAATGTGGACGTATATTCCTGCAAACATTGCAAATGGCATATTTTTCATGAAAGTAATATTTGAAAAGCAAAGTTCCAAATAGCAAAATCACTTTTAGGAAAATTAATCACTAAAAAAGCAAGACCCAATATTCTCCTTTATTTTGTGATCAAAGTACCACTGAAACTGTTTACAGAAATACTTTAAAGCCCTTTATTATACGCGAGAGAGTTTATCCAAAATTCATGTTGAAATGCTTTTAAGATAATTGATAAGTAACACCGATAAACATCAGTCAGTTAAATACCAATTTGGGCGATCATGTCTTGAAAGAGATATGACTGCCTGGCCAGAAGATTTTTCTCGGAGTAGGTTGCCATTACTTTCTGCGGTAGACGTCTTGCCAAACAAGGTTACAGACCACAATCTGTCCTGCTATTTAACCCATAGATGGAGCGAGAAGAATATCTTACCTATAAGTGTTTGCGCCTGAGTGAATACAACGCATTCTACTGGAATTTGAACTCGACTCTTTTATTTGTCGTTCCGAACCAACACCATTAAATAAAACGGCTCATTACGCAGAAAATGTCGGATGAGTATTAGATTTTATGAATTTTTTTAAAGATACGCAAAAATAAATCGCTTTATGTTCGACAATTTTTTTTAATAAAGTACCGATAATTTTCTACAAGCACTGTTTGAATGAGACAGAAAATGGCCCATAAACTTTAATGCCTCCAAAACAAAGCCGTCCACTTTTAACCACAAGGGAGAAACATTCTTGCCGGATAACGCTAATCTTCTGGTAGGGAGAAACATATTTTGCCTCGTTGGTTTTACTTTCTCAAACGATCTCAAGTGAAATGACTGCCTCAAGTCCATAGTTGCGTATTACTGCCACGAATGTTGGATCACTATGATGGCACGAAAATGTTTTTCTCTCGTCAGAATAACTTTATGAACATTTATAAATCTACCATTCGTCCGTGCATTGAGTATTGTTGCCATATCTGATCGGGTGTTTGTGTTATCCATCTTGAGGTTCTCAACAAAATCCAAAGGAGGATCTGCAATATAATTGGTCCTGACGTAGCAGCTCAAAAACATTTACTTTCTCACCGACGTGATGTTATTTCCCTCTGTCTTTCCTACAAGTATTTTCATAGAAAATGCTTTGAAAAGCTTTTTCCCTGGTATCCCAACCGAATACATTTACTAGATTGGCATATAGGTCCAACTCGTTTACCCTCAAAATAGTTAAATGTAACTACATTTGCATCCGTGTCTACGGCTATATCGTGTTGAATACACCGGTTCCCGTCCGATCACCGAAGTAAAGCAACATCAAGCCTGGTCAGTACTTAAATAGGTGACCATTTGGGAATACCAGGTGCTGTAAACTTAAGGACCAAAAATGGTCCACCGGTTCTCCATGTCTGGGGGTTGGGTGTAGGGCTAACAACCCTGCCCCGTCAAAAACAGTTTGTTACAGAAACAGCAACAAAATGTTGCTGCCCTATGCGCCATCTGAGTGTGATGGATAAATGATGATGATATTTGCATCCGGCAGCAAGGCCCCTGATTGGGAGGTTGTGAGGAACATGGAGTCACAGCTTAATTGCTGTTCTTCCCAGATCCAACCTAACCCAGAGTGGTAGCACCTGTTAGGGTCCCAGCTATGGGTAAATAGTTAACCGCCCAAACTGGGGTCAAAATACTATGAAAGTATAAAAATACACTTTTATAGAAATATATACATAAAAATTGACTTTTGTAGAAAAATATACATTCTTGAGGGAAAAATATATATTTTTTTTTTTTTAATCATCTCACCCCAAGCAAGGCATTCCACTGCCACTATTGCGCATGGGGCTACATAGGGGAAGGTAAAGAGAAGGAGTGGATAGACATAGGGAATGTCAGGAGAAAGGTGACAGATGAGTAAGGATAGCGAGGATGAGGGTCGGGCAGATGGGAAGAGTGCTTGATAGAATGGGAGCAGGTTAGTGTGTTAGGAGGTGTCTATTGACCTTACATTTAAAATCCTGGAGATTGTAGCCGTCGGGGAAGCAATCGTTTGGAAGAGAATTCCACAGTCGGGAAGTGCGAGGAAAGAAACTGTTGGAATAGAAGTTATGGCTGCATTTTATCGGTTTCACTGTAAAAGGGTGGGATCTAGTTGCTAATCTAGTATCTCGTGCAAATTCGTATTTAGGGGGCACCAGTGATCTAAGTTCATCGGAGCAGAAGCCGTGAAAGTATTTATAGAATAGACACAGGGAAGCCACGTCTCGCCGGTGGGAGAGAGACTGCAGGCGGTCTGCCAAGTCGGTATCTATCACATTACAGACCCTCCTCTGAACCTTATCGAGAAGCCCAAGGAGAACAGCAGGGGCACCCGACCAGATATGGCAGCAGTATTCAATGCACGGGCGGATGGTAGATTTGTAAATGTGCAGGATAGATTTAGACGGAAAAAACTTCCGGGCCCTACACAGAGAACCGACTTCCAACAGTACATTTTTGAAGAAAAATATATTTTTATAACATATTTTTGAAGGAAAGAAAATATTCTCAGCAAAACATTTTGAATACAAAACTAGAAAACATTTTCAGTTTCATAAAATAATAAAAGAATAAAAGCAGAAAATGTTCATTGAAATCCAACCTAACCCAGAGTGGTAGCACCTGTTAGGGTCCCAGCTATGGGTAAATAGTTAACCGCCCAAACTGGGGTCAAAATACTATGAAAGTATAAAAATACACTTTTATAGAAATATATACATAAAAATTGACTTTTGTAGAAAAATATACATTCTTGAGGGAAAAATATTACCAACAATACATTTTTGAAGAAAAATATATTTTTATAACACATTTTTGAAGGAAGAAAATATTCTCAGCAAAACATTTTGAATACAAAACTAGAAAACATTTTCAGTTTCATGAAATAATAAAAGAATAAAAGCAGAAAATGTTCATTGAAATCTGTCTAAATCAACCTTCTCGCAATAATCGAACATTAATAAAAAATACCTTAAAATCCCACCGTTTTGGCATTAAATAACCCACAGAGGTTGATATGCCGTTAAGCAAAACTCAAACTCAAAGTTACTGCATTTTCTTCAATAACAGTTTTTTTTTCTTGAACTTCCTGTTTGTAGAACTCACTTCCGTTTGCTTGCTTCCCTGATAGCTACAATCTCCAAATGTTTAAATGCAACATAAATTGCCATCTTCTATCTTTTTGATCCACATCCTTCTCTTTTCTTCAACATTCTCTGAATCTTAGCGGACCTGACTTGCTGGAGGTGAAATGATTAGAAAAAAAAAATTACATGCTTCAATTGAATTATTGCAACCGGGACATAGGAAACAAAAGCACTGATAAGATCATTGTTCAAAGAAATATCGTGTCGGCCATATTATTGTCTGCGAGTATAAAGCAGGAGTATCACTTATGCAGGCAGAGTAGCAACATTACTAAATATGTTATGATTATGGAACACATTACCAAGATGTGACAAGAATATAAAACAAATTTTTCTAAATGCCAATCAGTCGGTTAAGTATCATATGTTATACATGCTTGGGTGATCATGTCTCTTTCGAATCATGACTGGATAGGCAGAGAATGTTTTCGCTCTAGTTAGCCGTTTTATTCTGCGGTAAACTGGTTGCCAACCAGGAATATAAAACCTAGTCGGTCCGACATTTCAATCCCTACGTGACAGAGGCTTGAGCCACCAAGTCTGCTTTCGATTCATGACTTAAGTTGGCAGATATTCCTGCAGTAGTTTACAATTTCTTTGGTGGTTTGACATTACTAACGGAGGACACGAAATATAGTCAGTCCTGCTATGTAACCCATACGTTATACACGCATGGTCAATCCTGTCTGGTTTGATTGATGACTGACGAGGCACAAGATTTCCTTAAAGTCTTTGCCATTTTATTCTGTGATAGATGAAATGCCAGCCGAGGATATAAAACACATTTGGTCCTACTGTGCGTTGTAGTGCATTGGATATCGGCTCGGAACGAGAAATCGGGGAGCCAAGTTCGAATTCAAGCTCAATTCATTGCATTCACTTACGCACAAATACCCTTGTATTCCAGTTATCACTTGACTGATTAAGAAAAATTATTTTTCAGCGATAAAATCTTTGTTTCAGCAACCAATCAGGGCACAATCCTTTGTTTTAAAATTTAAAATCATTTTCTAAAACTAATGAAGTTAATAAGTTACTTTTATATTGAAACTAGCATTTATAATAAAATAATTAATAATTGCTTTTTTTAATCTCTCACACAAATCAGTACGTTTTTCATTATCGAATATCATTGCTATACATATCACACTTTTATGTATCTCATTTCATTGCATTCACTTACGCACAAATACCCTTGTATTCCAGTTATGGTTAAATAAAAGGACAGATTGGGTTCTACTGACTCTTTCGAGACATGATCGCCCAAGCATGTATCACGTATGGCACTTAATGACTGACTGATTCAATCTGGACGTGACAGACGCTTGAGTAATTAAGCATCTTTTAATTCATGACTAAATAGGTAGATAGTCCTTTAGAAAGATAATGTTTCTTTGGGTGTTTGACGTTGCTAACAGAGGATACGAAACCTAGTCGGTCCTGCTATCCAAATCATACGTTATATATCCACGGTCAATCACGTCCCTTCCGATTCATGACTGACTAGGCATAAGATTTTTCCGCACTAAACTGCTGTTTCTTGTTGTGGTAGACTGGGCACCACACTATTCCAAGTATATCAAACATCCAGATGTGACTATAACAAACTTGATGATGCTACTAGTCCAAATAAATCAGGGTCTATTAATCATAACCACTTTCTAATGTTCAATAAATATAAATTTAACTCTTCGACCGTGTGTAATGAAACACACAAACTCTTCCGTAGAGAAAAACTGCAAACCTTTCTAACAAATACGCCAAAATTGTCTGGATTACGGCCAGGATGAAACCATCAATTGTTTTTTTCTTGACATTTGTGTCATCGATCCTTGCGTTTTTCTTGACATTTGTGTCATCGATTTTTACATTTTGACTGCTTGTTCAATTTGAGTAGCTTCTGGGTTTATGAAGGGAAAGGCTAATCTTATTTGTTGTGGATTCCGGGAATGGGAACCGCACAAAAAAATGAACAAACAGAAATTAAGATAGAAAAATAAGTATATTAATGTAAAGAATACAAACTTGAACGGGGCTTACGGTCTATCAATTTGAATACACCTGTTCTCGCAACGTTGAGCCTAGTCAGTACTTTGATATGTGACCGCTTGGGAATACCAGGTGCTGTAAGCGTTTTGTGACGGATGTGCTTTGTGGTGCAGTGGATATCGACTTGGAAAGAGAAATCGATGAGCCGAGTTCGAATGCCAGTTGAATATCCATCATTCACTTAAGCACGGGTACCCTTAGTTAAGGTATTAATCCGTCCCTTCTCTACAGTTATGGGTTAAATAACAAGCGTAAGACTTGGGGACCCTGCCGTTTAAAACAAATCCCAATGAATTTTGATACTCGAAAAGAAAGAAATGTATTACTAGACACAAAATCTTTTATAAACAACAATGAATTGTTGAAAGAAAAAAGGTATAACCAGCAATAAATAAATAAAGTTTAGTTGGCAATAAATGACTCGCCGAGGTTGATTTGCCATAAAAACAAAACAAACAAAAAACTTGAACGAGGGTTAGTTGTCCAGGAATGCGGTTTTAGTAAAAAGGATATATACAAGTCTCTGAAGTGAAGCCGCGGCATCCGTCAGCTTCCGATCAGAACATACTAATTATGTATGTCCTGATCGGAAGCTAACGGGTGCTGTGGAATAATATTCTCGCTGAATGGAGTCAAGAGCTACTATGAACTACTGACGCTATATTCTCTGTAAAACCTCGGTATCTCACGTTATCTATAGGATCTCACAAGTCTAGGACTCTGTCTTTATTTTTGTAAAAATACAAAAAATGTGGCACAAGGCCGAAATTGGGGATGGGGAGGGCTGGTCTTCATCTGTCCTAGTTTAACTTAGCTATTCACTTTCGTCGACCCTGACACACTTCTAATAATCCTTACACCATAATACCACATTTTTGCTTACCATTCTTACCACGTCCACCATAATACCTCAGCTGCTCTATGTAATCCCACTTAACTCCCATATGTACAATTTTCAGTGGAGGGCATGGGCAGAAAATAACAACATTTAAAATTCCCCAATGATTTTATACAATGAATAAACGAAATATACAAGAAACTAAATAAAATCGTATTAGTAATAAAAGCCCCCCCACCACTACTCTATTATTGTGACAGCAAAGTCAGTTCCCCGGACAAAAAATAATGCGTGGCTTTAGAAATATAATAACTACATTTATCCGATCAGCTGTTACTCATACAATCACTCACACATTTAAACACCATAACAAAAACGAAAATCATACTTGAAAAATAACGAAAGACGCCACGCATCCACCGAAGAACTAACATTGCTGAACACCTAATGTGGGAAGGGTGGGGGATTAAACTAAAAGAAAACTGGGGACAAAAATAAAAAGGGCCAATGAGCACTCATAACCTAGCTAAGTTAACTTTAAAGCGTAAAACAGAAAATCAAAAACTTCCTATTTTAACCTAACAAGGAAGGGGTGCACATGTTCTGCCACAAGTCTAGGACTCTGCCTGTATCTGTCGTAGCATGAGTATATGTATACTCAAGTTGAGTCCATTATAATGGAAAAAGGGGAGATTACATAACATTATTAAATAAAGACTTCAAACGAAAGCTGGGAGCATTTTTTGGCTTCGTATTTAACACCAATTTAATAATGGTAAACAAGCAAACAAAATAGAACGTTCATAACATAAAAAAGCATGCAAATGTGTTTTAAAACATCTACTAAGCAAATTGTGTAGAGCTGTACATGTAGAATACGTATTCTTTGGAAGTCGGGGGTCACTAGTGTAATTGTTAATGTTTATTGAATTGGTCTTGTATGAAACAACCAAACTTTCTACGACTTAGGATGATTCGCTATCATCAGAAGATTAGAGATTAGAAAGTGTGGATTTGTGGGAGAATAAAAGTAAACCTTTTGTATGTTTAAATAGAAATTTATTAATGGAAAAAGAATAACATGAATTGGAAGAAGTTAATTTTCATGAGAAACAGTCTCCACTGCACCACATCCTGAGATACTGTGTTCTGAATTTCTCGCTGAACAATTATCAACCTTACGGAAGCATATTATAGAAAAAATTCAAATTCGGGAGAAAAATAAATACATTTTAATCATTAGGCGACTGACTCTTGTTTTAATGGCAAAGTGAAAACATGAAGACATTTTAGACAATGTAGAGAAGTGCGTTGTGGTGCAGTGAATATCGGCTCGGAATGAGAAATCGGGGAGCCAAGTTCAAATTCCAGTTGAATTCCTTGCATTCATTTACGCTCAAATACCCTTGGGAAAGATATCAATCCGTCTCTCCCCTCTAGTTATGCGTTAAATAACCGGACAGATTGGGTTCTATAGCCTTGGCTGACAACCAGTCTACCATATAAAATAATGGCAACATACTGCGGTTTCTGCCCAGTCAGTCATGTCTCGAAAGAGACATGATCGCCCAAGCGTGTATCACATATGGCACTTAAGTGAATTACATAAATAAACTGCCTTACAGTACAATATTATTATTATTCCTTGTTTGTGCACACATCTAACTGAGCGGTCATGTTCACACTGTAATAGCACAAGAAAACTGGCGCGATCATATATAACATAATACGACTAAAAATAGAAAGCAACGCAGGCGTCCAACAGAGGCAATCTCGTTGGTCTCTTAACACAACGGATTTCTACACAGTTTGGTATGGCTCATAGATAAGTTGTTATGATGATTAAGACATATTTTTTTATTTAAGTTTTATGGTGTGTTGTAGTGAATATCGGCTCGGAATGAGAAATCGGGGAGCCGATTTCGAATTCCAGTTGACTTCTTTGCATTCACTTACGCACAAATATCCTTGGGTAAGGTATTAATCTGTATCTTCCCTCCAGTTATGGGTTAAATAATAGGACAGATTGGGTTCTATAGACTTGGCTGGCAACCAGTCTACCGCAGAAAGCAATGGAAACTTACTGGTGAGATAATTTTCTGTCCAGTCAGTCATGTCTCTTTCGAGACATGATTACCCAAAGCGTATCACGTATGAGACTTAACTAACTGACTGAATATAATAATTGGAATCATGATAAAAGCTTCTACTGGTCATAAAGTGGGGCATCGTTTTCTATTGTCATGAAGTAATAAACTGATCCCCCACTAATTACTATGTAATAATATAATACATCTCTTCTCCCTCTAGCTATGAGACAAATAACATAACAGATTGGGTTTTATAGCATTGGTCGGCAAATGGTCTACCGCAGAAGCAATGGCAACCTATTGCGGGATAATCTTCTGCCCAGTCAGTCATGTCTCTTTCGAGACATGATCCCTCAAAGTGTGTATCACTTGTTCGTCCATGGGAAGAGACGGATTAATTCATTTCCCAAGGGTATTTATGCGTAAGTGAATGCAAGGAATCTAACTGTAATTCGAACTCGGACCCTCAATTTTTCGTTTTTAGACTATATCCACTGCACCACAACGCAGATCCCAGTAAAAGATTGGAGTCCGAAATGCTAACTACTGGCAGCAAATACTAAAATCGAGCAGGTATAGAACTTTAAACACCTGGGAAGTGTACGAACAGGGAGTGGAAAAAGCGACACCGAGATCCGAAGTCGAATTGGCATGACCAAAGATTCATTCCAGAAGCTAAGTAGAGAAACTGAGTGGCTGGAAAATGTCATTAAAAACATAGAGAGTACTGGATGTTTGTTCTCCAATTTGGAATAAATTCAGGAGAACCTCCTCAAAGAAGCAACCGAAATGTAGTTCTACAAAAAGATGTATGAGGATATCATGGACTGAACAAGTGAAGAACGACGAGACTTTGGAGAAGATGGAAACGAAAAGAAAACTAATATCTAACACCAAGAAAATATAGCTGAAGTTCCTGGGACAGATAATGAGGAAGAAGGGCTTGGAGAATCTGATACTCACAGATCAGAGGGAAAGAGAGACAGGACAAAGCAACACATAACAAACTTGAGGGACTTGAGCAATACAATAAATAGGGAAATACGGGAGGCTATGATCGACTACGTCGTGAAGGGAACACAGATCATAGAAGAAGAATTTGTTTATTATTTTTAATCAAGGTGATGATGAGTGAGGATGTGCGTTGTGGTACAGTGGATATCGGCTCGGAACGAGAAATTGGGGAGCCGAGTTCGAATTCCAGTTGAATCCATTGTATTCACTTGCGCGCAAATACCCTTGGGAAAGATATTAATCCGTCTCTTCCTTCCAGTTATGCGTTAAATAGCAGGACAGATTGGGTTCTATAGCCTTGGTCGGCAACCAGTCTACCGCAGAAAGCAATGGCAATGGATAATCTTCTGCCCAGTCAGTCATGTCTCTTTCGAGACACGATCGCCCAAGCGTGTATCACGTATGGCACTTAACTGACTGACTGACTGATGATGTCACTAAGACGCAAGGATAATGCCACTGGGAATAAAAAAGAAGGAAAAGACCTTGAAAGGAACCGGACAACAAATCGAAAGCCAGAAACAAGGGATTAGTCTTGGTTCAATATTCTTCCAGGGTCTGTATGGATTGGTTTCAGGGAGTTCGTCAGGATCAGATAAAAATAACTTTTATGTTCACTATTCATCCCTTGTCTGAATCAAAATGTTATCCATTGAGAGAAAAAATGAAAGTATATACTGCCTACGCTTGAAGGAAATCACAACCAGCTACTTACAGTATCAACTGTTGGGCGTCTCTTGACTTTCTGCTCGGTCCATGCTTACCATTTAAACGTGTGTCATCATTCTCTACACGACCGCCATACTTTTTCCACAGGAAGTGATAATTTTTATTTTCTCCGTTTTATCACGGTTTAATTATCTTCTTATATACACGTGAGAATTTATTGGCTACATTTTCTTTCAAAATGGGGCTGACTAAAAAGGATGTAGAGTTTGCTTGAGGGTGCAGTATAGAGAGATACAAACACAAGTGTTTTTGGAAAACCAATTAAGATTGTGAATATGTGCTTGTCAGTCTATCTTTTTATGACGGGCTAACTCACTCCGAGAATGTCAAAGAACAGAAAGCACAATGCAAAACAATTTAAAAAAAACTATCAACATGGGTAAAAGTATCCCGACGAAATTTTCTTGCTTCCACTAAGATGAGAAAAACTCAAGCGGATAAATAAAACTTCTTCTTCTATGTGCCCTGTCCTTTCAGGACGGAGACGATCATGGCTTTCCACGTCTGCCTATCCCTGGTGGCTCTTAGAACGCTTTCTCCTGTTACACCACACAACCCCTGTTCTGTCATCCATCTACTCAGGCCCTTCAAATGTTATCCGCTGATTTCCCCTGTCTCTTTTTCCCTCTATCTAGCCTGTTAGTATCAGGTTCTCCAAGCCCTCCTTCCTTATTGCATGTCCCAGAAACTTCAGCTGTCACTTCCTGATGCTCTGTATTAATTTCCTTTTTGTTTCCCTCATTTCCAAAACCTCATCATTGCTCACATGGTTGATCCATGATATTCGCAGCATCCTTCTGTGGAACCACATTTCAGTTGCTTCCAGTTTTTCCTTCATTTTTGATGATATTGTCCAGCATTCACTGCCATATTGAAGAACTGACATCATATAGCAATCCAGTACTCACGTTTTTGTTTCTAGCAAAATTGTCCTGTTTCTTAATACTTTACTCAACTTCTGGAATGCTTCCTTTGCTATGCCTATATTCGCCTTGCCAATTTGATCTCTGAGTCACGCTTTCCGTTTTCTGTTATAACACTTATAGCTGAAAATAATTGTCTCATCAACCAGGCATCAATGAATGGGTTTCAGGAGTCCGTGAGGATCAAACAAAAATTAACATTTATATTTGCTATACAGCCCTTGTCCCAATCAACGGTTTCTCATTGAAAGAAATAAAAGAAAATGCATCTTGTCACTGTTTGAATGTAAATGCACCCACCCACTACTTACGGTGCCGACCGCTAGGCCTATCTTGACTTGCTCATAGGTCCCGGTTTACCATTTAAACGCGGGCCATCATTCACTATCCTTAGCCTCCATCTTTTGCCATTCTATCATTAAGTGTGATATTTCTCATTTTCAACATTTTGCTCATTCTCTCATATACAAGTGCGGGTTAATTGATGACAATGTCTATCCAGCATGGCTAGCTGAAACGTTCTATGTGAAGTGTGTGCATAAGGGTTCATTATAGAGAAATGCACATACGAGTTTTGAAGAAAAAGCAATCATAGTTTGAGTTTCTGCTTTTCTGTCTATCTGTCTATGATGCGCTAGTTCCTATAAAGGTCTGTGACTAAAGGATCTATTTCTCAGAAATGTCAGGAACGCTGGTCTAAATGATGCGAGAGCATAGGTAAAAAAAACGATTCATGCCTTCTGTAAGTGTGTAAGGTATGAAATGAACAGTAAATACTTCATCCAGAATTCTTACCCTGTCCAACAATTCTTATCTTAATGCACGTGGTTTTCTATGTCGACAATATGGTTTAAATTTGAATGGTAATCCGATAGAATAGTCAGTATCTAAGACAATTTGGAAAACTTATTTTGACATATTTCGACGATCAATAGTTAACCCCCAAACTGGGGCCAAAACACTTTGAAAGTATAAAAATACTCTTTTATAGAAATATATTCATAAAAAAATACTTTTATAGAACAATATACATTTTTGAAAATAAAATATTACCGACAATATATTTTTGAAGAAAAAATTTCCATACCACATTTTTGAAGGAAAAAAAATTATTCTCAGCAAAACATTTTTGAATACAAAGCTAGAGGATATTTTTTGGTTTCTAAAATAAAAAAGAATAAAAAAAATAATTTCAATAAAATCTGAATAAATCAACCTTCTTACTATAACTGAACATTTAAAAGAGTACCTTAAAACCCCACCATTTTGGCATCAAATAACTCCCAGTTGTTGATATAAACCAAAAAAATCAAACTCAAACTCACACACACGCACACACGCACGCACGCACGCACGCACACACACACACACACACACACACACACACACACACACACACACACAAAATCAGAAGCTTAAAAACTTCTTATCTCATATCATATAGAAATAGACTCGAGATTTTATATTTTATTCAAATAAAATGTATTTCTAATTACACTGTTTGTCCAGCAAAACAGTTAAAAATAGCCGTTTGCTATATTGTCTAATATATTTCAATTTCGTCAGTTTCCCGTTTGCATTTAAATGATAAGAATGTTTCTGTCATATAAAAAAAAGATATTTATCTGAAGAATCTCTTTCTCGAAAGGCAACACGATCATAAGATTTGTTTCCAGCTTACCATTTATCTGCTTACGAACAGGTACATTAATCCGGCATCGTAGAATTAGACGCACGTCAGTAATCTGTAAGACGTTAACTGATTTTGCTATCATTTCACCCTCTTAGGATTATTTTTTACGCGGTTTAGTCATTTTCCTGTTCAGTTTGGACACCTCAACATAGTGTGATGGTTAGCAACCTTTTTTTAAAATCAATTATGACTAAGTAGCGAGTGCAATCCTCACTGGGTGCTTCAAACTTTCAGCTCAATGTATCGCCCGGTTCACACTCCACCCATGTCTATTGAACAGGTGTAGAGGCTCATCCCTTGTTCCCTGTTTAGGATGTGGTTTCCGGTTTTCACTTTTCCAATCTATTCACTCTTACATAGCCCCCTGCACGCCAGTGGCCTTGCCGCCTTGCTTGGGGTGATGTGATTAAAAAAAAAAATGTCACATCGGGCAATATGAAATGGTGTAAGGTTAGAAAGCCTGTCTCGCTATATCAATTACGGTTGGCCTCATCAAGTGCACCATACTATTGGCCTTGTGTCACATCTAAGCTTTGCTGAGAAAAATCACCAAATCTTTCGTTCAATTTCGCTTTTCATGTTTTGTACGTATTTCTTCTTCTTCTTCTTCTTCTTCTTCTTCTTCTTCTTTGTTCCGTGTCTCTTCTAGACGTGGACGATCATGGCGCTACCATTTCCTGTCCTGTGTAGATATTAGTAAATTCTGTCTTTTTGATATTTTCCCTAATTCCTGGCTTCGGCCGTATCACGTTGATACAGCGGTTTTCGCCCAAACACGGAAGGTAAAAAACATCAAACCTGGTTAGTACCTATATGGTTAACTGCATGAGAATATCAGGCTCTGTAGTTTCATATGTGCGGCTGGTGTAATCAATATCAGCCGGGAATTAGGAATTGAAATTCGAGTTCTAATCGGGTTCATTACAGATAAATACGCTTGCTAAATCTAACTCGTCTCTTCCAATTTCATCATCATTTGTTTTAAAGATTTCAACCGTTTTCTCAGTTTTCTTTATGAAATAGATAGTCCTTTCTTCACGCCTTTCGATTGTGCACATCGGCAAAAAAATACTTGAAATTCTTTTGAGGTTCTTCTCGCTTCCTGGGTTAAATATATCCGTCGAGAAGGTATATCCCCATCTAGCGAATTTCGGTATTTATTTACTTTCTTAATTTGTTTCCTATGCCTACCATCAGTTACTTTGTCACCGATATGATGTGGCTTCCCTCTGTCCTATTGACGAGTTTGTTTTTCCTTGATTTCTACGACCAAATGCGTTTACGCTCGCTACAAGCATGGCATCTTGTCGCACCCTTTTATCGTCAAAATACGTAAATATAACTGCCTTTTATTTTTTTATAATCGTGTGGCTCCAAACAAGGCATTTTACTTCCACCCTTGTGCAGGAGGTAACATAGGAGGATTGTTATATGAAAGAAGGACAGGTTACAGGGGGTGTCAGGAAGAGAGTATGAGAAGGAAGAGAATACTGATGAGAGTGTGGTGGACGGAGAAAAAAGCATGAGAGAGAGAGAGGATGTAAGTTAGTGAGATAGGAGATGACTGTTGACTTTACATTTGAATTCTTGAAGATTGTAGCTATCAGGAAAGAAAGTAAGCGGAAGGGAATTCCACAGGCGGGAAGTGCGAGAAAAGAAGCTACTAGAGTAGAATTTGCGTTTACAATTTATCGGTTTCACAACTGCTTCTTTTCTTGTACTTTCCGTTTGTAGAACTCTCTGCTGTTCGCTTGCTTTTTTAATAAATACAATCTCCAAAATTTAAATACAAAGTCAGTTGCGATATTATATCTATTTGAATCCAATCCATCTCTTACGTCTCTTATCTGTCTTCCATATTTCCTGTACCTTGTTACTTTTCTCTCACTGCGACACCCTGCGCACCAGTGTGAACTCACTCCCGTATTCTTGCTTTCCTGACGGCTACGACCTCCAGAAATTTAAAAGCAAAGTTAATACTCACCTACTAACCACTGGACTCTAGCTCTCTCCCCTCCCCTGTATAATATTCACGTTCTCTCCGCCCATGTATCTGTCATTGCACCTGCTTTCTCAGCTTTCTATTGTTCCTTTCTAACTAGCTTGTACTCCTCACTCTTTTCTAATTAATCTTTCTACATTTGTGTAACCCCCTGCACATCAGTGGCGTTTCTGCCTTGCTCGGGGTGAAATGATTAAAAAAAAAATAAATAAATAAATCTGCAGTAAAATTTTTCTCAGTTTCTTTCTCTCTCAATAAGCCCTTGCAACATAGGGACTTTATTGCCTTCCTTGGCAAGAAATGATTTAAAAAGAAAAAAAGTAAACATTGGTCTGGTAAATACTTGAGTCTTTTAGTAAACAGGTCAGTGTTATTCGGAGGTTGAATTTTACGAAATTCTACGATTCTCTGATGAAGGAGAAAAGTGAGGGAATCTCATCTCAAAGCTATTATGAATTTTCGAACCTTAGTAGTTAACATCGACACTTTTAAATAACAGACCAGATAAAACAGTCTTGAAAGTTTTAAAAATTCTATTCTTTCTGGCTACCCTTTACATGTTTCGTAGAATCAAATTGACTTCATAACATGTCATTGTTCTGCAGTCGAGGCGATTACTTCAGCATCAGTCAGTCAGTTAAGTGCCATACGTGAAACACGTTTGGGCGATCATGTCTCGAAAGAGACATGACTGACTGGGCAGAAGATTATCCTGTAGTAGGTTGCCATTGCTTTCTGCAATATTCAGCATATTGATCTCAAAAACCAATGACACAGGCTATTGAATTTCTTACAAATCTCAGCTTTGAAAATATGGGCGTCATTTCGCAAAAAATAGATAAATTCGATTGAAGTACACTCTCACCGACGAGATGTGGCTTCCCTCTGTCTATTCTAAAAATATTTTCACGGCTTTTGTTCCGACGAGCTTAGCCCCTCTACATGAATTTACTCGAACAACTAGACTTGTAACCAGGTCGCATTCTTTTGCTGTCAAAAGAACCAAATGCAGTCGTCACTTCTAATCTAGACGCTTCTTTTCTCGCAATTTCTGCCTGTGGAACTCCCTTCCCTGATATCTACACTCCATGAGTTTAATGAAGCGTCAATTGCTATCTCTTACCCCCTTTGTTCCCATCCTTCTCTTATCCGTTCCTCTAC
The DNA here is from genome assembly GCA_037127315.1 of Ascarosepion bandense. NCBI lineage: Eukaryota > Metazoa > Mollusca > Cephalopoda > Sepiida > Sepiidae > Ascarosepion > Ascarosepion bandense. Next base: position 967,642 of record JBBBDQ010001658.1, on the reverse strand, counting down.
ACACCTGTATCTTGTTATTCTCCTTTTTCACTCTACTCTCACGCAACTTTCTTCACATCACTGTTCCCATCTTTCTGTTAATCATTCTCTGACGTATAATGTAATCAGTTCCTCTTTTTTTTAATCTCTTTTTATGTAACCCCCTGCACACCAGTAGCAGTACTTTTTTGCTTAGGGTGAAACGATTATTTAAAGAGGTGTTAATTTGATGTGCAAAATCATTGGCTATTTACAACCTTATTTTCACTGCATATTTCACAACTGTCAACATGAAAGAATTATCCTAGAGGAAATTTATTTAGTCTCGATTGAGGATTACCTGAATCATGACAAATTCTGCTGTCTTTTAGTCCTGTTAAGTGCAGGTGTTTTTTTTTTCTTTCGTTTTCTCTAAAACTTCGTCGTTGCTCACATGTCCATAGTATTCTCAGCATCTTTCTGTAGAATCACATCTTTGTTGCCTCAAGTGTTGTATACTCCACTGGGAAGCAACGATGACGACGACGAAAATTAACTTTGTCCCAAAACTTGTTACCTTTTCTTTCACAAAATCGACTTTCTTTTCCACGCTGATAAAATGACGATATTCTCTCTTAATAAAATGATGACCGTAACACGTATATATCAGTAAATGTATACAACGTCTTCATTCACTTTTTGGTCACGTGGCTGTGGAGTAAAGCTTGTTCGGTCGGGGCGTTAGCACACACGCATACCTGGGAGCCAGCCAAGAGGCTGCTCGCCCCTGACTCTCTCTTTTTCGGTGTCTTCTGATCTCAACTGCCGCCTCACCTCGTTTTACTTACTGCCGACTCAACTGTCTTCCAGTCTCTATATATCGCGAATCTCGTTTCGACACGTAAATGAGGCATTTCTGTAGAGCAAAAACGGTAGCTAACCAAGAAAAAGTAAAGTCATTTTCAGATTCAGCACCCTCAAATTAACTTGAAAAAAGATGTTTGGTGTCTCGATACAATTTCAATTTTTTTTGTGTGTGTGTGCTATTAATGTATTTGTAAAATATGAACACCATCTACCGAAAACTTCGTCATTGCTCACATGTTCTGTCCATGGTATTCTCAGCATCTTTCTGTAGAATCACATCTTTGTTGCCTCAAGTGTTGTATACTTCACCTGGGAAGCAACAATGACGAAGACGAAAATTAACTGTGTCCCAAAACTTGTGACCTTTTCTTTCACAAAATCGACTTTCTTTTCCACGCTGATAAAATGACGATATTCTCTCTTAATAAAATGATGACCGTAACACGTATATATAAGTAAATGTATACAACGTCTTCATTCGCTTTTTGGTCACGTGACTTTGGAGTAAAGTTGGTTCGGTCGGGGCGTTAGTGCACACGCATATGTGGGAGCCAGTCAAGAGGCTGCTCGCTCCTGACTCTCTTTTTCGGTGTCTTCTGATCTCAACTGCCGCCTCACCTCGTTTTACTTACTGCCGAGTTAACTGTCTTCTCTATATATCGCGAATTTCGTTTCGACACGTAAATGAGGCATTTCTGTAGAGCAAAAACTAACCAAGAAAAAGTAAAGTCATTTTCAGATTCAGCGCCCTCAAATTAGCTGGAAAAGTGTTGAACGGTGTAATGAGCGGAAGCAGAATAGAGTAATAAGAGGGTGCAGTAGGTAGCGTTTGACATTGCATTTTAATTTTTGCAGATTAAAGTTAGCTAGCACTTATGGAGACGGAAGGGAGCTTTTAAAAGCTAGAAGTGCGAGATAAGAAACTGTCAGCATAGAACTTATCGGTACATATAGTCAACTTTACTGTAAATTGATTAGATGTCGACACCAATCTAGTCTTCTTCTATGTGCCTTGTCCTTTCAGGGCGTAGGCGACCATGGCCTTCCATGTCTCCCTATCACTTGTAGCTCTTAGCACACTTTATTTTTTACATCACGCAACCCCGATTGTCATCCATTTTCTTAGGCCCTTCAGATATGTTATCCGTTGCTTTCCCCTGTCTCTTTTTCCCTCTACCTGGCCTGTTAGTATCAGGTTCTCCAAGCCTTCCTTTCTAATTGCATTGTCTCTTCCTGATGTTCGATATTAATTTCTTTTTGTTTCTATTCTTTCCATCACCTCATCATTTCTCACATATCCACAGCATCCTTCTGTAGAACAAGATTTCAGTTGCTTCAAGTTTTTCATACTTCTTTGATGATAGTGTCCATCTTTTACTGTGGTATTCAATCTAGTACTTTCCTCTTAGTTTCTAGTGAAAGTTTCCTGCCTCTTAATAATCTACTCAGCTTCTGGAAGGCGTCCTTCGCCATCCCAATTCGCCTTCGGATCTCAGTATCGCACTTTCCGTCTTCTGTTAAAACACTTCCCAGGTAGGCGCTTCAAATATATTCTTCATTCTTTCTCCTGTTTCTTTTCCCTCTTTCTGGCCTGTTATGGGGCTTAAGTTCAAGAAATTTAGATTTTTTTTTTTTAATCATTTCACCCCGAGCAAGGCGGAAACGCCACTGATGTGCAGGGGGTTACATAAATGTAAAAAGATTAATTAGAAAAGAGTGAGGAGTACAAACTAGTTAGAAAGGAACAATAGAAAGCAGGTGCGATGACAGATACATAGGTGGAGAGAAAGGGAAGGTTATACAGAGGTGGGGAGAGAGCTAGAGTCCTTTGGTTAGTAGATTGAGTATTGAGTATTGGGAGCGAGTTCCACAGGCGGGAAGTGCGAGAGACAAGCTGCAGGAGTAGAATTGTCGTCTGCATTTGGCTAACCTGACTGTGAATGGGTGGGACCCAGTTGTAGCCGTCAGGAAAGCAAGAATACGGGAGCGAGTTCCACAGGCGGGAAGTGCGAGAGAAGAAGCTGCAGGAGTAGAATTGTCGTCTGCATTTGGCTAACCTGACTGTGAATGGGTGGGACCCAGTTGCCAGTCTGGTTGCACGAGTAAACACCTGTTGAGGAGGCACCAGTGACTTAAGCTCGTCCGAGCAGAAGCCATGAAAGTATTTATAGAACAGACAAAGTGGGGCCACATTTCGACGATGGGGAAGTGGCTGCAGTCGAGTCGACAGATCAGTACCTATCAGATTACAGACTCTCCTTTGGAGCTTGTCAAGAACACTGAGGAGAACGGCAGGGGCACCTGACCATAAATGTCAGCAGTACTCCATGCACGGACGGATGGTTGACTTGTATATATGCAGGATGGATTCAGGTGGAAAAAACATCCTGGATCGACATAGTGACCCAACCTTCTTAGCAGTACCATTGCGAAAAGCTAATCCGAATAATTACCATGAAATATTTATAAAAAAGACATAGAGAAGCATTTGTGAAGCTGAGGGAATATTATTTGAACTTATTTTTACCGTATAATGGGGGCTTTCGCTATTTATATTAACCATATCATAAAGACGGCTTGCAGTCAAGTTCTGGTCCTTCAACTAAAAAAGATGGTTGGCTGTAACCGAAATAAAAGTGTGTTTTAGAATGACACTGTTCGTTGGCTGATTCATTTTATGGACCAGGCTTGCCTCCCAGAGAGTAAAACACTACGCCTACTTGGTCTCACTCTTACAGCGGACCTAAAATGGAATGACTATATTGAATCCATTGCTAAATCCATTGCTATGAAAGTTGGTTCTCTGTGCAGGGCCCGGAAGTTTTTTCCGTCTGAATCTCTTCTGCAGATATATAAGTCTACCATCCGCCCGTGCATTGAATACTGCTGCCATATCTGGTCGAGTGCCCCTGATATTCTCCTCGGGCTTCTTGTCAAGGTACAGCGGAGGGTCTGTAATGTGATCGATACCAACTTGGCAGACAGCCTGCAGTCTCTCTCTCTCACCGGTGCGACGTGGCTTCCCTGTGTCTCTTCTATAAACACTTTCACGGCCTCTGATTCGATGAACTTAGATCACTGCTGCCCCCTAGATACGAATTTGCACGAGAAACTAGATTAGCAACTTTTACAGTGAAATCGATAAAATGCAACTGCAACTTCTACTCCAAAAGTTTATTTTCTCGCACTTCCCGACTGTGGAATTCCCTTCAACATGATTGCTTCCCCGACGGCTACAATCTCCAGGAGTTTAAATTTAAGGTCAATAGACACCTCCTAACACACTAACTCGCTCCCATTCTTTCAAACACTCTTCCCATCTGCCCAACCCTCATCCTCGGTATCCTTACCCATCTATCACCTTCCTTCTGACATTTCCTACACCTAACCACTCCTCCTCTTTACCTTCCCGTATGTAGCCCCATGCGCAATAGTGGCAGTGGAATGCCTTGCTTGGGGTGAAATGATTAAAAGAAAATTGTTTGTTTTTTTTTACAGAATGTTTCACTCTATTCAAAGCTCGATTGATACTGAAGGCATTGTGTTACTTTAATGGGTAGTTTATGTGACTAAAAAGGAGAAAACAACGGTTAAATCTAAATTTGAACAGATATAGTGTCGCATGAACGAGTTTGATTTTGTCTATTTTTAAACTCGTAATACAAAATGTTTAATCGATATTACTATATAAAAATAAGACACCAGGTTATAAATTTGATGTATCTTTTACATTTCTTTTCATTTTGAGAAATACCTTTTTACGGTTTATCAACACTTTGCAGGTTATTTAAAGCCAGAATTTTGTTACTTTGTAAGAAATTTTGTTTTAGACCATGTAGGGGCTTCGATGATGCTTATGCAATAGACTTTATGCCGAACACAACCAAAGTCCCCACAATTTAAAATATCAGAATGTTCAATGAATGGTTGTGTTGTTTGAAAAATAAGCGGAATATTATTAATAGAACTGAATAACAAATTTGCAGAAAGAAAATGTTCAAATAGAAAATGCATGTAGTTAATAATTCAAAGAGAAAATGTAAGTAGTTAAATTTTCCTTAGAAATTCCGAGCTTATAGTTGATAGTTGCAGAATGTGTATATGTAGAAGGATTAAAAAGGTTGCTAATAAAGTCTGTGTTGTCTTTCCTTTATTTAAAGTTTGGCGACAGAGTGAAAAAGAGGGTAAAGCAACAGAGGAAATTGTACTTAGCGGACTTTAGTTTCTAAGAGTCAGTTGAAGTATCTTTTCGTTGCTGTTGTTTTTTCCGTGAGTAAAGACACTGAAAAGAAAAATTGGAAGGAAAGGAAAAAAAGAAATGTGTGACGCGGCCTTTATATGACCGGGTCTTGCTGAAGTTTCCTTTGTTACATCTTGTGTGTCGTCTCTAATTCTTGATCCCATTTGACTGACTGATTTTTGGTCAAGGGACGTGAATAAGTACTTAGCATGTACGTGGATCAAACAGCATACACATTTTTTTTAGGTATTAAGAAAATTTGATCGGAGTCTAGATTCAATTTACTATTTCATATCCAATCAGAATCCAAAATTTTAATTTCCTTGATCTGAATTGTTCCAAAATGTTTTCAGTCGTTCTGATCCATTTTTGTGGGTGTGCAATTTTAATTTTTGTGTTTTAGTTCATTGTTAGACGATATAGGATTTGTATCCTATAATACTAATGGTTTTACTGATCAGTCAGTTAAGTGCAATACGTAATACACGATTTGGGCGCTCATGTCTCGAAAAAGACATGACTGACTGGGCAGAATATTATCCTGCAGTAGGTTGCCATTGCTTTCTGCGGTAGACTGGGTGCCAGCCAAGGCTATAGAACCCAATCTGTCCTGTTATTTAACCCATAACTGTAAGGAAGAGATGGATTAATACCTTTCCCAAGGTTATTTGCGCGTAAGTGAATGCAATGAATTCAGCTGGAATTCGAACTCGGCTCCCCGATTTCTCGTTCCGAGCCGATATCCAATGCACCACAACGCACATAAGTGTTCTATTAATTAACCCGTAGTTAGGGTGAGAAGAAGTGAACTAATGCTTGTATTTACGCTGAGGCAAATGTGCAGTGGTAGCACCTGTTAGGGTTCCAGTTATGGTGAACTCTCAAACAAGAATAAAGCAATATGAAAGTATAAAATAAGTTTTACAGCAAAAAGACCAGCAATACAATTTGTTCAAATCTTTTCACCCCGAGCAAGGCGGTAAGGCCACTGATGCGCAGAGGGCTATATAAGAGTAAAAGATTAGATAGGAGGAGAGTAAAGAGAATGACAAACCAGTTACAGTGGGGGTCAGAGAAAGGACAAGAGAAGGATGAAAATACAGGTTTGATGGCAGCTGCAAAGGCAGAGAGAAAGGAAAATATATACAAGGTGATTTAGAAAGAACTGAAGTCAAGTGGATAAGAGATGGGAATTGACATTGCATTTAAATTCCTGGAGGTTGTAGCCGTCAGGAAAACGAGAATTTGGAAGGGAGTTCCACAGGCGGGAAGTGCGAGAAAAGAAGCTGAAGAAGTAGAATTGTCAGCTGCATTTGGTTGATCTAACTGTGAATGGGTGAGACCTTGTTACCAGTCTGGTTGCACGAGTAAACTCCTATGGCAGAGGCGCCAGTGACTTAAGTTCGTCGGGGCAGAAACCATGAAAATATCTATATATTATATATTTAGTTAAAACAATTAAATTGTTCAAAATATTTAGATTTTATAATTAAATGACCCATTGAGGTGTTTATGTGCCAAACAACCATAAGTAAATATAACAAAACCCAACTGCAATTGGATCTTGGCTTGCAACTCTTAACTTTTATTGATTACATCACCCGCAAATTCAATCTTGCAGCAACAAATATTTGTAAACAGAAGTAAAAATATCGGTAACTTTAAGAATTTTTTAATTTAAGAATTGTACAGCGAGAATATTTTGAGGGTTCTATGCCATGATTTGTAATCAGAGGCCACAATTTGAACAACATAAGGTACGCAGATGATACAGTACTGATTGTAGACACAGAAAGGAAACTACAAGACCTCCTACAGAAGGTAGCTGAATAGACTGATAAAAAAGAACTACAAATAAACTGCAAAAAAACTGAATGCGTGGTCATCAGCAAAAAGGTGCAACCCAAAATGCCAAATACAGGTGGGGGATATTAGAATCAAGCACGTACAAAAATTTAAATACTTAGGAAGCGTTCAACAGGAGATGGAAAGTGCAACACAGAGACCCGAAGGCGAATTGGGATAGTGAAGGGACGCGATCTTGAAGATGAGTAAAGTATTAAGGCACAAGAAACTTTTACTAGAAACAAAGAAGAGAGTACTAGATTGCTATGTGATGTCAGTTCTTCAATACGGCAGTGAATGTTGGACAACGTCATCAAAGATGAAGGAAAAAATTGAAGCAGCTGAAATGTGGTTCTACAGAAGGATTCTGCGGATATCATGGACCGAGCATGTGAGCAATGATGAGGTGTTTGAAAGAATGGCAACAAAAAGAATATTAATAGTGAGCAACAGGAAGAGACAGCTGAAGTTCCTGGGACATGCAATGAGGAAAGAGGGCTTGGAGAACCTGATACTAACAGATCAGATAGAGGGGAAAAGAGACATAGGCAGGCAGTGGATAACATATTTGAAGGGCCTGAGCAGGTGGATGACAGAACGGGGACGGCGTGGTGTAACAGGAGAAAGCGTGCTAACAGCCACCAGGGATAGGGAGACGTGGAAAGTCATGAACCCCTACATCCTGAAAGGACAGGGCACATAGAAAAAGAAGTAGATAAATATACTCCGATTGAAAATTAACACTATTTACATAACTCGCACTATTGTCCTTATATTTATTGTTATGTTTACGACGTTTCGGTTGTTGTACGCTCCTGCCTTCTTCAGAGATTTTGCTAGGAATTTTAAAAAGAACCTTTCATTTCAATCACTGAAGTATCTCATCACTATTCCATGTCCGATGGCACTTCTGGTAGTCATGTTGTTATCACCCTTTAATTTACCTCACTGAGTCATTTGTTAACCACTGCTGTAGCCTGGTATTGAAATTACTACTCTCTGGGTCAAGTCACTGGAAGTAACCAGTGGGAGAAAAGAAGCTGCAGGAGGAGAATTGTCGGCTGCATTTAATTGATCTAACTGTGAATGTGTGCTACCCAGTTGCAAGTCTGGATGCACGAGTAAACTCATGTGGCAGAGGCACCAGTGACTTAAGCTCTTAGGAGCAGAAATCATGAAAGTATTTATAGAACAGACAGAGGGAAGCCACATCCCGTCGGTGAGAAGTGGCTGGAGTCGAACCACCAAGTCTTTCCTATCACATAACTGATTCTCATTTGGAGCCTATCGAGAAGACAGAGATGACTCTATATGACAGCAGTATTCCATGCACGGACGGATGGTTGATTTGTACATGTGCAACATAGATTCAGGCGGACAAAACATCCTGGCCCGACACAGTGGCCCAACCTTCTAGGATATATTCTTCGTGAGTGTCGCGTGTGTAGAGCAGAAGGCCAGCTGGAAAGAGTCGCGTACAGGAAGATGCCGTCGGGAATCGGAAGCCGGCAGAAGTTTTTCTGTCTTTAGACAAAAAGTCTAGAATTTATGCAGTCTTAAAACTCCTATGCCCTTTTTTTCGAGTTTTCGTTTATTGACGTCATTTGACGTCATATTGACGGCCGGATGTATCTGTCGATCACCTTTGTCATTGGTTGACATTTATCTATTGACGGATGTACCTGTCAATCATACACTTGCCGGACATCGCTTTTCAAGCCAGTTGTTTGTGTGTGTTTTGTTGTCGTTGACATCGTCCATGGCCGAATAAACCAACAAAAGACTATCAAAGATTTCATCTGGGGAAATAGTTTCAAGGTTAGTAGTAATTCATCTCTCACAAGGCGTGGTAAACGGTGTTAAATATTTTCAATAGTAGAAAAGGGAAGACTGTGTAGCTTCAGTCAAAATATAGCAGGAATAATCTTTATATGATTTCATACAGATAAACCATAAAAAAGTCAGGTACTTCCAGAAGGTGTGGCAAACGGTTGTTTAAGTCTCTCAAGAGTAAAAAGTGAAGACTGTGTTGTTCTAATCCAAATAAGGCAGCAATAATCCTGATCTACATTACAATCAATATATAAATTGATCCTCCAGTTTATGGCCAGATTCATTTTTCTTTTAACCGCTCCCTGACACCTCCGATATAACCTGTCACTCTTTCTCATAACTTTCCTCCTATGTAACCCCCTGCACAACAGTGGCAGTAAAATGCCTTGCTTGGGGCGATATTTAAGAAAGAAAATGTCTATGCTATTATAATGTGGATATAAAGTGGGGGGATCAATTCTACATTACAATCAATATATAAATTGATCCCCCAATTTGTGGTCACATTCGTATTTCTCTTACCCACTACCTGACACCCCCTATAACCTATCACTCTTTCTCATAACTTTGCTCTTATGTAACCCCCTGCACAACAGTTGCTTGGGGCGATATGATTAAAAAAAAAATCGAGATTATCACATTTTAGTCGAATTCATCACATCAATTTTCTTAGACTAGGGACTCAAACCTGTGCTACCACCCCGCGGTAGGATTGACATGGGAACAACAATAGTTAATACTTGGTTCCCCGGTCCTCAAATATTTTAATTTCCTAAACTGGAACCTTAAGGAGCGTGTCGCTTCAGGACGTATGCGATCATCTAATTTTCCTTGCCCCTCTCCCTTGACATATCTCCGCTTGATATCTCTACCAAACCCCGTTCCACAATTCACTTACTCAAGCCCATCAAGTATGTTGCGCACTTTCCCCGTGTCTCTCTTTCCTTTTATCCGTCTTGTGCGTATTAGATTCACCAAGCCCTCAATCTTCATTACATGTCTCAGAAAACTCAGCTGTCTCTTTTTGTTGCGAAGTATAATTTTCTTTATCGTTTTCATTCTCTCAAAAAACTTTGTCGTTGCTTATATACTCAGTTTGTGTTATCCTCAGAACCCTTGATCTCTTTCTTCTCTTCTTCTTCTATGTGCCTGGCCCCTTCAAGACGTAGGCGATCATGGCACTCCAAGTCTCCCTATCCCTAATGGCTCTGAGCACACTTTCTCTTGCGACACCACGCAACCCCCGTCCTATCACCCACCTACTCAGGCCCTTCAAATATGCTATCCGCTGCTTTCCTCTGTCTCTTTTTCCCTCTAACTGGCCTGTTAGTATCCGGTTCTCCAAGTCCTCTTTCCTCATTGCATGTTCCAGAAACTTTAGTTTTCTCTTCCTGATGCTCAATATTAATTTTCTTTTTGTTTCCATCCTTTCCAAAAGCTTATCATTGCTCACATGCTCGGTCCATGATATCCGCAGCATCCTTCTGTAGAACCACAAGTTTTTTCTTCATCTTTGATGATATTGTCCAGTATTCACTGCCGTGTTAAAAAACTGACATCACATAGCAATCTAGTACTCTCTTCTATGTTTCTAGTGAAAGTTTCCTGTGTCTTAATACTTTACTCAGGTTCTGGAACGCGTCTTTCGCCATGCCAATTCGCCTTCGGATCTCTGTGTCATGCGTTTCGTCCTCCTGTTAGAACACTTCTAAGGTATTTAAATTTTTTTTTATCTTGATATAAACAATATTTAAGATGTCAAATTATTTCATTGTAAGCAAATGCATCTTAACAATAAACAAGAGGAAACGAATATTAAAAATGCAATTCATCGATATATTAAAAAAAGAATTAAAAAATAGTTCATAGATATAGGTATGACGGTGAACCACACCCTGCATCAAGACATCTGGTTGGCATAATGGAGGTTTTTTTCTGAGCGTGGGTTCATATCTTCATTACTGTTGTTCCCTCTCGACACAGAACAAGAGTGGTAGCACCAGTTAGGTACCAAGCTATAGTCCATGAATAAACACCAAACCATACGTCAAAATATTAGGAAAGTATGAAAGTGTGAGTGGAAAATTCCAACAATATATAAATTTTAAAACTTTATCAATACATTTTTGATGTGAAATTACCCGTTATGGATTTTTACGAAAAATCTTTCAACAAAATATTTTTATAATAATAATGCCAGTGATAGTTTGTTAACCCTCTAGGGCCATTCGTATCATATTAGTGGGGGATCTGTTTATTACTTCATAACAATATAGAACTGATCCCCCACTTTATGACAAGTAGAAGCCTTAATCATATTATATTATTAACCCTCTAGGGCCATTCGTATCATATTTGATACAGTATGAAAACAAGCATTGAAAGAAATATTTTCCTGAAAATTTTTTTAAGAGAAATATTTTATAAATTTCAAATGAAAGCAGTACTGACTGCTCAGTCAATGAATACCAAATGTTTCCTTATAGGGAAATACCAAATGTTTCCTTATAGGGAAATACTGTATCAAATATGATACGAATGGCCCTAGAGGGTTAATAGATAGATAGATAGATAGATAGATAGATAGATAGATAGATAGATAGATAGATAGATAGACTGAGATTAACTCTCTAGGGCCATTCGTATCATATTTGATACAGTATGAAAACAAGCCTTGAAAGAAATATTTTCCTGAAAATTTTTTTAAGAGAAATATTTTATAAATTTCAAATGAAAGCAGTACTGACTGCTCAGTCAATGAATACCAAATGTTTCCATTATAGGGAAATACCAAATGTTTCCTTATAGGGAAATACTGTATCAAATATGATACGAATGGCCCTAGAGGGTTAATAGATAGATAGATAGATAGATAGATAGATAGATAGATAGATAGATAGATAGATAGACTGAGATTAACTCTCTAGGGCCATTCGTATCATATTTGATACAGTATGAAAACAAGCCTTGAAAGAAATATTTTCCTGAAAAATTTTTTAAGAGAAATATTTTATAAATTTCAAATGAAAGCAGTACTGACTGCTCAGTCAATGAATACCAAATGTTTCCTTATAGGGAAATACCAAATGTTTCCTTATAGGGAAATACTGTATCAAATATGATACGAATGGCCCTAGAGGGTTAATAGATAGATAGATAGATAGATAGATAGATAGATAGATAGATAGATAGATAGACTGAGAATTAACTCTAGGGCCATTCGTATCATATTTGATACAGTATGAAAACAAGCCTTGAAAGAAATATTTTCCTGAAAAATTTTTTAAGAGAAATATTTTATAAATTTCAAATGAAAGCAGTACTGACTGCTCAGTCAATGAATACCAAATGTTTCCTTATAGGGAAATACCAAATGTTTCCTTATAGGGAAATACTGTATCAAATATGATACGAATGGCCCTAGAGGGTTGATAGATAGATAGATAGATAGATAGATAGATAGATAGATAGATAGATAGACTGAGTTAACTCTCTAGGGCCATTCGTATCATATTTGATACAGTATGAAAACAAGCCTTGAAAGAAATATTTTCCTGAAAAATTTTTTAAGAGAAATATTTTATAAATTTCAAATGAAAGCAGTACTGACTGCTCAGTCAATGAATACCAAATGTTTCCTTATAGGGAAATACCAAATGTTTCCTTATAGGGAAATACTGTATCAAATATGATACGAATGGCCCTAGAGGGTTAAAGTAAAAATACTTAGAATGCATTTTACCGTATAATTACTTACAATACATTTTTTTTTAATAATCGTTTCACCCCGAGCAAGGCATTCCACTGCCACTATTGCGCAGGGGGTTACATACAGGGGAAAGTGGTGAGAAAGGATGGTTAGATATAGGAAATATCAGAAGGAGGGTGATAGACGGGTAAGGATACCGAGAATGAAGGTTGGGTAGATGGTGAGAGTGTTGGGAGAATAGATGTAAGTTAGTGTGATAGGAGGTGTCTATTGACCTTACATTTAAACTCCCAGGGATTGTAGCTGTCGGGAAAGCAGACATGTGGAAGGGAATTCTACAGGCGGGAAGTGCGAGAAAAGAAGCTGTTGGAGTAGAAATTACGGTTACATCTTATCTGTTTCACTATAAAGGGGTGGGACCTAGTTGCTAATCTAGTATCTCGTGTAAATTCGTACCTCGGCGGTAACAATGATCTAAGTTCATTGGAGCAAAAGCCGTGAAAATATTTATGGATGAGGCACAGGGAAGCCACGTCACGTCGGTGAGAGAGTGGTTGCAGCCGGTCTGCCAAGTCAGTATCTATCACGTTACAGATTCTCTGTTTATTTTGTCAAGAAACCCGAGGAGAGTAGCAGGGACACCCGGCCAGATGTGGCAGCAGTATTCAATACGCGGGCGGATGGTAGATTTATATATGTGCAGGATAGATTCAATTGCAAAATGAAAAACAATACATATTTATAACAAAATGACAATAATACAACGCAAAAATTTACAAAAATAAATGTTTATATTTATTTTACGAGCAAGAAATTTTATTAAAAAAATTACGAAAAATAATTTTGTAGTGAAAGTACAAGCAATACATTTTTCTTTTAAAAGTACTAACAATGAATTTTATCAAATCAAAAGATGTCAGTTTTCCGGTTACGTTTGTCACCATAACTCACACCCCTGAAGATGACTTTGGAAAGAGGTTGAAAGTACTTGGGTACGTTAAGAAATGAATGATAATAACATCTGTCAACGTTACAGCTCATTTCTGACATCTTTTGATTGTAATACGCGAAAGATTACCTGTGAGTATGAAAGGAACTTATTAAAAATAAGCAAACATATTGTTTGCAATTTATTTAATCTGACATGTTTAAAAGAAAATTAGCTGCATAAATGTACAAATTTTAATATATATATATATTGTCGGTTGCTTATAAGCAAGTTTCGTTAAAATTCGTTAATCTCCGTAACATGTTTACATTTGTTTGACATTACGATACATTACAGAGCAGATATGGTTTGTTTACGATAGATCGAAAATTGTGTGATATAAACATGATAAAAAAAACCTCATCTGATCAAGAGGCTATTCATGGTCGAGTGGTTAAGACTGTACAGATCAAATGGTAGCTTTCCCTATGTAAATAGGGGTCGCAGGTTCGATTCCTGCTGGATAGAACACATTTTCGTAATAAAAATTTATCGTGAAATAATCAGGCCGGTAGATATAAATATAAAATACTATTTAATTAAAAACAGAATATCTACTTAAATACGAGTATCGATAAAAATAATGTTCAAAATAATTCATTACAAATTGTCGGTTGCTTATAACCAAGTTTCGTTAATCTCCGTAATATATATACTGACTTTTTGCACCGATAAGTTAGATGTTTTAATCCTGGCTTAAATACAACGAAAAAATACGGATGACTATTATACACACATATATAAATACATAACATACTTTATTATAATAGAGAGGATGTATATATTTTATTTCACAATTCGACGACATAAATATTGCAAAAAATGTAAAAGCAAACACGCAACTAGAGTGTTTATAAATGGCAGTAAAGTATAACAAATTGTAGTAAAGAGAGTGAAGTGAGCCGATGCCGCCTAGCTACTGTCTCTCTACTGAAAAGTATGACAGGAAGTAAATAAAATATATACATATTCGTCATCAACATACAAGCTTGTTTCGCCGTATTAAATTACATCAGCGTGGCTACACATCTAATTGCTTCCGTCCCGGATCAAACCTCGACCGATTTGCTGTCAGTCGGGGAAATTTGAGCGTGTTATATGTAAGCGGTGTATACACACGCCAGTTCTCACAGTACCAGTGGTGGCTCGAATAATGAACTCTCCTAATTATCAAACTAAAATCCCGTCGATAATTTTGGGGAGGAAGGTGAATGACAGCCCCTTAAAGATGACCCACAAGCTAACCACCAAGAAATCATGACCAAAAGGATCATGGATGCTGAAAATGAGTCTTGCACCAGCATACCGTCCAACATACAGAATGTGGTTTGCAGCCGTTGGTAGTCTCATCGAGTTATTTCTGTGGCTTTTATATGTGCTTGTGGGTAAAGATGCATTGAAATATACTAATTGGCCTTATTAAAACGGGATTTTATTCTCCATTAATTTTGCCAGATTTATCTGAAAAACTCACACACACATCCATCACACATACATAAACATATATATATATATATATATATATATATATATATATATATATATATATACTTCTCACAGCTGTCCGGCTTATAACTGATGGCCGGGCACGATGCGCGTGTTTTTTTATAACGTCTGATATTCCTACTTCCGGCTGTCCGAATTTGAAACCAATCGCTACATGTATTTCGCATATATTTTACCTTCGTTCAATGACTAATCAAAAAAAAGACAGAACTTTTTTGGTTACCTTGTAGTATGAAATACACCATTTTTTTAAAACAGGGGTTGCCTAATAATTATGACCGGTAGGGTATATATAATTTTTCCTGGAGAAAATATTTTGAAAAAGAAATATTTTATAAATTTCAACTGAACCGATCAATGAATGGTGAATGTTTACTCATAAGGAAATAGCTAAATTACCAATAATAGCATCATTGAACGCATTTCTAAGGCATTAACTACAAATAATTTGTAAATATTTTGATACTTTAGAGTAAAAGTACGTTTCTGCAATGTTTGTTAGATATATGCACTTGTGGATAAAGTTTCAACGGAATTTACTAATTGACGACATTGAGTTAATTTTGTACTTTACTGATATATCAAAAAATTTTAGAATTATACTAATTAGCTATACAAAAGTACTGATTTCATTTTCCGTCAAAAAAACACACACACATACACAAATATATATATATATATATATATATATATATATATATAGTGTATCGAGGCAGCAAATAATTTTCTGAACATATACTGTTAAATATAAGAGACAATGAATGTCTATTATGTTTAATCATGAGCCGTTCTAAACGTAGTATATTGGCTTTAATTTCAGCTGAAAATAAAGACAAAACTTCTCCAACATTTGGATAATTTTTTATTAATTTGGTTCTAAGCTTTCGGCTCACACGAGCCGTCTTCAGAGAGGTCATTAAAACGGTAACACAATAACATCCATCATCACCGACGATTTTATTTTGTGTTGACATAAAACCCCGCTAGGCAACGGCAATAGTTACCAAAAATAACAAACGCAGTTCGCAAATTTGCAATGTGGTTCTTTGACGTCACACCGCGTGATAGGGCGAAATGACAACAGAACCATGTATTCAAATGCAATGTAATGTATTATGACCAGATTTACACGTGATTTTATTAAGTGTGGGTTGTTTGGATTTAATGTACATGGCCTCTAATATCTGAAGGTTCCTCTTACTGTCTGTATGATTAAGGATCACCGTATTGTTGACCAAAATCTGTCTGATATTACCTACATGTTTATGTTTTTCTGAGAAATGTTGCTTAATTGTACTCTGATCAGAAAGGTGACATGTAAGTTTACGGGAGAGCATGGTTATAGTAAAACATACACACAGTAAAAAATTTTCAGATATTGGAGGCCATGTACATTAAATCCAAACAACCCACACTTAATAAAATCACGTTAAATCCGGCCATAACATATTACATTGCATTTGAATACATGTTTCTGTTGTCATTTCGCGCTATCACGCGGTGTGACGTCATAGTACCACATTGCAAATTTGCAAACTGCATTTGTTATTTTTGGTAACTATTGCCGTTGCCTAGCGGGGTTTTATGTCAACACAAAATAAAAATGTCGGTGATGGTGGATGTTATTGTGTTACCGTCTTCATAACTTCTCTGAAGATGGCTCATGTGAGCCGAAAGCTTAGAACCAAATTAATAAAAAATTATCCAAATGTTGGAGAAGTTTTGTCTTTATTTTCAACTGAAATTAAAGCCAAAATACGACGTTTAGAACGGCTCATGATTAAACATAATAGACATTCATTGTCTTTTATATTTAACAGTATATGTTTAGAATATATATATATATATATATATATATATATATGGGTTGGTTTTATGAGGTCAAACACCAGTGTCCAAAGAATTAGAAATTCCTTTACCTCTTCACGACACCCTGGGCAATCACAGATAGATCTAGCGCCAATGCCTAAATCCGGACTCTCTTTCTCTCTTCCTCTCTTCCTCTTTTCCTCTTTCCCTTTTCTTTCTTCTTATTTTTATCTTTTATTTATATTTTTTATCTTCATTTTATTTTATTTTTATTTTTATACTTCTCTTCCGTTAAAGAAAATGATTATTCCGGCAAAATGTTTTGTACCAAATGGAAGGAATATTGTAAGGTCTGATAAAATGAGCTAGTTAGCTCATAGAAATGAACTATAGTTTATAACCACTAGAAACGGCGTGTTGTTTTCCTTTATATATATATAATTCCGATGTTATCTCATAATTAGCTCTGTAATTTGAATATAAATTGCATTGAGCCCTCCACCTTGATCAGTTTTAATATTGATGTAATTAATATTAATTAGGATCGGGTTTTGGGGATTTACCTACCTGCTTTTCCTTTGGATTAAAAACAAGTAAAGTAATTTGAGTACCTGGAAAGTGTTCTGACAGAGGATAGAAAGTGTGACATAAAGATCTAAAGATGCATTGACATGGCCAAGGACACATTTCAAAAGCTAACCAGAGTACTGAGACTCAGAAAACACTTATTGGAAAGAAAGAAGAGAGTGCTAGATTGCTATGTGATATCTGTCCTTCCTTTTATATGGAAGTGGATGTTGGACAATCTCATCAAAGATGAAGAAGAGGCTTGAGGCAGTAGAAATGTGTTTGATCGCAAAGTTTTTATGCCGAGATATTTTCTTCTCAATAATTGTGAGAATTTGCCTTGAGATAACCCGAAATCTGTCAGCGCATGTCTGTCCAAACCACCACACTCTCCATATATATATATATATATATATATATATATATATATATATATGATGGATGTGCGTTGAGGTGCAGTTGATTCCTTGGAACTAGAAATCGGGGAGCCGAGTTCGAATTCTGGTTAAATACTCAGCAGTCACTTACGAGAAAATACCATTGGGAAAGTTATTAATCCGTCCCTTTCCTCCAGTTATGAGTTAAATAGCAGGACATATTCGGTTCTATAGCCTTGTCTGGTAACCAGTCTACCAGAGACTGTAGTGGCAACATGTTGTGAGATAAAGAAAAATGCCTACTTAATCGCTGTGGAGCGCATTCAGGGCTCAGTGAAAACAATAATACAATGTTGACCATCCACTGCAACCTTTACTGTCTCCGGTAAGTATTGCCAATGTTGTGCCACCGGATCCAGATGAAAGAGAAAGTGAGGCTGACGACCATGCGCAACTCTCCCTGACTTAAATCTAATTAAAGCGCATGTCACGGCTTCTGCCTAGAAGTCTTGATCTTTCACGCCTGCGAGGGACGAACAAACAGCATCCAGTATATATATATATATATATATATATATATATATATATATATATATATAATATTAACTATAGTAATAACAATACCAGTAGTAACGGAACTAACTCTTCCGAAACTAGTATTAATTAAACTATAATTTTAATCGTCTTGTACACCCACCGAGAACGAACTCGGAGAGAAAAGAATGGGAAGTAAAAAAAGAAACAAACGAAGTACATGAACAAAAATTCAAGCACTCGTAAGAAAGAAAAAAAAACCCAAGACGAAAACCCTAACACTAAAGCGCTCAATACGAAAGTAGAGCAATCAAAGATAGAAAATCTAAGCAAGAGCCAACAACCTACCACGGTTTCGCCCTACGGCTCGTCAGGGAAATTGGAGCCAATTTCCCTGACGAGCCGTCGGGCGAAATCGTGGTTGGTTGTTGGCTCTGGCTTAGATTTTCTGTCCACACACACACACACACACACATTATGCTCTCACACTCTGATTGAGCATTCTGGAAGAAAGGTAGACTTTGAAAAACAGTAGCCACTCTAGCGTGTACGCATCGCTCATTCAGTAAAAATGAATTGGAGCACGCTAGCTATTGGGCGCGTAATATGATATCCGCTAAAAAGACTGCCTTCTTCCACTGAACGCCAAGAACAAAAGGCTCAAGCGCCACTCAAATTAGTGTGCTACTAATAATGTTGTTTTCAACGCATAACGAAATAAAGTAAGGTCAAAATCGACTCTAGAATTGAAGTGGATAATATCGTAGTGACGGTGGCTGCATCCTCTCAGAAGTCTTTTCAGCAGTTCTGATACAGTAGCCGTCTCAATGGAACTACGTGATTACCAATAGCATACAAAAGGAATGAGGATAAGATGACCGTTTGCGCGGGACATTGCGGGTCTTAGCTGGCGGAACAAAGAAATGGTACTTGCATGTACAATTTGCCATGTAAATAATGACGGAGCTACAAGAGGCTAGCAAACGTTTCATCTATGGAAAATGGATTCAAGGGTGATAAATAAACATTGTCACTCAGAATGCTGTGGAAACGCGTTTGAAAATTTTCAAGCGTAAAAAGCGTTGTCTGTGTAGTTACCATCCAAATAAGGTAGCAATACTCCTGAAATAACTTTTTTTTTTAAAAGATAGAACTTCAGAGAAGTTTGCTACTTTTGAAAGTGGTTTAAAGGACCTGCCGTTTTTCAACAATTTATCGACAGTAAAAACTGCAGTTGTTTCAACTGAGTTTTGCAGTGACACTTCGTCCAAGTATCGTTCAAGTCAAGGAGCTTCATTATGGGTACAACTATTTAACATAACTGGTGTAAATCTTCTGTCTACTTGCTGGTGTGGCAACTTTATTCACATATTCCTTTTTAATCATTTCACCTAACAAGTTGATGACGTCAGGACGCAGCAAGAGGTTATTAAGTGCTAAAGCATATGAGAAAAATAATCTTTAAGGAGAAAGTATAATAAAAGAAGACGATTAAAGTTTCGTTAGAAAACAAAATTATATTCTTCCTGGAAGCATTTGAATTCTTCTTCAAATATGATTCCACGTGTGCCTTCATATTAAATCATATGAACTGTAACTTTAACATTACATGGAACTCTCAATTGGCTCACTATTTACAACCTACAATTGCTACCTAAAACATAGCACCTTCTCTGCCTAATTGACGTCTCAATGCGTAAAATATTTTTTCCAGTCAAAAGCCACCCTTTCTTTGCTGAATACATCTATCACTTCATTAGAAACTCACCGTTCATTTTGAAACTTGGTCGTCATGTATTACGTTGAAAATCAATCGGGATTTTCTTTATGGATATCTATCAGAAATTAAGCCAACTGATCAGTGTCCACATATTTTCCCATTTGATTTTAAACCAGACATATTGGGCTTTAATATCTGTGGAGAATTAGAAAAAGAAATTATGCATTATAACGAAAAAAATTGCTTATGTTAGTAAGTCGCAAGTGAGAAAAATGATTTTAAAAATAGAGCATAATAAAGAAACAGGATTCAAGTTTAATTAGTAATCAAAATTATATTCTTCCTGGAACTATTTGAATTTTTCTTCAAATATTGTTTCTCGTTTGCCTAATGAATATTAAATTATATGAGCTGTAACTTTAACAATGCATGGAACTCTCAATTGGCACACTATTTACAACCCATAATTGAACCCTAAAACATCGCATCGTCTCCGCCTAACTGATGTCCCAATGCGTAAAAGATTTTTCAGTCATATAGCCACCCCTTCTTTGCTACATACATTTATCTCATCACCAGAAACTCGACGTTGCTCTTGAAACTTGTTCGTCATTGCGTTGGAAACCATTCGGTATTTTCGTTTGAAATATCTATTAGAATTTAGCCCAACTGATCGGTGTCAATATATTTTACGTTTTATTTAGAACCAGACAAGTTGGACTTTACTATGAGTGGAGAATTATAAAAATAACAATTAATGAATAATAATGAAAGTTTATGCCATGATTCATCATTGGCCGTCACAATCTGAACAATAATTGGAGTAGATAGTACCTACCATCGCCCGGTCTCACACTCCACCCACTTCTTCTGAACAGGAGTAGAGGTGATCGCCTTGTTTCTTGTTTAGGAAGAGGTTCCCGGTTCATCTCCCTTTTTCGGTCTTAGTGTTAGTTCAGCTGGAAGCTCTTTGCAGTTGGTGAGTATGGTGGCAACGTCTCTTCATTCTGAGGGTACCGGGTTGCTGCTTCTGATTGATATTTAGGAGCCTGAACTCTTGCGTAGCGTCTTAAGCGGGTGCTCTGATCAACAGTTGAATAATATCGGGGTTCCTGTAGTGCTATTTCGCGCATGGACGGGTGTCCTTGCAAGAATCTCCGATGGGCAACCCCGAGGCCACATACTGCTGCAATTAGTGACCATCTGACACTACTCTAGACCTCTCTCTCCGCAACTAAACCCCTATGAGATCAAACAAATAAAACGCCCAAACCTATCTGCGTTTCCTTCACAAACATACGAGGTATCCGCAGTAACTTTAACAGCGTAGAATCATTCCTCCAAACTAACTCACCCGATATCCTAGCTATATGTGAGACTAACCTTGACCCTTCTATCCCCTTCTCTGAGTTTTTCGTTCCTGGTTATCTTCCCCTCTTCAGGAAGGACTCCAATGTCCATATGCATGGGCTTGGTGTTTATGTCAGCGAACACCTCCCTCTAGCCAGGGTTACATCTCTTGAAACCCTGGATCATTCTTTCATGTGCTTCCGTCTCTCACTTCTAAGCTCGGCTAGCTATCTCTTCCTCTATTGCCCCCCTCCACCTCTGACTGTTCGGTACTTGATAGCATCTCTATCAATATCGGCAAGGCCATTTCTTCTCACCCGTCTGCCCATATATTTGTGTTTGGTGATGTTAACGCCCACCACACCAAGTGGCTTGAAAACTCTGTCACCGAACTTGCTGGGGTCCGCACCATGAACTTTTCAATAACCCAAGCTCTTACGCAAGTGGTGGACTTCCTCAGGCGTT
Source organism: Ascarosepion bandense (assembly GCA_037127315.1). Classification (NCBI taxonomy): domain Eukaryota; kingdom Metazoa; phylum Mollusca; class Cephalopoda; order Sepiida; family Sepiidae; genus Ascarosepion; species Ascarosepion bandense. The sequence goes on along the minus strand of JBBBDQ010001658.1, from coordinate 945,874 downwards.
TCTCTAATAACCCTAACGGAAGGGACTCTTTACTGGATCTCTGCTTCACTTCCATCCCAGACTCTTGCACTACCAGGCAGCTCTGACCTCTCGGAAACTCTGACCACGCCGTAGTTTCAGTCAACATCTCAATCCACTCTTACTCTACCCAAGAAACTCAGACCAGCAGAATATCCTAATGCTACCAGAGAGCAGACTGGGATTCGTTCCGAGATTTCCTCTGTGACGTCCCTTGGAACAACGTCTTTAGTCTTCCCGTTGAAGACTGTGCGTCAGAGGTCTCCTCTTGGGTTAAGGCTGGCATCAATTCTTTCATCCCGGCTAGGAAATTACAGCTAAAATCAAATCCGTCCCTCTGGTTTTCGCCCGCTTGCTCGGCCATGGCGGCCGAGCAAGCGGGCGAGAACCAGGGGGACGAACCATTTCTTCCAGCTCTATCAAAGTTACTCGTCGAACCAAAACAGGCGCCTTTTCTCCTCAGCTCGTAATAAGTGTACAAAAGTACTGAACGAAGGTAAGATGGTGTTTGCTGCCAGAATGAAGCAACGCATAGCATCCTCTAAGTACGGCGCCAAAGATTACTGGTGACTCTGCAAAAGATTGCTCAACAAAGTAAGACTTCAATACCCCCACTAATCAATGAATTTGAGGTTCTCACCTCCCCAGCGGACAAGGCTGAATGCTTTGCTCGTAGATTCTCTACCAATTCGACACTGGACTCGTCAGGAGTACTTACACCCGACTTCCCACTTAGAACTAAGGCTCAACTAAATAACGTCCACATTACATCCTCGCTGGTCTCTAACATAATCTCAAAACTTGACGAGCGAGCGGCGGGGACGGAATCCCAATCATAGTCCTGTAGAAATGTGCCCCAGAATTCTCCTCTGTCCTCTCTAAACTCTATAACCTCTGCCTATCTGCTTCCTGCTTTCCTGCCTGTTGGAAGTCCTCCTCTGTAGTTCCTATATTTAAGAATATTGGTGAACCCTCAGACCCCGCTAATTACCGCCCTATCAGTCTCCTTCCGATCTTCGGCAAAGTTTTCGAAGCCATTATCAACGTTGAGGTTATTCGGCATCTCATGGCCCACAGGCTTCTCTCGGACAAACAGTACGGTTTTCGCTTCATCAGGTCTACTGCTGATATGCTAACGACCATTACCGAGTACATATACTAGGCTCTTAACAATAATGGCGAAGCCCGAAACGTTGCCTTGTATATCTCCAAAGCGTTCGACAGAGTCTGGCATGCTGGCCTTTTATGCAAATTGCTACGGTATAACTGGACATTTGTTTGACCTCATCCAGTCATTCCTCTCTAACCGCACATTGAAGTTAGTATTAAATGGACATACCTCCCAAAACAACCATACGAACGCGGGCGTCCCTCAAGGCTCTATCCTAGGTCCCACGCTCTTTCTGATCTACATTAATAATCTCCCCGATGCCATTAGATCCCAAGTACGCATGTACGCCGATGACATCACAATTTACTCTCGCCTCAATCAAAAACCTGGTGTGGGCGACAAAGCGAACCTCGCTGCCGAGCTTGAATGGGCCTCCAATCCGTAGTGGACTGGTGTAGGAAATGGCTCGTAAATTTCAATGCTTCTAAAACGAAGCTGCCATCAACCAACCACCATAGACAACCGCATCTACCTCCCATTAGCATGGAAGAACTTGCCTCCCAGAGAGTAAAACAATACGCCTCCTTGTCCTTACACTCTCAGCGGACCTCAAATGGAATGACTATATCGACTCCATTGCCAAATCCGCCGCTATGAAGTCTGTTTTCTGTGCACGGCCCGGAAGTTTTTCCCGTCTGAATCTATTCTGCATATATATTGAATAATGCTGCCACATCTGGTCGGGTGCCCCTGCTACTCTACTCTCCTACTTCTTGACAAAATAAAGCGGAGAATCTGTAATGTGATCGATACTGACTTGGCAGACCGGCTGCAACCACTCTCTCACCAGCGTGACGTGGCTTCCCTGTGCCTCTTCTATAAATACTTTCACGGCTTCTGCTCCAATGAACTTAGATCATTGGTGCCGCCTAGTTACGAATTTACACGAGATACTAGATTAGCAACTAGGTCCCACCCTTTTACAGTAAAGCAGATAAGATGTAACCGTATTTTCTACTCCAACGACTTTTCTCGCGCTTCCCGCCTGTGGAATTCTATTCCACATGTTTGCCTTCCCGACAGCTACAATTTCCAGGAGTTTAAATGTAAAGTCAATAGACACCTCCTATCCCACTAACTTGCATCTGTTCTCCCAACACTCTCACCATCTACTCAACCCTCATTGTCGTATCCTTACCCGTCTAGGCACCTCCTATCACACTAACTTGCATCTATTCCCCCAACACTCTCACCATCTACCCAACCCTCATTCTCGGTATCCTTACCCGTCTAGGCACCTCCTATCACACTAACTTGCATCTATTCTCCCAACACTCTCACCATCTACCCAACCCTCGTTCTCGGTATCCTTACTCGTCTAGGCACCCTCCTTCTGACATTTCCTATGTCTAACCATCCTTTCTCACCACTTTCCCCTGTATGTAACCCCCTGAGCAATAGTGGCAGTGAAAAGCCTTGCTCTGGGTGAAACGTTTATATATATATATATATAAAATAAAACACTCACATGATACAGTGCTCATAGCTGACATGGAAAGAAAACTACAAGACCTCCTAAAAAGGTAGATGAAAAACGTCGAAAGAAAGGACTCCAAACAAACTCCAAGAAAACTGTATGTATGAACATCAGCAAACAGACGAGCTCAAAATACTAATTACAGGTTGGGGAGACTAAAATCTAGTAAGTACAAAAATCTAAGTACTTAGGAAGTATTCTAACGGAAGAAGGAAAGTGCGTCACTGAAATAAGAAGGCGAATTTGAATAACCAAGGACGCATTCAAGAAGCTAAACAAAGTATTAAGAGACAGGAAAATTTCGCTAGAAAAAAAGAAAAACTACTCGATTTCTACGTGATGTTTGTTCTTCAATATGGCAGTGAATGCTGGATAATATCATCAAAGATGATGGAAAAAGTTGAAACAACTGAAAAGGATGCTGCGGATATCATGGATTGACTCTTTGAGCAATGATAAGGTTTTGAAAAGGTTGAAAACGAAAAAGAAATTAATTATGAGCTTCAGGAAAAGACAACTGAAGTTCTTGAGACATGTGATGAGGAAGGAAGGCTTTGAGAATGTGTTACTCACGGGTCAGATAGAGGGAAAGAGAGATAGGAGAAAGCAACGGATAACACATTTGAAGCCTGAGCAGGTAGATGGCAGAGTGGGGTGTGGGTGAGGCAACAGGAGAAAGCGTGCTAAGAGCTAACAGTGATAGGAAGAAGTGGAAAACCGTGATCGACTACATCCCGAAGAAGCACGGCAAATAGAAGAAAAAGAACAATTAAAACGTTTTTTCACATGAAGAAGAAAAAACGTAATATATTTCTAATAACATGTGCAAGTTTATAGCCCCACTTCTGGAAAAAAACACAATCTTCCTCTTACTCTTATTGGCTTCAAGATGTGAACCATGGGGTAATAGCATTTTCATCGGGAATCTTAGCTTCCTTGATCCACTGGCGACTGGACTTTTTTCCACTTACCAACGACGACATTATACATATTTTAGCTACCCAAATGATGACGTAAATATTCGGATTTCGCAACTCAACCCAAAACTGATTTGAGTTCGTCTATGTTTATCCGTTATTTATGAAACTTCTGTCTTGATACCAAACACAAATGAGAGAGATAAATTCAATCATTTGATCTAAACAGACTTGTTGTCAATGGACTTCAATGAACGGTAACCTTTGTTGGTACCCAGCTATCAATTTTGCCATTTCATGGTTAATTTTATCACCTGCTATCTCTGAATACGTTTCTATTCTGCCATGAAATCAGACACACCAATATATTATGCTCTCAAACGTAGCTATTAACTTGAAACATTGATATGCAAGAAACTTCATAAATGACTACAGTTTGTTTTCACCTGCGCAGAACAAAAAAAAGCTTTGATCTATGCGCAGACAAAGTTTGTAAGCATTCAGCTCATAAAAGTTGATAATTACAATAATTCATAAATATATATATATATATATATATATATATATATATATATATATATATATAAAATTTAGAAATGATTTGTTTCCACAACCTTGGTTTTGAACTTTTGTTATCTTCAGGCAATTTATAATAACTTGTTTTCCAACGTTTGCAAACATAAAATAAGGATTTCTATAAACGCACGAATAGAATCTAAATTTATTTATAAATGGAACTTTGACTGTGTGTGTCGGTGTGTGTGTGTGTGTGTGTGTGTGTGTGTGTGTCCGTTACCTATAGACTCCGAAACGGCTGAACCGATTTTCTTAAAAAATTACACAGTTGTACCATAAGCGTCTGCAAGTGTTCTTAGCTAGGCTTTGTGTCGAGGTACCCCTGATAAATATCGAAAATCGATAATCGAAAAAATCGGGTTATAGAAGGAGTGGTCCGATTTGAATCAAATTTGATACACTCATAGACAAAGACATAAGAAACGATATTCAGAAGTTTCAAGGTTGCAGTTCTTACAGTAGTGCAGAAAATCGATAATATATATATATATATATATAAGGCAAGATGTTTGTGTGTGTGTCTGTTTATCTGCCTGTATGTTTGTATTTTTTCAGCCCTTTTATTTTAGTTTTTGCTCCGGGTTTGGCTCTGAGTAGGTATAATTGTGGTTCTTAGTCTCAGCCATGATACCATTTACTCAAAGGACTTATTTAGCCTTCAAAATTCAGTTTACGACGAAAAAAACTTATTTGATATCGATACTAGGAAATCAAAATTTGACTTACAACCATTCATTTTTCTTTCAGTCTACGGTTTCGCTTTAACTGGAAACAATTATTGCTTTTGAGTCTTTCGTGCCAACGTCCAAAGAGTCTGAGCTCCTGGACCATGGATTCGTTTTAAAGCTTTCATTACACCCGAGCAACGCCGGGCTATACTGCTAGTGTACTTATATATTTATTATTGTTTATAATATCATTTGATACAAAACTATATTAGTAGTCATTTTACTATTAAATATATTACTATTCTATTTACTATAAAAGGCATTGTTAGTAATTTTACTTTGACAATTTGATTTTGGTCATTTGACTATACTATAATATTGAACACGTTTTATTTTGGGAATTTGTACTATAAAACCATATTTTGTATATTTCCAAGTGATGTTTTTTGAAGGTCCAATATTTTCCCATACTTGGAGCCCTAACTTGTGCTACTATTCCGGGGTAGGGTTGACATGTGAACAACAGTAATTAATATTTGGTTCCACGCTCCTCAAAACTTGTTAAACTGAGACCTTGTTGTCGCATGTATTTTATCATCAAGGCCAGCACTTATAATCTATTTTATATGTCGAGTCACATCAGGATTTAGGCAATCATAGACTTTTACTTGCCTTTATCCCTTGTCGTTCTTAATATTTCTCCGTGTGATATCTCTCCCAAGCCCCGCTCCGCCATCAACTTTCTCAAGGCTATCAATTAGGTCTCGCGCTGTTTCCATTCTGTCTTCTCTTTTCTTTTATCCGTCCCGTGAATATTAGACTTTAAAAGCCCGCCTCCATCATTACATGTCCTAGAAACCTCAGCTGTCTCTTCCTGATGCTAAGTTTCATTTTCGTTAGCATTCCTTTCAAAACCTTGTCGGTGCTCACAAGTTCCGGGCATGATATACTCAGTACCCATCATTTCTTCACTTTTATATAATGACGAATAAAAATATCATAACCAAATATGCTTATATAAGCGAAAATAAAGATGTCTTTAAATTATTTCATTGTAAAGAAATGAATCCTAACTATAAACAAGAGGAAACGAACATTAAAAATACAATTCACCAATATATAATAAAAAGATTTTTTTAAAAAAAAGTTAATAGTCCTAGGGGTGACGATGAACTACATCCGGCAGCAAAGCCTCTGATCGGGAGATTGGAGATCTTTTAGAGCGTGGGTGTACATATTTATTACTATCGTTCCCTCTCCATATAGACCCGATGTGGTAGCACCAGTTATATACCAAGTTATACGTGATTAATTAATTCCTAAACATAAATGTTGGGACGCCCGCGCCTTTCGGTTATAATGGATTATTCCATTACTATGTAAAGTAATGGTGGCATCTACGTTGAGTAGAGTGTGCCGAGCAGCCGTACTCTCTACGACACTGGCAGCTCTCTGCTTTCGGGTGGAGGGCGCTCTCTGCTTCCGAGCAGAGAGCTATAACCCAGTCGTGGTTCCGCCGAGGGGTGGAGGCACGACTGGGCAAAAATAGACAGACATTTTTTGGCCGGGTCATATAGCCCGGAAATTCCAGTTATAACTGACCATGTGTCACATGTTGCCCTTACTGGGAGGGACAACTAAATATAGAGTGTGCCGAGCAGCCGTACTCTCTACGACACTGTCAGCTTTCTGCCTTCGGGTGGAGGGTGCTCTCTGCTTCCGAGCAGAGAGTTATAACCCAGTCGTGGTTCCACCGAGGGGTGGAGGCACGACTGGGCAAAAATAGACAGACATTTTTTGGCCTGGCCATATAGCCCGGAAATCCCAGTTATAACTGACCATGTGTCACATGTTGCCCTTACTGGGAGGGACAACTAAATATAGAGTGTGCCGAGCAGCCGATCGACAAGTCAGTCGTAGACTTCCGGTGACGACCCGGAAGTACCCATTGCTCATACTACGTCTTACGACGGTTGAGACGATTAACCTCTATTCTTGTATTGGATACTAATAACCTTTGTAAATACTATTTTCACGTAATACAACAATTAACCTATTCCTGTTGTTGAGTTATTTATTCTTACTCACGACATAACAATAAATAAAACTAATAGGAAAGTATGAAAATAGCAGCAATATAAATTTTTATTCAAACTTTATTAATATATTTTTGAAGTGAAATTAGCCGCCATACATTTTTTATTAAAAAATTATCAACAATATATTTTTATAGTAAAAATACCAGTAATATATTGTTGAAGCAATATTAATAACGTTTTACTGCATAATTCTCTATAATACATTTTATAGTAAAATGGAAAACAGTACATTTTTATAGCAAAATGAAAATCAATACAACGGTAAAATATACAAAAACATGTTTATATTTATTTTAGCAAGAACGATATTTTATTAAAATTTTACCAGCAATAATCTTTGTAGTAAAATTACAAACAATACATCTTTCTTTTAAAAGCATCAACAATGCACTTTAACATCTACAAACTATAATTATTAAAAGCATCATTATATATTTTCAGGGTAAAATTATGTACAAAATACATTTATTTGAAGGTATGAATAGCATAAAAAATATTTAGATTTGGACATTAAATAACACCTACAGGTTGATATGTGGCGAAGCAAATATTGACAAACCAAATATCCATAATAGTCAGTCATTTAAGTGCCATACGTGATACACGTTTTGGGAGATCATGTCTCGAAAGAGACATGACTAAATGGGCAGATGATTATCCACCATTGATTTCTGCGGTAAATTGATTGCCAGCAAAGGCTATAGAACCCAATCTGTCCTATTATTTAATCCATAACTGGAGGAAAGAGACAGATTAATGCCTTTTCTCAAGGGTATGTGCGCGTAAGTCGCAAGGAATTCAACTGGAATTCGAACTCGGCCCCCCGCTTTGTCGTTCCGGGTCGATATACACTGCATCACAACGCACATCCGCCATACTCTAAACATTTTACTTGATATAAGCATATACACAAACACACACATACACACACACATAGACACACACACACACACACACACACACACACACATATATATATATATATATATATATATAAGACTCCCTTGACAAAACGCTCGATTGTTGACCTGGTAGCGCTGATTACCTTATCGCGTTTTCTCATGCTCATATATATATATATATTTTTTTTTTTTCTCATGCTCATATATATATATATATATATATATATATATATATATTATCAAGCGTTTATCAAGCGAGACTTGAATTATAAATTTTATGAGCTCAATAGAGGCCACTTAGTCACAGTACCAGTGGTCGCTCGATTAATGACCTCCCTAAATGCAAACTACAATTCCATTGACTTTTTTTTCTGATGTATCTCGCGGAAAGAGGTGAATGGCATGCACTTAAAGGCGGACCACAAGTTAACCATCAAGAAGCCATGCCAACAGAAACAGATACGCTGTAATCAAGGCCTGCACCAGCATCTGGTCCTGCCTGGAGAATGCGGTGGCAGTCGATGGTGGCCACTTTCAGTTAATTTTGTACGTTATATATGTGTCTGTCTAAAATGTTTCATAGAAATATACTAATTGGCAATATCAAAAAGCTAATTTTGTTAGCCATTTATTTTTCCAGATTTATCTGCAAAACACACACACACACACACACACACACACACACACACACACACACACACACACAAGACAGACAGACACACACACACACACACACACACACACACACACACACACACACACACACACACACACACACACACACACACACACACACACACACACACACACACACACACACACACACACACACACACACACACACACACACACACACACACACACACACACACACACACACACACACACACACACACACACACACACACACACACACACACACACACACACACACACACACACACACACACACACACACACCACACACATATATATATATATATGCTGAAAGTTGTTAGAAAAACTACACACAAAATTTTTGTTATAATGATGAAGTCGTGTGCAGAATCATTCAGACTTTTTCGAACTACGAATAACACGGATTCGGCAGAAAGCTTTACCACAGATACGAACGGTGGACGACAGCCTCTCCTGAAAAATGGCAACACAGTACAGCGCCTTTCAGCAGACCATGCTGAAGGTGGCGAATTTTTTATGAGGAGACTTTTATTTAATCATTGCGAGAATTTAACAAGAATAATCCATTATTTCCTTGCGCAGGTCTGTTCAATCCACTACACCTATCATATATATATATATATATATATAGAGAGAGAGAGAGAGAGACAGAGACAGAGAGAGACAGAGAGAATGAGAACGAGAGAGAGTGAGAGAAGGGGAGAGAGAGAGAAAGAGACAGTGATAAAGAGCGAGAGACAGAGAGAGAGAGAGAGAGTATTATAATGATAATGCCTATATTAGCCGTTTCATGTAAGAAATCATTTTGTGTTCATTAACCGAGTCGTTAATAAGTTGAAATTCATAAAAATAATGTATCTCTCTCACATTCACCTTTTCTATTAGGATTATTAACCTTCTTTGCCAAGCACTTCTATCTTATGATATTTCGAACAAAAGGCTCAAGAGCCACTCAAATTAGTGTGTTACTCAGTAATGTTGCTTTTAACGCATAACGGGATAAAGTAAGATCAAAACTGACTCTAGAATTAAAGTAGATAATATCGTAGTGACGGTGGCTGCAACCTCCCAGCAGTGTTTTAAGAAGTTCTGACAAAGTAGCCGTTTCAATGGAACCTCCTCTTTACCAATAACATACAAAAGGAATAAAAATAAGCTGACCGTTTGCGCGGGAGATCGCGGGGCCTACTTTGGGGAACAAAGGAATGGAGCTTGCAAAACACAATTTGCCATCTAAATAATTAGAAGCAACAAAAACCTAGCAAACGTTTCATCTTTTGAAACTGATTTGCTAAATAAATAGATACTTCACTCACAATTCTGTGGACACTCTCTTGAACTCATTCAAGTGTAAAACATGCAATCTGTGTAGCTACAATCTAAATAAGGAAACAGTACTCTTGATGAAACTTTATAAGATAGATCTTCAGAGAATTCAGCTTCTTTTAAAGAAGTCTAAAGAATCTGCCCTTATTCAAGATCTTTAGTGACAGTACAAACTTCAAGAGTTTTACCTGAGCTTTGCAGTGAGCATTCGTCCTAACAGTCGTTCAAGTTAACGACCTTCATTAACAGTACAGGTATTTACCATGACTAGAGTAAATCTACTTTCTATTTCCTGGTGATAAAACTTTAATAACTTTTTCTTTTTTAACTATTTTACCTTACAATTTGATTTATTCAGTAATCTGGAAGGTGTTACTAAGTGTTAATGAGAAAAAATAATTTTAAAGACGGGGGTATAATATAGAAACAGAATTCAAGTTTAGTTAGTAATCAAAATTATATTTTTCCTGGAAGTATTTGAATTCTTCTTTAAATATGGTTCCACGTGTGCCTTCATATTAAATTATATGAACTGTAACTTTAACATTACATGGAACTCTCAATTGGCACACTATTTACAACCTATAATTGCATCCTAAAATATCGCACCATCTCCGCCTAACTGACGTCTCAATTCGTAAAAAAATTTTCAGTCAATAGCCACCCCATTTTTGATGTATACATTTATCTCATCATTAGAAACTCGACGTTGCTCTTGAAACTTGGTCGTCATGTAGAACTTTGAAAATCAATCGGGATTTTCTTTACGGATATTTATCAAAATTTAAGCCAACATCAGTGTCCATATATTTTCCTATTTGATTTTGAACCAGACATATTGAGCTTTACTGGCTGTGGAGAATTAGAAAACAAAATTAATCAATAATAAAAAAATATGCTTTTTCACAGGATAAAAGTAATAAAGAAACCGAAAAGTATTTTTAAGACAGTGTGCGAGTTTATGACCCCACTTCCGGAAAAGACAGAATTTTCCTCTTTCTTCAGTTGACTTCAAGATAGGAACCACACAGCAATTGTGTTCCCACTGGGAATGTTAATTTTCCCGGTTTAGTGGTGTCGGATTTTATTCCACTTTCCAATGACAATGTCGAATATATTTTAGCAGCTCTACTGGTGAAGTAGAGATTTGTACTTCCCAACTCAGCGCGATACTGATTTGATGTCGACCATGTTTACCGTTATTTTTGCAACGTCTTTATTAATAGCAAAAATATATCAGCAAAGCAAATTCCTTCAAGTGACCTGAACAGACATGTATTGCTTTCGTCAATAGACTTCAACAAACTACGACCTTTATTGGTACACACTTATCAATTTTGAAATTTCATGGATAATTTTATCACATGTGACCTGTTGTGGTGCAGTGGATATCGGCTCGGAACGAGAAATCGGGGAGCCGAGTTCGAATTCCAGTTGAATCCATTGTATTCACTTACGCGCAAATACCCTTGGGAAAGGTATTAATCCGTCTATTCCTTCCAGTTATGGGTTAAATAACAGGACAGATTGGTCGGCAACCAGTCTACTGCAGAAAGCAATGGCAACCTACTGCCGGATAATCTTCTGCCCAGTCAGTCATGTCTCTTTCGAGACATGATCGCCCAAGCGTGCATCACGTATGGCACTTAATTGAATTGACTTCTGAATACGTTTCTATTCTGCCGTCAAATCAGACAAACCACTATATTAAAATTTCAAACCAGACATTAAAGTACTCGACATTCAGTAAATGTCATATCTGTCATTTATACACACAAATGCAGAACAAAATTATTTAACTATGCGAAGACAGATTGTTAGGAATCGCCCCTTTGTATACAAAAATGGACTCGCCTGATGTGTACATATAATCCTGCCTCTGTAGTTGTGAAGAATAGCTGCTTCGCAATAACTGCCTTTGACACTGTCAGCTCTCTGCCTTCGGGCGGAGAGCACTAACCCAGTCGTGGTTCCTTCAAAGGGTAGAATCACGACTGGGGGAAGATAGACATATATTTTTGGCCTGGCTATATGGCCGGGAAGACCCACATTAAAAAGACCTTGTGTCACATCTCGCCTTAAGTGGGAAGGTGGGTAAATACCGTTGTAAAGAGTAGCTGCCTCGCAGTAACTGCCTTTGTCAATGTCGGCTCTCTGCCTTCGGGCGGATAGCAGTAACCCAGTCGTGGTTCCGTCAAAGAGTAGAATCACGACTAGGGGAAGATAGACAGATATTTTTGGCCTGGTTATATGTCCGGGAAGACCCACATTAAAAAGACCTTGTGTCACATCTCGCCTTAAGTGGGAAGGTGGGTAAATACCGTTGTAAAAGTTTCTGAATGGGTTAGTAAGATGGTGCAGAGTTAGTTGGAATTGTTTGGCTATAGACTCATTAACCGGACATATTCTTTCACTTCAAGACTGCATATATTTATTTCTACTAATAGTATTCCTGAATTGACGAACCCGTGTTCCAGTTTGTATATATTTGTTTAATATAACTTACATTTTCTGTCTCCAAGCCTTTTTTAGTTATTTATTATTTTGTGTGGTTTCTCATCCGGAATCCACAACACAGATGTTGTTAATATTTACACAACAATGCAAGATGTTACTGCGTGTAGAGAATATGGCAACTGATAATATTAAGGAAAGATAACAATAAACAATGAGAGTTGACAAAAGATAAGATTGGCAAATAGGAAACCGGAAGAGAGTTCCGCAAGTGAGAATTTTGAGAGAAGAATCTCTTAGCATAGAACTTACGTTTACATTTATCTATTTCAACTAATAAATGATCAGATCTTGCCGCAAAAGTAGCGGCGAGTTCATATTCATAAAGTCTAGGTACCATAGAGAAAAGATAATCAGAACAATTTTCTCGAAATATTTATAGAAAAGCCAGTTACGTTACGGCCATGGGAAAGTAACTGAAATAGAAAAGCCAGGTCAGTAAAAATAACATTACAGATTGTTGTTTAGATTTCATCAATATTTTATCAAGAAGTTCTACATAGAAGCTGAAACCGGAATAAGATTTTTTAAAAGTATCTTATACAAATCAACCATTCGTCCGTGCATGGAGTACTGATGCCATTTATGGTCAGGTGACCCCGCTGTTCATCCCCGTGTTCTTGACAGGCTCCAAAGGAGAATCAGTAATGTGATAGGTACCGACTTGGCGGCTCGACTACAGCCACTTTCCCACCGACGAGTTGTGGCTTCCCTCTGTTTGTTCTATAAATACTTCCATGGCTCTGTTCCAACGAGCTTGAGTTACTGATGCCTCCGAAACAGCTGTTTACTCGTGCAACCAGACTGGCAACTGGGTCTCACCCATTCGCAGTTAGTTCAACCAAATACAGACAAAAATTCTACTCCTTCAGCTTCTTTTCTCGCACTTCTCGCCAGTGGAACTCGCTTCCACATTCTTGCTTTCCTGGCGGCAACAACCTCCAGGAATTTAAATGCAAGGTCAATTCTCATCTTTTAACTAGTTGACCCTACTTCTTTCCACACTGTCCTGTAGATCCCTTTCTTTTTCTCTCACCTTCGCATCTGTCATCACGCCTGTATTCCCATCCTTCTCTTGCTCCTTTCTAACTCGTTCGTCTTTCTCTTCATTCTCATCTAATCATTTTACTCTAAGGTAGTCTCCTGTACATAGTAGCGTTCTAGCCTTGCTCTGGGCGATATCATTAAAAAAAGAATTATAAACGTCATTTAAACTTCGTTTAAGCTTAAGATTAGAAGAATATGTAAAAGACCAACTGGCGCAATTTTTCTGTTGTAAATTCTATTTGTTTCTCTCTGCCGTTTGTTTGCTTAGCGAGTTCACACATTTAAATTCATAACATTTTTATGAGTTTCAGAGTTAAAAGTAATAGTAACTCCATACACTTCCCGGTTCAATATAAGACAGTTAAAAAATATCTAATATTAAAACAAGTTTTTTTCGCTGAATGTTAAAAATACGGAGCTTTCATCACGAATTTCTAACTTTGGTGGCGCTGGCCGAAAGACACATGCAACTTATTTTCCCAGGAATTGTAATATAAGCCGACACAGTATTTATAACTTTTGATATTTATTCTATTCCTTGTTGTTGACACTTCTTACAGGTAGACTTCATCATATTAACTAGGCTGGCGCCATTTGAAAATGAAAAAACAAAAAAAGAGATTAAAAAGATAAAAAGAAGACATCAAAACAATGGCGCAAATGATGAAAAAAGAAAAAAATACTTTAATCTAAACAATAAAAACAGAGGAAGAGACAAAAGACATATATCAAATCAAATTTGATATTATATTATATACTAGCATCATAGCCCGGCGTTGCCCGTGCAACTCAGAACATTTTTTAATTAGATGATTAATGCAGCGTGTTGCAATTTCTAAGCGCTTGTAGTCACCGCCTCAATTTAAAAGTCAGTTATAAAAAAAATAATGATATAAAAAATTGTTATTTATAAACTGTTCAAAAATTCCGTTAAAAAATCTATTTTCTTTCGTTTTGCGTAAACGTGAGTTGATATTATTTGTGACATTGTAAACAACATTGCGTTTGTTTTTGTTTCAAAATTACGGAAAATATATTTACTTTTTTGTTGACTAAATGAATTGCAGAAATTTTCGAAGAATATTTAAAAATGTAGACATTTAATTTCAGAGAAAAATGTTACATTAATGCCACACAAATTACAGACAGTGGATTTCCTGCATGAAATATTTAGCGAAAAAAAGCTTTATTTTTTTAATTTTAATTTCTGAAGTATGAAATATTAAATCTGAAAAAAAAAATGACTTAAACAATTAAATTAGCCATTGGCATTTTTTTTTACATATTTTGTTTTTGTTTGAAAAAATACGTTTTTTAAAAATATTTCTTTTGTTTCAAAATTACAGGGAAAAATATTCACATTTTTTTGTTGATCAAATGAATTTTTAAAACATCGGATTAAAAATGAAATATGAAAACACATTTTATTTTAGTCGCGTTTGACACGGGTGATTTGATTTCTGTGACGTAATCTTAGCAACCATCTTAGATCATAGATGTTTTACGCAGCAAATGTAAACAATCGACTCCATTGTGCGAAAATGTGCGAAAGAAAAAAATTGCTCAACATAAACTCAAAAAGTATGTGTCGATCTGGATTCCCTGTAGATATGTGTCCCTAGAAAGTTTGAATGGCGTAGCTTAAAAAATGTAAGCGTGCATAGATTACAGTCACACACAGACTCACGGATTTGTTTTGCCTTTTATATATATATATATATATATATATATATATATATATAAGATCGGCATCTTATATAAATAAGAGATTTCCCTCTCTGCCTTTAATCAGTATGGCTAATGCTAACTTTGAGGAAAGTGATTCGTTGCGCCTTCTCGCACTAACGTTCTCAGGTTACATAAAGTCGTGTCGTGTGTGACAATTTTTACTCTCTAAAATTGATTTTACATATATAAGCTAAGTATTTTCATGATATTTGTTGATCTCTTGGCTATGGTACATAGAGTTTTTGAATTTAAGCGCAAAACTAGAAAGTTTTTGATATCTGATCAATTTACAGCTGTGCGGGCTGGATGTAGCCGTAATTTCTATGCTAAATGTTTCTTCTTTCGCATTTCTTGTTTATGGGAATCCCTTCCGGCATCATGTTTTTCCAGTTTCCACCTGCAAAAATTTGAATGCAATATCAACCCCTATCTACTGTGTTTTAATTTTTTGGTTTCTGAATATTATTATTGTTTCAGTTCCTAATTCTTTTGCACCCCTTCTGTCTTGTTGACTTTACTGCTAGGTTGTAGTCAGACATATAAAAAAATATCAACGGATATAAAAAAAAGATTATATGAAAAGAAAAGGGTTATTTTACAAAACAGTGCACCAAATCAGACTTGCCTAAATAATCTCTGTTATTATCAAGACCGTTGTATATATATATATATGAAATGAATTGTTTGAACATTATTTTTTCATCGATACTAGTATGTAATTAGATATTCTGTTTTTAATGAAACAGTATTATATATTTATTTCTACCGGCCTGATTATTTACGATAAATTTTTATTACGAAAAGGTATACCATTCGGCAGGATTCGAACATGCGACCCCTATCTATATAGGGGAAGCTACCATTTGATCTAGTAACGTCTTAGACCTCTCGACCACGAATACCTTCCAGTCTAAACGAGGTTTTTATCAAGCCTAGATAACACAATTTTTGATCCATCGTAAACAAACGTATCTGCTCTGAAATGTAGCGTAATGTCAATAAATGTAAACATGTTACGGAAATCAACGAATTTTAACGAAACTTGGTTATAAGCAACCGACAATTTGAAATGATTTGTTTGAACATTATTTTTTATCGATACTTGGGTTTAAGTAGATATTCTGTTATATATTACGGAAATTAACGAAGATTAACGAAACTGGTTATAAACAAGCGACAATTTGAAATGATTTGTTTGAACATTATTTTTTATCTATACTCGTATTTAAGTAGATATTCTGTTTTTAATGAAACAGTATTATATATTTATTTCTACCGGCCTGATTATTTACGATAAATTTTATTACGAAAATATGTGCCATTCGGCAGGATTCGACCCTGCGACCCCTATCTATATTCAAGCAATTCATTTCAAATTGTCGGTTCTACAGAAGGAAGCAAAAGAAAGTGAAAAGAAAGGTCTGAGCATAAACTTTAAGGAAACTGAATGTATGGTCATCAGCAAAAAAAAAAAAAAAACACACCCCAAAATGCTAACAACAGGTCGGAGAAACAAATTAAAACAAAGAAATTTAAATACCTGGGAAGATTTCTGATTTAGGAGTGAAAGTGCAAAATTAAGATCCAGATACGGATTGGCATGGTCAAGGACACATTTCAAAAGCTAACCAGAATACTGAGAGACAGGAAAATTTCATTGGAAACAAAGAAAAAGAGTCCTGGATTGCTATGTGATATCTGTCCTTCTGTCTGGTAATGAATGTTGGAAGATCTCATCACGAATGAAGGAGAGGCGTCAAGAAGCAGAAATGTAGTTTTACAGAAGGATACTGAGGATATCATAGACTGAGCAAGTAAACAATTTTGAGGTATTGGAGGAAATGCAAATGAGAAGAAAACTAATACTTAACATGAGGAAGAGATAAATGTGGTTCCTGGAACAAGTAATGAAAAAGGAGGGCCTGGAGAATTTAATACTTACAGGACGGATAGAGAGAAAGAGAAACAAGGGAAGACAGCGTCAGATCTACTTGATATACCTGAGCAAATAGATAGCGGAGCGTGGTTTGGGAAAGATACCAAAAGATAAAATATTGAGAGCAGAGAGAGAGAGAGAGAGAGAGAGAGAGAGAGAAGTCGAAGTCCATGATCGCCTACATCCTGAAGAGACACGGCACATGAAGAAAATAGTCCTAAAGAACTTAACGCGCAACAAGCAATCCTTTTCCACTTTATCATGCATTTTTTCTATATAAGATTCAGTTAAGTACCATACGCGATACACGCTTAAGCGATCATTTATCGAAAGAGACATAACTGACTGGGCAGAAAATTATCTCACGATAGACTGGTAGCTAGCCAAGGCTATAGCAACCGATCTCTCCTGTTTTTTAATCAATAACCGGAGGGAAGAGACAGATTAAGAACTTTCCCAAAGTGTAAGTGAATGCAAGAAATTCAACTGGAATTCGAACTGCGCACCCCGTTCTCTCGTTGCGAGTCGATATCCACTGCACTAAAAGGCACATCCTGCACCACAGCGCACATATATAAGATTAGGAGACTTTAATGATATTTAATTCAAACAGTGTTCATTCTAGTATGTCGAGTTTAATTATAATTAATTCATACTGTGTTAATTCTAGTATGCATATTTAGATAGCTGAAGAAACAGGGCACTGTTTTATCAGAGACGACACTGAAGGCGTTTTTGTTTTAACTGATTTCATGCGAACTTGTTTTTTTTTATAATTTTTCATCAGTGTTCGTTTTTTATTTATTAAAAGTTGTGTATCTTTGATCACCGATTCTAACATGGAGAAATATATTATTTTTATTTTACAATATGTAAATATTGACCTGAAAAGTTAATATGAATAATGTGTGCAATGTACAGACGGTGTATTATCCAAAACATCATTTGCAGAAACTCAGACATTAGCATGCATCAGTGTCTATGAAGGGAGTTGGTCTAGTGTAAAGAAACTCTAAGACAACACATGACTATAGAATCTGATCATAAGTCTTATCTAATCAGTTAGACATTTTGAATTAAATATTTCATGTTACCTAAAAGGAAGCCATAAGACGACCTTATTAAACAAAGAAGTCTCGTTTTATCATAGCGACGATAATGGTAATATTAGACGTTTTTTTATTCAAAATGATCCAGGTGGGAGACTCGATATAAATAGCATTATCTATTTACATAGCCGAATATGTATATTATTATAAATAATATTTTGAATTCTACATACGCTGTATAGCTATTTTAGCGAGCTAAATCTCGCTTCGTTAGCAGCGATCAAAAACAAACTTTCATTGAAAATATGGTACAAAAGTTCACATACCTGAAGTTTAAAAAACAAGGGGTCAGTTAAGAAAGAAAATAAATTAAATTGAATATTTGTCGTCTAGACATTGAGACTGAGGGACAGAGTAGGGGATTCAAGACTCAATTATAGAAGAAGACTTTTAGATTACATCTGTATTAAAGAATCAAAATTTAAACGTCATTGGAATAGAAGTAGTAGAGGGTGAGAAAAAAAGAAAAAACTGGGTAGATGGAAGAAGAGTTAAAGAAGAAAGAAGACATGAAAAGAAATAGAGAAAAAGAAAGATTTTCGGTATCCATGTTGACGAATTCCGGCTTCAGATGGTGAAAGGAAAGGAAAGTTATATAAAAGGAAAAACGAAAAGAAAAAGGGAAAAAGAAAACATTGAGAACGAGATAATATATTGTAAAATTAGCTAGGTTAAAAAATTTATCAAAAACAATTTTCTTAAGATGGCCTGATTATTATAGTAGTTTTAAAATCTACTAACAGAATTAAAATAAAAATAAAAGTGGGTGTAATATTAAAGTAGGTCTAAAATAAGAAATTGTCAAATAATATATATATATATATATATATACACTTGTACTCATACATATATACACTTATATATCCATATATATATATATGCTCATTCAAATACAAACGCACATACATCCTTCCACACCCACATATACATACATATACGCACTTCCGTATATATATATATATATTGTAACGAGGAAGTTCAAAGACTTTTTTGCTTCAAAAGCCTTGGATCATGACTAAAAATAGTCACGTTAGTATGAATAATAGTAACTAGGTTATTTGGTCATGTTGTCACCAATCCCAAAAAAGTAGTAGTAACTGGTCATTAGGTCAATGTTACCACCCCAGAAAGGAGAGTAGTATGAATTAGGTCACTGGGCCAGGTTCTACCCTTCCCAAAAAGAGATTAAATAGCCTGGTAACTATGGTGACAGTGAAAAGAAGGAAAGACCAGAGAAAGAGAGGGCCAATGAATATAGGCCCCTGTTTCTATATAAAAGAGAAGAAATCGTAGAAAACCATAGAGTTGTTGGGCTACCGGCCAGACGTAGGCCTCTCTCGGGCTATTCGTTCAAGACGTCGAAAGAACTTTTCATCAAGCTACCACTGAAATTCTCCACACCACAACATCCACTGAATACACCACGTGCTGCCGTGAAAGGTAAAGAATATTTTGTTAATCATTCTGACCAAACCCTAGCTGTGTATAGCTATATATATATATGTATAATCATTAGCCGAGTTGAATGACTTTTTTTCCATTCCGCCTAAACTTCCTCCAAGTATTTTCCTCGTTAGACTCACCTCTTATTTTTCCGGTGAATACTGTGTAAAACTAGTACGAAGTTGAACCCATCTTATTATAGTTCTCTCACCTTATTCCTGTGTTTCACTGAATATTTCTGTGCGTTATAATAATAACCTTTCTGTATAAAATTATTTTACATTATAGTCTAATTCACTTCCTTCAGCATTATTCCAACTAAAATTGTATTTTTATGTGTTGCTGACCCAAATGGGTTCGTAACAATATATATATATATACAAATATATGCATACATATCTATACACACCCACACACATACTATGCTTATATGCAGATATAAGAAATATACATACATCTGTCACCAAATATATGTATTTTATAAGAAAATTACCTGACATAGAAAAATTGTTATTAAACATTTTAAACATATAAAATCTAAATTGTAAAGTAGATCATTTTAAAATTCTCATTTTATCAATAAAGTAATTTTTAAAAAAATAGGAGTTAAATGAAAAAATTAGGCTGGGAATGTATTAAAGTATTACAAAAATAACTTTAGAATTTAAGTTTCGTATCAATCGAAAATAAATAAATTGTTTAGAAAAATTTAAGGATTTAAAAAGTTTGTCTATAAGTCGTTATTTGTAATATCTCGTTTTTGGAAAGAAGAAAATAAGGCATAATAACACTGAGGTTAGTATTAAATTATTAATAGGAGAGTTTAAATTTTAAAATTACTTAAATTTAAATTATAAAATTAACACCAAAAATTAAAAATTAAAAATCTAAAATTTAAAATTCAATATTTTAAATTTTAAATTCAAAAGTTCATATTCATGTCGGCATTTGCTTATGTATTTCTTAAGTGATTTTAAAAGGAGGTTTTGATTAGGATATTTTATTATTTTGATTCCTTCAACTACACATAAATTACACCTATCGTAAAGGTTTCTGGGGGTGCGGGCTGAGCCTATCAATTTCCAACTGACTACGGGGTTTATTACTTCCTTCATTTGTCTTTCGGCGATAAACAGTTAATTCTCGTGTTTATGATACTGGGTATTTGTTTTATAATCGTTTTTGGGTGGTTAAAATGGATATTAATATAACTAAGGATATAAATTTCCTTGAGATAGAGCTAGTGGGATACGTCATTTAAGTTAAGGCTAATGTCTAAGTAGTTAACTATTTTCAGCTTGGAGGAGAGTTCAACTTTATAGCTTAGAAAATTAAGGACTCTTATGGTTTTTTATGAATTCTATTCGTTAAAGGTCCATTAATATTGGGGATAAACATAAGGCCATCATCACAATATAACCCAATTTGTTTATAATAAAATATCTACTTAAGATATGTAATATATAGAGCCCGACAAGATCAGCAACCTGGGCCGAACCGTATACACACATAAGTATATCAAAAATATCTAGGGCCCTTTTGTCCATATAGAATGATCGAAGGTAATAATGGATTTCCTAGCGGCTAAAATAATTTTAATATCTCTATTGTTTATTGCTACATAATTTTTAGCAAATTTAATACAATTATCTAGAAGTTTTGTTTATAATGAAGAATAAAAAGCTACAATGTCAAATTTAAGGAAGTTAGATTTAAATATTTAATATTATTGAACCAATGACGCATATTTCTTATTTCTGCAGTAAGCATAGTATATGTGCAGTTGTGTATATATATATATGTATATATATGTACATATTTGTACATGTATGTATATAGGTATATATGCATGGAAGTGTATATATATATATATACATATATATATATATATATATATGTATCTGTCAGTGTTGATGGTTGTATGTGTGCATGTATTTGAATGTGTGTGTGCATATATATATATATATATATATACATGTATATGGATGAATATATGTATGTCTATATATCCATGGGTGCGTATATATATATATATATGTATATATATATATATATATATATATATATATATATATATATATATTATTTGCCAATGTTTCCTTTTAGATCTACTATAATATTACCCTCTTTTTTATTTTCATTTTAATTCTGTTACTAGATTTTAAAAGAACTATAATAGTCAGGCCATATTAACATAATTGTTTTTGATAAATTTTTAACCTAGCTAAATATACAAGATGTTTTCTCCTTTCTTATGGTTTTCTTTTTTTCTTTTTCTTTTCTTTTTTCGTTTTTCTTTTCTGTTTTCTTTTTTCTTTTCATTTTTCCTTTTTCCTTTCGTTTTTCCTTTTTCATTTCTTTTTTACTTTTTCTTTTCGCTTTTTCGTTTTTCTTTTCTTTTTCCTTTTTCCTTTTCCTTTTCTTTTTTCTTTTTCTTTTCGTTTTTCGCTTTTCTTTTCTTTTTCCCTTCTTCTTTTCTTTTTTCTTTTTCTTTTATTTTTCCTTTTTTTTTCTTTTCGTTTTTCCTTTTTCTTTTCTTTTTTCTTTTCGTTTTTCCTTTTTCTTTTCTTTTTTCCTTTTTCTTTTCGTTTTTCCTTTCGTTTTTCCTTTTTCTTTTCGTTTTTCCTTTTTCTTTTCTTTTTTCCTTTTTCTTTTCTTTTTTCTTTTTCTTTTTCTTTTCGTTTTTCGTTTTTTTTACTTTTTTCCTTTTTCTTTTCGTTTTACCTTTTTCTTTTCGTTTTTCGTTTTTTTTACTTTTTTTTCTTTTCTTTTTTCCTTTTTCTTTTCTTTTTTCCTTTTCTTTTCTTTTTTATTTTTTCTTTTTCTTTTTGTTTTTCCTTTTTCTTTTCATTTTTCCTTTTTCTTTTCTTTTTTTCTTTTTCCTTTCTTTTTGTTGTTTTCCTTTTTCTTTTATTTTTTCCGTTTTCTTTTCGTTTTTCCTTTCTCTTTTCTTTTTTCCTTTCTCTTTTCTTGTTTCCTTCCTCTTTTCTGCTTTTCTTTTTCTTTTCTTTTTCCTTTTTCTTTTCGTTTTTCCTTTTTCTTTTCGTTTTTCCTTTTATATAACTTTCCTTTCCTTTCACCATCTGAAGCCGGCATTCGTCACCATGGATACCGAAGATGTCTTCCCTTCTCCATTCCTTTTTCTGTCTTTTTTCTTCTTTAACTCTTCCCCTATCTACTCCATTTTTCTTTATTCTTCCCTTCTCCGCCACTTATACTCCATTGACACGTTTTAATTTTGATTCTTTAATACAGATATAATCTAAAATTTTTTACTATAATCGAGTCTTCAATTCCGTTCTCTGCCTCTCTGTATCAATGTCTGGACGACAAATCTTTAATTTAATTTATTCACTTTCTTAACTCCCACCATTTTTTGCAAACTTCCTGTGTATGGATATGTTTTAATATGTTTTAATACGTTTTAATATGTTTTAATATGTTTTAATACGTTTTAATATGTTTTAATATGTTTTAGAGTATGCTTCCGGTATGTGAATTTTGTACCATATTTGCAATAAAATGTTGTTTTATATCGTTGCTGAAGAAGCGAGATTTTTCTCGATCAAATAGCTATACAACGAATGTAATACTCGTATTTTTATCGGATGTAATAGATATATATATATATATATATATATATATATATATATATATATATTCTTCTCTACTCAAAGACATAATTCTTGCAAAAAAGTTACTAAAAGACTGTAAAAGCAAACACGCGACAATTGTTTTAATAACTGGCAGTAAACTTTAATAAGTGCTAATAAAGAGAATAATCTAAGCTGACTCTACCTCGCTATTGTCTCTCTCTCTCTCTCTCTCTATCTCTCTCTCTCTCTCCATGAGCGTAACAGGAGGAGAATATATATATATATATATATATATATATATATATATATATGATCAAATAAATACACCACGCTCTTTATTATAACAGTGAAAATATTTTGATGGAATGCTTCCTAGTTTTATCGAATTAAAAAACATTTTCCATACATTTTACCATAAAGCTCCGTCAGTTTCTAGTGATACAATTAAAAAAAATAACATATATCTAAAATATAGTAATATGTAAGGATTTCTATGATAAACTGGAAAAAGTTTGTGTTACGCTTTTCCTCTTTTAAAACTTTATCTGACTAAATAGTTATTTTCATTGCGGTGATTACACACACGCTTGACGAAGAGGTAACGCTGAAATTTTAAATTTATTTTTTATAATAATAAATTTTTGATATATGGTTTTGACGATTCCATTTCATCTCGTTTACTTTTTTCTCATTTTTTTATTACGCCTTCCATATTTTGCTAATAGATCTTTCAAGAAAAGTGAAATGTTTTAAGAAACTTCACACATATTTTTCTGTGATCATAGCACATTCTACATATTTTTGTCGAATTAAATTACTTTTTTTTAACTGAAATAGCATTTTTATATCAAAATTATAGTGATACTCATTACTTTCAATAACAAATGAAATATGCTTTTTCTTGTTAAACTTCTCCTGTGTTCATAAACATTTTATTTAAATTTCTTAAGGTTTCTCCTATGGATTAATTGTGGTAATTATTGCAGGTGATAGAATACATTACTCCCTCAAGTCTCTGTTATTTAGTATTAAAAACGTCCTTAATTATTTTACACTGCGCACCATGGTTTCCTCCACCCACCGGGTCCATCTAGGGTCGCTCGACACTCATCGGTGAACAAAACAGTTTGAAAATGTATCTTTATGTGATTTCTTGCCTACTCCGTCCTCTTTTTCTTGTGGATATCCTTTAATGGAGGACGAATCTCTGGCTTTCCACATTTTGCAACCGTCCTCAGGATACGGCATCGAGTTGATTTGGGCACATCAGGAACGTCGGCGTTTTCAAAAACTTTTTTGCTAGTTTCAAGAGGGTTACGGTGGACTTACTCTCGTGAACCTACTCATGGCTCGATGCAACACAGGTGCTTTCTTATGAATTTTCCTTTTGTCAGAACGTCTGTTGCAAAATTCAGGGTAAGTAACAAATGTTTTAATTGTACGAAGATCACGGGCCAATTCTTTGGCTATTTCTAAGGTAGATATCTTATTACAAATACTTTGGACAATTTTAAACATCTCAGCTTAGCTCAAAGCACCTTTACGTCCCATCTTGCATATAAAGTTGGCACGCTGAAACAGGCTGCAAGTCACCAAAATGACTGCCGTTTGTTTACTATTGCACAGATTAGCTTAGAATTTTAGATTTGCACATGTGTTAGTGTTGTCATATAACGTGGCAAGTTTCACTAATTCTTATTAAAAGCTATTGGAGTTAGAACAAAAAAATCGATTTGCATATAAGTCTGGCACGCAATGTAGAATAATTGTAACAAAAATTACTTGAGATAAATTCATTCTAACTGCAGTTTTGATAGAATTGGTGTAGAACAATATATTTTGACTCCTTGGGTTTTTTAAAATGTTCCTCTTTGTTATTTTAAAATATGTAATTTGTTTGAGGTTGAATATGAAATAAGGAAGATAAACATAAAATTAGTCGGATACATCTAAAAAAAAAAAAGAAAATACTTCACACAAGAGTTTTTTTTTATTTTATTCATAGATTTTTGAAAAATTGTTCTTGATATAATAAAATGTAGATATCGTTTTCCCGTAGTAAAACTTAGTTTTAATTTTACTTGCATATTTTTACTTTTTAATAATTTAAAATCAGAAATCGTTCTTTTATGTTATAACAAACATATAAACATCTATAAATGAAAATCTTTGATGTCGTAAGTTAAAGAATTTCATTTCCAAAATAACTGAGGATTCAAACAACTTTCCCGACAGCCCCGGGGTTCTAATCATTATAAGAAACACCTGAGAGTTTAGAATTTATTGGTGGGAGCTACAGAAGCATTCCCCAAATTTAGAATGTCCACGAAAAGAACACTCAAACTGAAAAAAAAAATCTTGCACTGCTCTGTGTTGAAAGGGTCCCAGTAATCATCCATCCCTCCTTGTATAGGACATTAAAACTTTCTTTCCCTACGGACGTCAGTGGTATTATCTCAAACAGACGCATTACGTTCAGAATTAGTACGGCAGTCTGGGGAAATCTGTCAGGGTCCTGACTGCTGCAAATTTCTGTCCAGCCTGTGCATGAAGGGTCTCACTTAAAAATGTCTATCAGGCTAGCCAGTTTGAATGCGAAGAACTTGCGTAATAGAAGTAAGGCTGTTCATCTGCTTCGTGATCTTTTGTCCCTCGGGGTAGATGTTCCTGAAATCCAGGAGACACACTTTCTTTGCGAAGTTGATGTTCGTGTGCTGTCTCTGTTGTCTATTCAGCATACGGAGATCAGCATTCCACATGATAAGAGACCTTGTCCACTCCTGTCATGTTTTTTCCCTGCTAAAAATAAGTTCGCGTTTTGAGCTGACCATGTGAATAAGCCAGCCTACATATTAACCTACCCGTTCGGTCAGTGGCAGTTGGAGTCAGAAAAATGGGAAACAGAGAAAAGCAGAGATCACGCATCTGAATAACGCCGGTGTCAATATACAAACGCTGATACATTATCAGCCTCTAATGAAAACTTGAAATTTCAAGAACATTATTCAACATTTATGCTAAGTACCTAAAATATATCTTTTATTTTGAATTCAATCACATCAACTTTGTGAGAAAAAATCTAACATTCTCTGTTTTAAGCATTTTGGAAACATTTGTTTATATTGATTTGAACTGTATAACTTTTATGTGAAAAACGAACTCTCTCCATTTGTTTTAAAAATTTTGAAATTTTCCTTGTTGTCTGATGATTTAAGGTGAACATTTTCTTTTCTTGACTATTTATCGAATCTACGAAATTTTAATGCGTTATTATTTGTCCCCAAACAAAATACTGACAATTACAAATGTGTAAACTTGTAAATAAATTCTTTATCTTTTGTCGTTAAAATATACACGCGTGCTTTTTCTCGCTATTATCCCCTACGGCATCTTACTTCATGTTTATCTAGTTAGTTTGAGTTAATGTTGTTCCTAGCCTACTCTTGGCTTTCTCTTTGGTAAGATCCAAGTCAAGATTCCCATCCTCCCAAGTTGGTTTTTGGCGCCACTTTTTGTCTTCAGTCTTTGATTTTTCTTTTCCATTATTTATTTTTATCCTTTCCATCTCCGTTAGTGAGGGTGCTATTTGATTTCGACGTTTGGCAGAATGGAGCAATCACTCTAGATTTGTACACCCACTCCTTTTATTTTCTTAGCATTAAATTTTTAAATCTATTTTTGTAATGTATTGTATGAGGATAGAATTCTTATGTCATGGGTTCTGTTCCTCTTTTGTAGGTTACCCAGCGAATATGTGGTATTATTGAATATGCAGGATTGTAAGATGCTAGACAAGTGTTGTGGTGAAGGAACAAATTGAAATAAATGTATAGCTAATGGAAGATGGTTATTGTTTATTAATTCCACTTTAATGTCATACATAACCGAACTCCCTACAGCTTACAAGTTTTATCCAGGATTATCATCAGATTATTATCATTATCATCAGAAGGTCGGGTGTTGGCAGGTTGGAAAGTGTATATATATGGAAGAATGTAAGACTAAAAATACACATTTTTCATGTTAAAATAGAAATTTATTAAAAGAAAAGAATAACAAGAATAGGTAGTAGTTTGAGTTAATGTTCAATGAGAAAGTTAAGAGTATCAAGAATTGAAGAAATGTTCGTAGTAGTAATTTGTAGGGAAGAGCTTATGCGTACGTATTTAAGTATGCATGAGCGCTTGTTCGGTAGGATTGCCTTTAAATGGAGAAGAAGAATTAAAAGGAATCATCACCCAAGAAAGAAGGAGAAAGAAGATAATGTGCGACGCGAACTTATGTCCTGGTCAACTTGAAGTTTCTGCCTTGTTACATTTTAGTTGAATCTCTCGCTGCTCCCATCTGAGTGTCTGACTGACTGTTATATAGCAATATACAACAAACACGCATATATATAAAAATATAAAGTTATATTTTTATTGATGACGATGATGGACCGTGTAGCCTAGGGAACAGAGAGCGAGAGCGCGCTTCTAAGGGTTGACGGGGGGGTCGTCTGTTGCTCCTCTGGTCTGGTCTGGCTCTCTGTCTGCCTCTGTCTCTCTGCTCTGTGTGACTGGTGAAATCCGTGCCCGAGGTCTTTTTATAATCTCCAAACCGGTACTTCCGATTTTTGCCTCGCCCACGCACGCTCACGTAATTCTCAGAGCCACCTGTTCTGTTTGCCTCTTGTAGCCATTTCCGCTACTGCCGGAAATAAGGTCAAACAAACATCCGTTCCTTTCAACGACCGGAAAACACCCCCGCTTGCATCAGCCTTTCCTCGGGTGGGGCGGGATTGTTATATTACATGACGCCGATAGAAGAATGTATAATCCTTTGGATTTGTCGTACTGAATCACGACGTCGTTAGGGTCTTGCAAATCGTTCCCTTTTATCAGAAAAATAATTTAACTACTTGCAAAATCTGGTTTCAACTTTTTCTTTAAGCACATGGTCAATCTTTTTTCTCTTTGAGAAAAACCAGGATTTCACACGTCACTGTAAATTTTTGTGATAGTGTTGGGGATCACCCCTTTTTGTATACAAGAATGGACTTGCCTAATGTGTACACATAATCCTGCCTATAGAGAGAACGGCAGAGTTTAGTAGGGAGTCAATTGGTCCGTAAGTTTGTGCGGAGTAAGTTGGAGTTGTTTGGATATAAACTCATGATCTGGAACTACTATTTCACTTCAAGACTGCATAAAGTTATTTCTACTAACAGTATTCCTGAATTGACTAACCCGTATTCCAGTTTGTATATTTTTGTTCAATATAACTTATATTTTCTATCTCCATATCTTTTCTTTTTTTTAAAATTATTTTGTGTGTACATTTTGTTTCGACATTGAAAGAACAATGTCTCATCAGGTAGTTAATAATGATGGTAACAAACTTTTTTTTTAAAGAAAATTTATGAAAATTCATTTCCTTTTATTGTTGGAAAGAAACATTACTTCTTACCTTAATTAGGGGTCTATTTTTCCTTGAGTCGCCTTTCATTGGCTCTTTTCTCATGTCTCATCATTTCTTTCTCTCTCGTTTTCCTCCTTGTTTTTTTTATTTCCTCTCTGCCTTTCTCGTTCCTCTGTTTTAATTTCTCTTTTTGTTTTCTCATCTTTCTTATCATCTTTACCTCGCACGAAAAATTTTGCCCATGAAAAGAAAGTGAAATTTCGTAAATTTTCTTTTAAAAAATAACGTTTATTACCATCATTACTAACTGATGAGACATTGTTCTTTTAATGTCGAAACAAAATGTACACTTTTTTTGTAGATTGAAGTTTAGACCTGTTCTAAAGTATGATCTATGATATATATATATATATATATATATATATATATATATATATATATATATTTATTGAATATATATATTCTGTAAGGTCAATAGACACCTCCTAACACACTAACTCACACCCACTCTCTCCAACTCTCTCCCTATTTACATACTAAGTCGTCTATCACCCTCTTTCTGACATTTCCTATACCCAATCCCTCTATGTAACCCTCTGCGCTATAGTGGCAGTGGAATGCCTTGCTTGGGGTGACACGATTTTAAAAAAAAGTCATACCCAAGCAAGGCATTTTACTGCCACTGTTTTGCAGGGGGTTACATAAGAGGAAGGTTATGAGAAAAACTGACAGGTTATAGGGTTGTGAGGATGTGGGTAAGAGAAAGATAAGATACTGATGAGAGTGGAGTGGACGAAAAAAGGAACATGCAAGAAAGGATACAGGTCAGTGAGATAGAAGATGACAATTGACTTTACATTTACATATTTACTTTTCTACAGGAAGTCCTTGTTTCTCTTGCGAAACTCGGATCGGTCCTGTGTTTTTTTGTTTTTTTTTTTCTGAGGAGTCAGGGACTCACCCCACCCTCACCAGACTCTTTGATAGTCTTGACAATGTTGTACACAGTCGATTTTGGGAAATCAAAAAAAAAATCAACAATATTTTTGGGCGTGCGACCACAACGTAAGGCCACAATAATTGCAGTACGGCGCACGAGTCTATCGGACATTATGCTTAATTTGTTCTTAATTCAACAGATTTTTTGTCACACAAATCTGAAACAAGAAAATAAAAATGATATATTGTCATGTTATGCGAAGTTAAAGATAGTCCGGAGTTTAACGCACAACCCTCTCTCTCTCTCTCTCTATATATATATATATATATATATATATATATATCCAAATCATATATTTAAAAAAAAAAATTTTCAGCCTTCCGTTTATTTTGTGCGCATGCGTCGTCACATAAACGTAAGCATCTCTATATTTCAATGATGTCCTAAAGAAAAAAACGCAAAACACGGAAAGATTTTTCCAGTTTGTTATAGTTTTTTTTTTTCAACTAAAATATTTCTGATTCTGTTTTACTGAACTTGATCATTCATATACTGATAAATGATTTCGTGATTTACTTTGTCGGGTGGCGTTGAAATCATTTCCTTTTCTCATTCTCTCTTCTGCAAGAAAGAATAAAACTGATTTATTTTCTAGGAATTACAAAAGACGATTCTGGGTCAGCTGATCTGACCGATATTTCTTGAAAAGATTCATTGATCTCATGTCTCCTGTAACTAATGTCCTTTTCTTTTTTTCTCTCTTTGTCTTTCTAAAAAAAAGAGATATTCGGTTTTTAACAAAAACATGCGGATTCGGAAAATGTTTTTACATCACATTCTTCTGCAACAATTTTTTTGTACGAAGATTACTTCATATGAAGAGGTTACTCGGTAATAATGAATTAGACCAAAATTAATATTGCAACAGATTATCTAACAAATTTGGACAATTGATATATTTATACATCCAATGCTAGTACGATAAATAAACTAGCATAATATTCTCTGCTCAATGATTCTTTGATAACTAGAATCTCTAAATGTTTAAGTGCAACGTTAATTGCTATCTTCTGTTTCCTTATTCTCATTTTGATCTTACCCTTTTTTCTAGACCCACTGTATCTTTTTCGCTCTTTCTTTTATTTACCTTTTATTGCTAAACAGTAGGTTTCTGCTCGGTTTCGGGTACTCCGCTCATTCCACAGAGGGGTTTGAAGCTTCCAGACGAAAATAAACAGAGTCTAAACTCAATACTGATCTCTCTATCGGCGCACGTCACCACCGTCCCAAAGACCCTGGCAGCCATTGTCTCGGACCCGTTTTATGGACCAATCATCGCCGACGGCCTCGTTCTCACTCAGCATAAAAGGGCAGGTCGAAGAATATTCCTTTCTTTGACCAAACTTGCGAGGAGAGAGGACGCAGCTGACGAAACGTCGAACTGTCTTGCGTGGGTTTACGCACGCATTCATCACAACACAGCAGCCCGACAAGCAAAACACCTTTGGCTCCGGTAAGTGTGAATGTTTATCGTCACAATTTTCCTGTCTCTCATTACTCTGCTCAGATTTCTGTTAGGTTTCGGTTACACCGCTCGCTCCACTCGTAGGTTTGAAGCTAGGTCCAGCTTCTTAACTCAATACTATTCTCTCTATCAGCGCACGTCATCACGGTCCTAACGACACTGTCAGCCATTGTCTCAGACTCTATTTATGGACAAAACCATTGCCGACGCACCAATCATCGTTCTCACTAAGAGTCCCCGGCTCGTCCCTATTAGCATAAATGACAGGTCGAAGAATGTTCCTTTCTTTGACCAAACTTGCGAGGGGAGAGGACGCATCTGACGAAACAAAGTGTCTGGCGTGGGTTTACGCACGCATTCATCACAACACGGCAGCCCGACAAGCAAAACACCTTGGACGCTTTGGCTCTGGTAAGTGTGAATGTTTATCCTCACACATTCACCGCTTATTGTAACCCTCTGCGCATCAGTGGCAGTAGTGCTTTAATTACTTATAATTAATATAAAAATCGATTCCAGATCTATTCATACGAATGGTGGAGTCTATCAGAATTCTATCTTGTGCCCTACGCTATTTCTGATGTTCACCAATGATCTCCCCGATTCTATCCAAACTTGGTATGTTTGCAGATATCACAATCTTTTCCTTCTAGCTTAATGTCGTGGACCCGGTTAATATGAATAACGCAAAACAACCTATTAGAAAAATATGAATATATATTAAATACGGAAAGAATACAATACTTGGAATTTGGTTAGTAGGAACGATAATACGAGTTAGTGTGGAATACTATGATTCGACCCTCGGCCTTAGAACTGGGACTCGTAATATCGTTAAGGTAGCAGTGTTCGTAGACCGATTCTCGGCTGATTTCAGGCCGCTCTGAGGGCGCTCTCCTAAGATTACTCCCTCTCACCTCTTGTGAGGTGAGGTATAAAAATGGTTGGAAGAGTTCATTCAGTCTGTCAGTAATGCCGCCATGAGACTTAGTATAATATCAGACAGAACTTACTAAGCAAACCTAGCTGCTGGTCTTGAAAAGGCCTCCAATCCGTGGTTATTCGGAACATAAAATGGATTGTAATTTTAACGTCCCCGAAATAAAACTGTTTTCTTTAAATCACCACAAAGAATATTTTCTCCCTACCATCAACATGGCTGATGCTAACCTTTAGTAGAACAACACACGGAACTTTTTTGGCATTACATTTTTCACTGAAAAAAAAAACCGAGAGTTTATATCGAAGCAACTACTTTATCTACTGCAAGGAAAGTTTGTTCACTGTGTTGTGCCAAATTTTTTTCTTGTCAGAATCCATCTTGCACATTTATAAATTTACCATTCGTTTTTGTATTGAATACCGTTGCCATATCTGGCCTGGGTCTTTCCGCTGTACTCACATGGCCCAGTCAATAAAAGCATCATTTGAAGAAATCCAAAAAGTGGCTTCACCAAAAGTGCTGCGAGTTCAATATTTGGCAACAGCAAAGGAAACAAATATTTGCACAGTTGTGTTTGTAAAGGGAATTCACTGAAACTATATATATATATCACCATGCGGTGTAGATATAGAAGAATCCAAAGGGGTATCCTGTACATACAGTGGTAAGATAACTGTCTAAGAGAGCTCTAAATAGAGATGTATAGAGATACATATAGAGCAAATATAAGAAAAAATTAAGGTAGACACGTTATTTCATGGTAAATCGGAAGTGTGGCCTATTTCAGGCGAACCATCATCAGCTTCCGTCTTTATTGTACAGAAGATTTTCTACGAATATATATATATTTGAAAACATTTCTTTGACAATTATTTTTGATCTATACAAGTATTTATGTAGATATTCTGTTTATAGTATCGATAAAAAATAATGTTCAAACAAATCATTTAAAATTCTCGGTTGTTTATAATCAATTTCGTTAATCTTCGTTAACGTGTTTGCATTCTTTGACATTACAATACATTTCAGAGCAAAGATAGTTATTACGATGAATTCAAAAATTGTGTTATAGGCTTAATTTTACATCGTTTAGACTGATCGTCATTCGTGGTCGCAAGGTCTAAGACGCGCCATGTGACCTGGCGCGTCTTATAAATATATATATATATATATATATATATATATATATGCCGACGGAAATAAATATATAATACTGTTTGATTATAAACAGAATATCTACTTAAATACGAGTATCGATCAAAAATAATGCTTAAACAAATCATTTCAAATTGTCGGTTTTTTTATAATCAGTTTCGTTAATCTTCGTTAATTCTATATATATATATATATATATATATATGACTGGCACCAAATCGGTCGATTTTCGGTCCCGGCCAGAAGCAAGTGGATATGTCTAGCCACACTGATGAGCTGTGATACAGCGAAACGGGCTTATATGTGGATGACTTATATATTATGCTCTCATTAAGATTGAGCTCTCTGGAGAAGAAAATTTTAAAAACAGTTCCCACTTCGGCTATAATGCGTGACCCTTCAGAAATGAATTGAGTTCTCTCGGTGACTGGCGTCTGTATACACTGCTTATATACAAGACGTTAAAATTTCCCTTCTCTAAGCCGATGGCTTAGGGAGTAGAGACTCCGACTGACACCAAATCGGTCGAGTTTCGATCCCGGCCAGAATCAAGTGGATATGTCTAACCACACTGATGAGCTGTGATACAGTAAAATGGGCTTGCATATGGATGACTAATATATATATATATATATATATATATATATATAACATGGCACGTGAAATTAAAATAATCCACTCTCGAGGACTAAATAAAGTATTCGGTTCGATATTCTAAAGTATCTCACCTGAAGAAGGCCGGATCGTAGCATGGCCGAAACGTTGCAAATATGTCCATAAAGATGCGATTAACAGGTTGAACGGTATAAATAGTGTAAATAGTAATAATACCTCATCTCAGAAATAAAGGCAGTAGTTTAACAAGTTTAAATAACTGAAACACCATTGTAACCGATATTTCACTGCGAGGTAGACTAGTCCAAAATTATTCTACAATCCTGACTTAATCCAGTCCTTCCTTTCAAACCGTACAAAGAGGGTGGTATTGAACGGACAAACCTCCTAATACTATCACATGAATGCGGGTGTCCCTCAAGGCTCTATTCTATTCTATGTCCTACGCTTTTCTTTATTTATATTAACGATCTCCCTGATGTAATAAGATCCCAAGTGTGCATATATGCTGACGACACTACGGTTTACTCTCGTCTCGATCAAAAATCTGAAAAATCAAACTTCGCTGCCGAGCTTGAAAAGGACCTCCAATCCGTGGTGGACTAGAGTAAGAAATGGCTCGTAAATTTTAATGCTTCCAAAATTAAGCTGCTATCTAATAACCACCACAGACAATCGTTCCTCCCGCCTGTTAACATGGATCAGGCTTCTCTCCCTGAAAGCAAAACACTGCTGTGGGTTAACTCTCACACCAGACCTCATGTGGAATAACTATATAGAATCCATAGCTAAATCCGCTGCTAAGAAAGTCGGTTCTCTGTGTAGGACAAGGAAGTTTTCCCGTCCCAAACAATCCTGCACATATCTTGCACATATACAAGTCTACCATCCGTCTGTGCATTGAGTATTGCTGCCATATCTGGTCTGGTGCTCCTGCTATCTACATCGGTGTCCTCGACCGAATCCAACGGAGAATCTGTAATGTGATCGCTTTTTCACCGACGCAGTGTGGCTTCCCTGTGTCTCTTCTACAAATACTTTCACGGCTTCTGCTCCGATGAACTTAGCTCACTGGTAACCCCTATATAGAAATTTCCTCGAGCCACATGATTAGCAACTAGGTCCCACCCTTTTACTGTGAAACCTATAAATTGTATACACAAATTCTACTCCACCAGCTTGTGGAATTCTCTTCCGCGTACTTGCTTTCCTGACAGTTACAATCTCCAAGAATTTAAATGTAAAGTCAATAGTCAATAGTCATTTCCTGTCTCACTAACTTACATCCTTTTTCACATGCTTTTCTACATCCACCCCACTCTCATCAGTACTCTCTTCCCTCTCCTACTCTCTTCCTGACACCCCCTGCAACCTCTCATAACATTCCTCGTCGTCCACCCCGCTCTCATCAGTAATCTCTTCCCTCTCTTACTCTTTTCCTGACACCCCCTGCAACCTCTCATTCCTCATAACATTCCTCCTCGTTCACCCCACTCTCATCAGTAATCTCTTCCCTCTCTTACTCTCTTCCTGATACCCCCTGCAACCTCTCACTCCTCATAATATTCCTTCTATAACACCCTGCATAACAGTGGCAGTAAAATCCCTTGCTTGGGGCCACACGATTAGAAAAAAAATCATATAACAAATATAGACAGTCAAATGAATACTACTGAGAGAGAAAACTATTGAAAAGATATTGCTACAGTAAATCTAAAAACTTTTAAGCAATTGCATACGATTACATCTAATACTAATACGAAAGATACACTAAAATTAGTATTCGTCAAAATTAGTATTATAGTACTTGAACAAATTTAGACAGTCACCATGTACATTTTGCAGACTATCATCCTCATCTTTGCCGCAATGTTTACGACGTTTCGGCCGTTGTAAGTTCCAGCCTTCCTCAGGTAGTATGAATTTCGAACCGAACCTTTTTATCACGAATATTGGGGTATATCATTCTCATTGCATGTATGATTCCATTTCTAGTAGCCATGAGTTATCTCCCTTTAACTTAACTAAGTTAAGTAAGTTACTTGTTCACCACTGCTGTAGTCTGATATTGAACTTACAACTCTTTTGGTTAAGTCACTGGAACTAATCAACATCTATATCCTCTAAGTCATGTGTTCTTGAAGAACATATGGCCCAGTTTTAGAAGATGGCGATCATGGCTCTCTGCATCTTCCTATTTCTTGTTGCTCTTATTACTCCTTCACCTGTTATTCAGCTTAATGACAACTCTACCATTTATTTGCTCAAGTCCATCAAGTACGTCATGCGTTGATTTCCCTTGTCTCTCTTCTCAATCTCTCCCGTTGTCATCAGGTTCTTTAAGCCCTCGTTCTTCATTACTTAGCCCGGCTGTTCATTTCCTGATGTTTGGTATCAATTTCCTTCTTGTGTCCATCCTCTCCGAAGCTTGTCGTTGATCGCGTGATCTGTTCATGGTATCTTCAGCATCCATCTGTGGAACCACATTTCGGTTGCTTCATATATTTCCTTCATCTTTGATAAAACTGTCCAGCATTTGCTGCGATACGGAAGGACAGACATCACGTAAGAATCCCTTTCTACCTTCTTTGTTTTTTCAGCGAAATGTTCCTGTCTCTTAATACCCTACGCGGCTTCTGGAAAGCACTTTAGCCATGCGAATGCGCCTTCCGATCTCCTTGTCACACTTTCCGTCCTCTGTTAAAATGCTTCCCAGGTATTTAAATTTCTGCACCTGTTTGATTTTAGTATCCCAAACTTGTAGTTGGCATTTTGGGAACGTCCTCTTTTTGCTGTGAACCATGAATTCAGTTTTCTTGTACTTTATATCTAGTCCTTTCTTTAGGAGGTCTTGCAGTTTCTTTCTTGTACCTGATATTAGCATGGCATCATCTGTATATCTTATATTATTCAGATTGTGGCTGCCAATAATGAATCCTGTCAGGACTTCTAGAGCTCTCAGAATTGTCTCGCTGTATAGGTTGAATAGATCTGGTGAGAACACATCCTTGTCTTATACCCTTTTCTATCCTTGTATATCTGCTGAACTCGTTTCCTGTCTGTATAGGTTTTGATCACTTTAAGGTCTTTCCCGACTATGTCAAGTTTGCCGAGCGTCTCTATCAAATCTTTGTAGCGTACTTTGTAGAATGCCTTTGCGTAGTCAGTGAAACACAGGTACACATCCTGCATTTCTATTGCCCTTCCTGACAGCCTTCTAAGCAAAAATATCATGTTTCTTGTTTTAGTGTCCTTGATGAATCCAATTCTTATCCTATTTCCATTCTGATTCTGTTGCACACTCTACATATCAGTATTTGGATGATGAGTTTTGTTACATAACTCATTAAGCTGGTTGTTCGGTGGAATTCACATTCATTTGCAACTGGCTTCTGAGACAGTGGTATGAAAATCAATCTCCTTAGGTCTTCCAGTATATCACCACTGATATCCAGTACTCTCTTCTTTGTTTCTATCAAAATTTTCCTGTCACTCAATACTCTGCTCAGCCTTTGGAATGCATCCTTGGCCATGCCAATTTGCTTTTGGACATCTGTATCATACTTTCCATCCTCTGTTAGAATGCTTCCCAGGTATTTAAATTTCTGCACTTGTTTGATTTTAGTATCACAAACTTGTAGTAAGCATTTTATGCTTCTCTTTTTACTGATAACCTTGCATTCAGTATTCTTGTAACTTAAATGTATCCCCTTCTTTACGCGTTCTTTAACTGCTTTCTGTAAGAGGTTTTGAATTTTCTTATTCTTATCTGCTACTGTCGGTTTACAAACAGGTTAATTGCCGGGTTAAAAATTCATTTCTACCATATTCTAAACTTGTATTCATATTTCATTCAAATCAAATTAATTATACTTTAAATCAGCTAATATTTGTCAAATAACTTTTAATAAAGATATTTACGTTATCATGAAAGATGAGTAAAAAAAGCCCTCATCAGCTATTTTTTTTTAAAAAAAAAAAGAAACTCTTCCAGTTTAAAATTAGTTAAAAAACATCAAATTACTTTGATTATTGAAAATATTAAAATTAATTTATTAAGTTGAAATAAAAATTAAAATAAAAGATTCAAGACAGTTTTTCACGTTTAAAAAATCATTTTTAAACCGTAGGGAAAGCATTTTTTGTGGTGGTTCCTAATTTACTTGAAATATTTTTTTATCAAATTGTGCCACTGTAGGATGATGTAAGATAATGATCTTCGGCCATAAGCATTCCTGCTAAGGCATCTGGTTTGATTTCTTTCACGAAATATTAAGTGCTTCTAACTTTCCCAAGATGGCTGTTGATAATATATCATCTTTGGTTGAGGGAGCCTTCTTATGAAGAATATTTTTTGTTCTTTAAATTCCACCAAAATTTTTCAATTCAGTTTAAATCTAGACTGTTTGTTGGACAAGTGACCAATATATATATTATGTATCTTTTCTCAAGGAAATATTTATTCTCTTCTGTTCAGTAAAAAAATCCTTATCGTCCTGGGAAATGATTTCGTTATATTCCAAATAATTTTCACTTATGGAAAGTGAAAAGTATCCAGGATTTTTGTCTACATTGATCCTTAAGGTAATGATTGCTATCTCCTTGGTTCCTTAAATGACATCTTCTTTGATGTGCCCTGTTCCTTCAGGACGTAGGCAATCGAGATTCTCCACGTTTCCCTATCCCTTGTGGCTCTTAGTATGTTTGCTCCTGTTACACTTCGAAACCCCCTTTTCGTCATCCACCTGATCAGACCCTACAAATATGTTATCCGCTGCCTTCCTCTTTCTCTTTTTCCTTCTATCTGGCCAGTCAGTATCAGGTTCTCCAAGCTCTCCTTCCTTATTGCATGTCCCGGGAACTTGGACAGTCTTAATTTCCTTTTTGTTGCCATTCTTGCAAATACCTCATCGTTGCTTACATGCTCAGTCCACGATATCCGCAGCATCCTTCTGTAGAACCACATTTCTGCTGCTTCAAGTTTTGTTCTACATTGGCCGAGATAGAACTCACTACACTCCTCCAGTATTCCCTGTGCATTTGGAACCCTTTCGCAGTTTGCAGCGAAATTCCTAATCTTGTCAAATAGCTGAATACTTGATGCTTCGCCAGGACTACCAAGGGTGTTTTTTATTGTGACACCAACACTAGATGGGTTGCCTCCAGGCCCCATCCTGTTATTTAACCCATAACTGGAGGGAAGTGACGGATTGATACCTTTCCCAAGGGTACCAGTGCTGAAGTGAATGCAGGGTACTCAACTGGAATTCGAACTCGGCTCACCGATTTCTCTTTCCAAGCCGACATCCACTGCACCGCAACGCACATCCGTCACTAAATGACATACAACCCAATATAATGAATAAGTTGGGGGCTTCTACATAGGGTAATTGTTACAAAGCCTATTTTGCTAGATAAATTAAGACGGAATAGAGAGTTCAATACTCGCTGGGTGCCATAGTTTCGGCTTTTTTCTACATCTAAGATACTCATATAAAATCATTTTTGGGGAACTTAGGCGTTGTGTAATTAAGTGTTAGAAAGCTCATCTGTGCCGAAATCATCTAAGGTTGGGTCTTGCTGCTTTGATTCTTTTCAATTTTGTCAGTGCTGATTTCACTTCAGACTTTTATATTTCTGTTCGTTCCTAACGTCAAGAGCGGCTGCTCTGATCAACAGTTGCATAATATCAGGATTCTTGTAGAGCCATGTCGCGCATGGATAGGTGTCCCTGCAAGCGCTTTCGGTGGGCAACCCCAAGGCCACACTATGATGCAGCCCGAGCCAGTTTTCATCCCAGCGCATATCGTGGATAACGACCGCTTGCATCCTCTACTCAAGGTCCCTCCCTACCAACAAAACCTTAAAATGATAAACGGAATCAGAAAAAAACCCTAAACCAATCAAACTCAAATCACCAAAATCTTTTAACATTTCTTTTACTAACATCCGGGGCATTCGTACTAACTTTTGTAGTGTAGAAGCTTTCCTCCACGAAAACTCCCCTGTCATCCTAGCGCTCTGTGAGACTAAATGGTTTGTCCTTCTCTTCACACTCTTGTATCTAGTATTTTTACTATTATGTAGCCCTCTGCACATCAGTGACGTTACCGCCTTGCTCGGGGTGATATGATTAAAAAAATGATATCATTGTGTATTAAGGTTTTTCTACTTTCATCTTGGAACTGTGTCATTCTGTTTGTCCTCTGTTACCACGCTTCTTCATTAAATACTGTTTTTGATTGTTAGCATCAGTTTCCTTTTATGTCATCTTCTTAAAACTTCCGTTTCTCTAATTTGCCCTGTCTAGGTTATTCTGAAGGTTTATCAATAGAACAACATCAGTCTAGCAGCAAATATGGCCGTATCTGACTACCTGCGCACCGGGCACGGGTCCGGGTCGATCCGTGCAATCATAGTGAAAATCCGGGCAAGGAAAAATGTCTTCGTCAGAAATCAAACTAAACAATTCACAAAGAAAGAAAGAAAGAAAGAAAGAAAGAAAACATCCGAATGAATGCAGTAAAAATCTGTTTATTTATTAATTTTGGGAGAAAAGACTTGTAATACTCAGAAAGTCCGAACACGATTTCATGCTTTCGTTTACGTTCTGTGCCTAATTTCCATTGGAATAGCCTTAAAAATCCGCAAAAATCATAGTTTCTGGAAACGGATGACACTGATGACGTCATCACATTGTCAACTCATAAATCCGGGCAATTTTCTCTGGGCCCGGTGTTTTTTAGCATCAGCTACGGCCCTGGCAGCAAATATATGACAACTTGTATATGTTGTTGTCCGAATCGACGGTGAACATTAAGAAGGTTGGAGGGCCCAAGATCCGAAACTTTGTGATAGCAACAATGAAGACGCATACAACAGTCCGACTCTAAATCAGATAAATACTACAAAGGTAATTAAATTTCTGTACTTATTTTATTTACTTTCCCCGTTATGCAAAAGACGAATTAGTTTGTCTCTTTTTCTAACAAAATCAAGACATTTCCTCTAATTGATGTTTTTACCATTGTGATGCCTTGTATCTTTTCTTAAAATTTAATGATTTTTTTAATTGAATCAATGTTCCCTTTAGATTTTTCGATGCGATGCAAAATCTTTTTATTCACAGAAATAAACTTAATTATTCAGTCATATGCCTGTTTTCATTTGTTTTTCAAAAGTATATACACTCCCGATCAAAAATTTAAGACCACTTAAAAATCTTTAAAAATAATTTTTTTTACAGATAGATTTTAAACTCTTCCCATTTAGGTTGCCAATACTACAATCTAAAAGATTATGGAAACAAAAGGCTACATTCAAAACATATTATTTAGAAATTTACATTTTTATAAAATGAGGCGATTTACACATGATCAAAATTATAAGACCAGGGGTATAAATTGTTAGATCTATGGTAATTCCAATGTTTTTAGTTCAGTTAGATATTAGCAATCACTGCGTAAAGGTGTTACCATGCCTAAAGCAAGCAAACTTAACAAAGTTGAGCGTTCACGAATTCTAGAATTTCATAAGCAAGATTTGTCACAGCGGGCGATCGCAGCTAAAGTAAATCGCAGTAAAACTGTGATTTGCAACTTTCTAAAGACCAGTGAGAATTATGGAAAAGCAAAATCCTCTGGAAGGCCCCCAAAAATTTCTTCTGCATTGAATAGAATAAGACGGGTTGTTATGAAAGACGGGGGACTTTCTTCTAATTAAATTAAGGGAGTCACAGATGCTGATTGCAGTCCCGTAACCATCAGACGACACTTACGACAAAAAGGCATGGTAAATAAAAAGCGTAAACAAATTCCTCGGCTGCTTCCACGTCACAAGGTGGACCGCTTAAAGTTTGGTCGTGAATACCAAATCATGTGACGTTGAGAAGTGGAAGAAAGTCCTGTTTTCTGATGAGAAAAAATTCAATCTCGATGGTCCTGATGGCTTCCAACGATATTGGTATAACAAAAACATGCCTCCTGAAATTTT
The DNA here is from genome assembly GCA_037127315.1 of Ascarosepion bandense. Taxonomy (NCBI): domain Eukaryota; kingdom Metazoa; phylum Mollusca; class Cephalopoda; order Sepiida; family Sepiidae; genus Ascarosepion; species Ascarosepion bandense. The sequence goes on along the minus strand of JBBBDQ010001658.1, from coordinate 904,099 downwards.
CTCCGCACGTCATAGTGGAGGAGGGTCCCTAATGGTATGGGGTGCCTTTTCTTACAGAGGGACGATGGAGCTCCAGGTGATGCATGGTCGTCAGAGAGCGGCTGGTTGTGTTAACATGCTACAAAAATCATCTTTGATGACGGAGGGCCATCGTGGCGATGGATGGTTATTCCAACAGGATAATGCTGCAATCCACGCTGCAAGACGGACCTTGACCTTTCTACAAGAAAATGGGGTCCATCTCTTGGGACATCCTGCATGCTCACTGGACTTGAACCCAATTGAAAATGTTTATCGAAATGGCAAACAATATTCAACAAAAAATGAACTTTGTGAAGCCATCTTCAGAAGCTGGAGCAACATCCCTTGCATCTTAATGGAAACGCTTATTTCTAGCATGCCTGACAGAATTTTTGAAGTCATCAAAAGCAGTGGAGGTAGACTTCATTATTAAATTTGGTTGTTGAATATTTTCATACATTTTTGTACAATTTCGTAGAATTTTTGTCTCTGGTCTTATAATTTTGATCATGTGTAAATCGCCTCATTTTATAAAAATGTAAATTTCTAAATAAAATGTTTGGAATGTGGCTTTTTGTTTCCATAACCTTTTAGATTGTAGTATTGGTAACCTTAAGTAGGAGGAGTTTAAAATCTATCCATAAAAAAAAATTTCTTTTTAAAGATTTTTAAGTGGTCTTAAATTTTTGATCAGGAGTGTATTTGTTAGATAATATAGTGTAATTTTTAACTAGTTTCTGCTATGTAGTAGTATTAGACCTGAAAGTATTGCAATAGTTTAAATTTTTTAACTATCGTTATATTTCTTTGTATTCATAATAATGTTATATGTTATAGTTTTTAGTTCAGTTGGATAAAGTATTGTAACCTTCACATTTTACTAGTTTATCTGTCGAGATACTATTCCAGCGGTGAGCCAAAGAATCGTATTAAAATCTTAACGTCTAGCAGTTAAAAGATATTGAATGAAATAATATAATTTCAATCCCTTTTTATTTTACGATTTAGAGCTGATTTGAAGTAAATAGTGTTTCTGTTTGACAAATAAAAATTCTCCAAGGAATCCTGCTGTTAACTAACAAAAATATGAAGAGGTAGAATATTCAAAACAATGAGTCTTTAACGCCTAAAGAGACGTTAAGATTTTAATAATATTCTTCGACTCACCGACGACGCAAGAAAAACAAGATTTTAACCAAAAGAATAAAAAATACTTCATTCTTTCCTTTTAATAATACCCTAAAAATGTTAACGCTAAACATTTGTTTTTATCAAGTTTAGGGCTTCTTTTGATCTTGCAATACTGTTTTCAAAAATTATTTGGAGGTACCTATAAATGGAAAAAAAAAACTTTTAAATCAACAAGATTTGCTTTCACATATGGCCGTGCAAGTATCGCTTACCACCAGCGTGCATCATATCCACTAATGTTGTCCATTGTTTATCAGTATACATGAGCGGGCACCTTTCGTTCCTTCACATGTAAGCATCGCAAACTCATTGAATCAACCGCATTTTACCGACTTGGGCGAAAAACATGATAGACGGAACTACCATCAAATTCGGTCGACAGGTGGCGTACATTTGCTGCGAAGTTCGACAGAACATCCCCCAGGAACAAGGACGTCTTATAATCGATCTCGGATCGTTTAGCGACTTGTCTTGGTGAGATGATTTGTGATCACCTCAGTCGGAAATTTTGCCTCAAACCATCACGCTCGAGTTCTCTGTTAATTTCTTTCATGTTTAATTCATTTCTTTCTCTCACTTTTTTCCATATATATGTACATTTATATATATATATAAAGATAGATAGATAGATAGATAGATAGATAGATAGATAGATAGATGTGAACTGAATTCCATAGATAGATAGATAGATAGATAGATTCCTGCAGACAGTCTTGTTTCGCTGTATCACAGCTCATCAGTACGTTTAGATATATAATTGCTTTCCGACCGATCTAACATAGTTTCGGAGATTCTACCTCTAAGTTATCGGCGCACGGTGGAGGAAGGCAGATTTATAAAAGATATCCTCACTGGTAAAGTTATTACTTATTCTATATTCTATGGAGGAGAGTATATGTTTGATTATGGATGTGGGCAACTAGATTTAGAGCAGATATATCTAGAATGAGCGTTTGTTTTATGTAGGGTTGTTAAGTATTATTAAATTGGGTAATATCTAAGAAATATACATTTTTGAGATTAGAAATAAATCCCGTATTAAGTCTTTTAACAAAACTTCTCTTAAATTAAGCTACAGTTGTATTGATAACATTGGAAAAATCGTCAAAAAGTACAATAATAAAATTTTAAACCAGTATAACAACCTAAATGATTAACACCATCCTAAAAAACAAAAATAATAATACCAAGACATGCAATTGTCAAAATCTAAATGTGTCTCCATTAAAAAATAGATATCTAACTGATTCTGTTGTTTACTTACAAGTTATTTCCACAACTGAAAATCTAACTGGTAATAAATTTTACATAGACAGCCTGATGGACACCTTCACATCTCGATGGTACCAACATATTTCATCTTTTAATATTAATACGTACAGAAATAGTGCAGCCCTTTCTAAATTATTTGTGCGTTTAAAGGAATTCAATAAAACCCCTAACGTAATATGGAAAATATTTTTAAAAAACTACAATTTGTAAATCCTTATAAGAACCTTGTTTCTTGTGCTTAAAGGACAAATTGCTAAATTATCCATTTTCTTAAATTAACCCTATTAAGTAAACGAAACGAATTAACAGTCAATCGCCATTCGTTTATCTTAAAGGATAGTTAATTACATTTGTTACTATAAATATAACTACATTTCACAACTAAATTACTATCTTAGCTTTAATATATAAGATGCCACCATCCTCTGTCAATTCTTTAATAGTTTCATTTAATTAGCATTACTATGCAATTTATTTTGTTTTCATATATCAATACACCTTAGACATTATTATACCAATCACACTCCTTTAAGAAAATAATACGCATAATAAAATACATACTTTTAAATATCTTGCACACTATCTATGATACGACATACTAAATGTTGTCACATACTCTCACACAAAACTTTACACAAAGCTGACACCATATAATACTATCCCCCAAAGGTAAAGCATGGATAAAAAAATCAAACAACGGCACCTTTGATGTACCACAAGGATCGTATGACGGAGCAGAAATTTCAGAATTGATGGGCATATACATTTTAAATAAAATCAACAAAATAATCCATATAGACAACCACGGATTATACACAGATGACGGATTAATGATAGCACCAGAAAATAAAAGAGAAAATCAAACTTATCAAACTATTCAAAAACTATATTTTGGGATAATAGTAAAAACAAATAGAAAAGTAGTCCAATATTTAGATGTGGAATTAAATTTACAAACTGGTAATGTCTCTCCATACATGAAAACAACACTAAGTTAAAGTACATAAATACAAAAACCAACCATCCCAAAAGTATAATTTGGCACATTCACAAATAAATAGAACGCAGGCTATCTAAAAATTTGTCAAACGAAACAATATTTGATGAAAAGAAAAATGAAAATGCACTGAAAAAATTAGCCTGTAAGAACATTTTACAATATAATTCTCAACCAAACAGACAAACCAAAAATGATAATAGAAAACGAAATATTATCTGATTCAACCTACCATTTAATTTAGAGGTAAAGACGAAATTAGGACAAATATTTTTTAAACTGACAGATAAACAATTTCCAAAAGGCTCAGAACTAAACAAAATTTTCAATAGAAACACAGTCAAGCTAAGTTATAGTTGTACTAGTAAATTAAGAGGTTCCTTAAAAAAAGGCCAGCAATTTAGATAGCATTGCACAAAACAAGACCGCTAATAAAGAATGCAACTGCAGAAAACAAATGCCCACTTCAAAGACTTTGTAATAAAAAAAACCATTTACAAGGCAAAACAACATGACTTAAATGGTCAAAATAAAATATATTTGAGATCAATCAAAGACTCCGTTAAGACCAGGTGGTTCAATCACAAGTCTACATTCAAACTAGAATACTTAAAAAAAACTGTACAAAATTAGCTAACAACGTGTGAAAATTGAAATCAAAATATGAAAAAGACCCAGACATAACAAGGAGTATATTGAAAACAGCCAATCCTTACAACGGTGACAGAATATGTAGACTGTGCCAGGAAGAAAAGTTAGCCATTATGCTATTCCCAAACAAAAAAGAACTACTGAATGAAATAACAAAAATTATGACTAAGTGTAACCATACCAAAAAATATCTATCAGGTTCATACAACTATAGATGAAAACGTTATAATTTCTTCGAATTTTAAAAATTGCGCGTTCAAAAATTCCCCGTTACGTGAGCGTTCAAGGAAAACCACCGTTACGTGAACGTAAACGGTAAAATCAGTTATTGCAAATCGCCTAAAGAAACCACTCATGGTAGAAACTTAGGTCGGGTAATAACTCGTTTACAAATGAAGAATATATATATATATATATATATATATAATCTTTAAAATTTGGTATATATACAGAGGAAGATTGTTCAGTCATGAAGACAGTGTTATTTACGCTCTCACACCCTGACTGAGAACTCTGGAAAAATTGTAAACTTTGAAAAACAATAGCTACTCTCGCATGCACGAATCGCTCATTCACTAATGAATTAGAGCACTCTGGCTATTGGGCATGTATAATGAGAATATACATGCTAAAGTCTGCCTTCTTCTCCCGAACGCTCATAGCCCAGGGGTAGAATCGCCGACTGACGCCAATGCGGTCGGGTTTCAATCCTGGGTTAAAAGCAATCGGAGTCTGACTGTAATGATGAGCTGTGATACAGCGAAACAGATCTGTCTGCGGATGATATATATACATACAAGATTCTTTAATAATGACTACCAAAGTGCCGTTGTTATAATTTTACATACATGGATTACTTTTTGTATGTGTATGATGTAAAATATTCTTGTAATACGTACATAAAACGATCCGTATTGTCAGTTAAGAGGAGAATATAATTTATCCATGATAATGAGTAAAAGTATAATTTATACTTTTAAGTAGAGTTAAAAATTTAGAACTGCAAATTCAGTTATAAATATACATATGTATATCCACGTCCGTGTATATATGTTCTTTCCATCGTCGGTTGCGCGAAAATCGTATATTACTCATGTAATTTGGGTCGGCGTGTGTTTTTAACATTCAGTCAGTCAGTTAAGTGCCATGCGCGATACACGCTTGGGCGATCATGTCTCGAAAGAGACATGACTGACTGGGCAGAAGATTATCCCGCAGTAGGTTGCCATTGTTTTCTGCGGTAGACTGGTTGCCGACCAAGTCTATAGAACCCAATCTGTCCTGTCATTTGACTCATATCTGGAGGGAGAAGAGATAGATTATATTACATTAAGTATAATTAGTGGGGGATCAGTTTATTACTTCATAACAATAGAAAACCGACCCCCACTTTATGTCCAGTAGAAGTTTTAATTATATTTCCAACTATTATATTTAGTCAGTCAGTTAAGTGCCGTACGTGATACACGCTTTGGGCGATAATGTCTCGAAGGAGACATGACTGACTGGGCAGAAGATTATCCCGCAGTAGGTTGCCATTGTTTTCTGCGGTAGACTGGTTGCCGACCAAGGCTATAGAACCCAATCTGTCCTTTTATTTAACCCATAACTGGAGGGAAGAGACGGATTAATACCTTTCCCAAGGGTATTTGCGCGTAAGTGAATGCAATGAATTCAACTGGAATTCGAACTCGGTTCTCCGATTTCTCGTTCCGAGCCGATATCTACTACGCCACAACGCACATGTTTTTAACATTAGTTTTTCTAAAAGAGATTATTTTAGTACACTTAAATTAATTAGTTTATATCTAATTATATATAGGTCTTTGTTTTTATATATTGGCTTTTTATGTATAATTATCAAAGTAATCTTCATAATTTTGTTGGATTATTTGAATAGTGTGCGAAATAGGGTAAATGTAGTTGCTGACCTATTTTATTCAGGGTAGGTACAGTGTGATGTGTGTTGTGCTGCAATGGATATCGCCAGGAAACGAGAAATCGGAGACCCGAGTTCGAATTCCAGTCGAATTCGTTTCATCTGCTTACGCACAAATACCCTTGCAAAATGTATCACTTCTCCTCCCACTCAATGATAGACTGGGTTCTGTAGCTTTAGTCGGCCAGTTTACTATATATATATATATATATATATATATAATTTTTAACTATAAATTTATGCATTTTCTTGGGAGACATGTAAATCGTTTTGTCATAAGGAAGTCAGAACCGCCACTGGTATGCAGGGGGTCTCAGTGAAAGAAAAAAAAGTCAATGTAGAGGGTATGTCGAAAAATAGAAAAAGATGAAGATGGGGAAACGAGGAGACTGAAGGTGGCAATTGACTGTTGGAGATTGCAGCTCATTTAACTGGTCTGGACAAAAGAATTTATAACAAACCAGGTCCTATAGCGATGGTTGGCAACCATTCTACTAAAGAAAGAAATGTCAACTGATTGACAGAAAAACTTGGTTGGCAAATATTTTTTCATGGAGGTATCACTGATATATTCTCGATTCTTTATCTCCCTTTTAATTTCTTTTTGAATTAAATATTTTTTAAATTATTTATTTGTTTTCAAACGCGCCCAAAGTCATGCGGACACGCAAGGGCAAAACGTGTCCCGGTTTTCGCAATCGCAGAAAGAAATTGTAACTAACTGTGACAAGATCTTCTTCCTAGTCAGTCATGTATCGAAAGCGTCTTTTCTTCAGCATACCCTGTACACGGACGTTTTTTCTCCTCTCACTGTGAAACCAACCCCTGCATACCAGTGGCTGTTCTGCCATGCTTGGGGCGAAACGATTATCTAAACTTATTTATAAATGGAACTTTGTGTGTGTATGTGTGTGTGTGTGTGTCCGTTACCTATAGACTCCGAAACGGCTGAACCGATTTTCTGAAAAATTTACACAGTTATACAATAAGCGTCTACGAATGTTCATAGCTAGGTTTTGTGTCGAGGTACCCCTAATAAATATCGAAAATTGATAATCGAAAAAATCGGGTTATAGAAGGAGTGGTCCGATTTTAATCAAATTTGATACACTCATAGACAAAGACATAAGAAACGATATTCAGAAATTTCAAGGTTGCAGTTCTTACAATAGTGCAGAAAATCTATAATATATATATATATATAAAAAGGCAAGATGTTTATGTGCGTGTCTGTTTATCTGTATATCCTTTATACAAATCCACAATTTTTATCCGATTCTCACCAAACTTCACACAAATATTCTTAAGGCTGAGTCTGAGCTCAAGGACCATGGATTAGTTTTAAAGCTTTCATTACACCCGAGCAACGCTGGCCTATACTGCTAGTAAAAAATAATAAACAAGTACACGCTTGGGCTATCATGCCTATTTCTGATTAAGCAAAAGATTTTCTTGCAGTAGGTTACCATTTCTTACTGCAATCATGCCATCCAAGGCTATAAAACTCACAAGTGAGGGAGAAGTGATGGATTTTAGAAGAACATCTGCGTGCAAGTGAATTCAACATTACACATCCCGTCTTATTAGCGGTTCAAGTATTCATTTAATACTAGAATTAATTAAAATCGTTTTCATAATTACTCTTTTTTAATAAATAATATTAATAAGAAGTGTTTTGCAGGTACAGAGGGGTGCATAAATGACGGAGATATATTTAGAACTTTTCAAGAATCCAGATGTTTATAAGCGACTAGCAGTATAGCCCGGCGTTGCTCGGGTGTAATGAAAGCTTTAAAACTAATCCATGGTCCCGGAACTCAGACTCTTTGGATGTTGGCACGAAAGACTAAAAAGTTGTTTCCAGTTAAAGCGAAACCGTAGACTGAAAGAAAAATGAATGGATGTAAGTCAAATCTTGATTTCCTGGTATCGATATCAAATTTTCTGCACTATTGTAAGAACTGCAACCTTGAAATTTCTGAATATCGTTTCTTATGTCTTTGTCTATGAGTGTATCAAATTTGATTAAAATCGGACCACTCTTTCTATAACCCGATTTTTTCGATTATCGATTTTCAATATTGATCCGGGGTACCTCGACACAAGACCTAGCTAAGAACACTCGCAGACGCTTATAGTACAACTGTGTAAATTTTCCAGAAAATCGGTTCAGCCGTTTCGGAGTCTATAGGTAACGGATACACACATACACACACACAGACACACACACACAGACAAAGTTCCATTTATAAATAAGTTTAGATATGGTGTTAGTGATATGTTTGTATAATAAATAAAATACATTTTTGTGCGCACGTCTAGTTTTTCATTACTGTATATATACTCTTACACTCACCAGCCACTTTTGGCTGGTAGCTTCATGACCTCTTCGGGCAGAGTGTGGCTTCGTTGTATCTCTGTCAGAGGTCAGACATGCATCTGAGAAAAATGACATTGAGTGGGTGTCCGGTCCTGGGAAACAGTGCCCCGAGGTTGTACCACCCATCTTCATATAAATGAGGGTCGGTGGTCGTAGCCGAGGCCGACCTTTGCTGGAAATGGGCCATTTTTGGCACTTGCGTGTTCGCAAGACTTCAGGCTCCACACATTAAACGTCGATCTTGTATCACATTCGCATCATAGTGGCGAGACGAGGTGAGTATTTATGCATACTTTTACCCCATCCCGTATATGATGGAAAGATATAAAGTTTGAGGGAGGAAAATGTCTTTATCCTGAATTTTTCTAATAAATCAAATCATTTTGGGAGTGTTGAGTTCAGTATGAGGATCCATGTTTGCCTCTGAAGGCTTGAACAATAATTAATTGAAATAATTTAATCTAGTTTGTTTAAGTCATATTTCATGTCGCTAGAATATTTTTAATCTTAAATAAATCTTGACTTGAGTTTCGTCTGGTAATAGTTTATTTACTGCCAAGAAAATTTGAAATGACATCTGCTACGTGTGTTAATTCTCTACCTTTTGTCGGTTTTTGTACCAAACATAACCTGAGCCAAATATGCTGGTCGTGAACAACTACCTATTGAGAAAATTAATATTCGAAAGGAAAGTTTTTTTTCCTAAGCAGGAACACCGTGCGAAAGCTTCATTTTGTAACGAAGAACGGATTAGTGAAATATTTTTTAATGGTGGAATGACTGATATATTCTCGGTTCTTTATATACCTTTTTCGTTCTTTCTTCGTAAATACTGTGTAGATCTGGACGTTTCTTGATCCTTTTTATGTTGAATAGAGATGAAACCCACGTATACACAGGCTGCCATTGTCGAGAGAAAAGAAATTCGATCGAATCGCGGTGAATAGAAAAGAGGATCTCTTGTCATGTCTGTCTTTTTTTTGTTCTTAAATAGACCCAAGCGTGAGTTTTTTTTTTTCTGATGTAAATATTTTCACTCTTTAGAAGTATATTTAATTGATTTGTGTGCCTCTTTATGGTGGAATATCCACCCATTCAATAACCCGAATGTCTCTACTACTCACACACGCATATGTTGTGTATTTGGACACCAATCATTCTTTTATGCAAATTGCGTTAAAAATTTCAAACAAAATGCTCTGGTTAATATTTTATATTATTCTTTATGCGATCGGATATTTTTTCTTTTCACGATATAAATTAAACAAAAGTTGTAAGAATGTTTTGTAGTAGTAGGGAGATGGTTAATATTTTTAAAATTGACCTTGTGTCAAACATAACCAAACTTCCTACAACTTACAGGTTTTATCCAGAATTATCAGGTTATCAGATGGTGTGGATTTGTGGAAAATAAAAGTATACCTTTTTATGTTTAAATATAAATTTATTAATAGAAAAAATAACATAAATTGGTAGAAGTTAATGTTCAATGAGAAACAGTATTAAGAAGTTAAGGGTATGAAGAGTTTGTAGTAGTAAAAAATTGTGTTCATGTAGGCAGGAATGTATGTGTGTATGTATGAGCGTTGTCGTTGGGTAAGTAGTGTCTCTGAAGTATTCGCTCAGTCTTAAAGGCTTCCGTTCAGTTATCAAGTATAACAAGAAGCAGACGGGTGAACCGTGAAAATAAGGTGAGGTGAGAGAGAAAGATAGAGATAATAATAATAATAATAATAATAAGGTTCGCTTGACGTTTGTCAAGGGTACGTGTTAATTACGCTCATCTCATTTCTCTCTGGCGATAGTCGATTTTGCTCCATTTTTTATTTCGTTTGTGAGGCTCGAAAAAGTCATTTGGGAATTCATTCCTGGGTGTGATTCTGGCCTTTCCATTGAACGACGAACAAACTTCGCATCGGCTCCTGAAAAGGTCCGTAAACGAATTTGTTTCTGATAATTAAAGATTATTTGAATTTTGTTTTTAGATGTTTCCTAATTTTCTATTTGCCAAAAAACATTTCGCATCAAGGTGTGAAATTTTACGCGTTTTGTTTTGGATTCGCTTTTGCGTGTGTCCTAAGCAAAGTTTGTAATTCGAGTAAATTCATTCATTTCGAACAAAATCAATAAGTCAGTGTTAGGCATTCGAATTTTTAAATCTATTTCTTGTTTTATTCACTACAGCTTCATATATCCAAATACTTTCCGATATACTTTTAGTCTTTATCAAGAATAAATTATAGTCTACTTTTAACTGAATATATGGACAGCTTTATATATGCATCTAGAGTCATGGGAATATGTTATTTTCTAAACTCCTTCGTATAAAAAATAATCCTTATATGAAAAATGATATAAAAACTCAACCACAGCCTTTTATCAGACGTTTTTAATGAAACTGGCATATATATATATGACACTTTGTATTCATTACTGAGAATTTTTCTCGTGTAAATATACCAAGTCTTAAAGATACATATATATTCCAATATCCTGTGTCTCCTTTTAACCATGAGCAATCATGGCTTTCCACAATTTCCTGGCTTCTGAAACTCATACTAAACATTTATTTCATAGTCTCTTCTAATCTTTGTTCTTGCAACGATTTACACAAGTTCTTTAGATAGGTTATATATTACTGTCGTCCGTTTCTTGGGTATACTGATGGCCAAAAGCGACATAATTCTGAATAATTCGTAAATTTCTAGCCTAAAATTACATTTAAATAAAATATCTCTCTCTCTGTAAATGTATATATAACGTGGGCATAGAGATCAGTACCGACTTGCAACATTTTGTTTCATGCTTAAAAGCAATTATTCGACAATGAATGTACATTTAAGCATTAAAATGTCTGTCATCATTTAGTGTTGATCTCCGTGTCTACATCTATATTTACCCCAGCTCTAATCCTGGTATTAAACTATAATTTTTCCACACACAAATATATATATATATATATATATATATATATATACTGTATAACGTATATATATATATATACAGTATAACGCTCTACATTTGTATCGAGTACTCTTTATAAAAGTAAATGCATGAACAAAAAGGTAAATAAACCTACGAGTTCAACAACTTAGTTACAATATATATATATATATATATATATACATATATGTGTGTGTGTGTGTGTGTGTTTGTGTATATATATATATATATATATATATATATATATTTTTTATCATCTCACTCCAAGCAAGGCATTCCACTGCCACTATTGCGCATGGGGCTACATAGGGGAAGGTAAAGTGAAGGAGTGGTTAGACATAGGGAATGTCAGGAGGAAGGTGACAGATGAGTAAGGATAGCGAGGATGATGGTTGGGCAGATGGGAAGAGTGTTTGATAGAATGGGAGCAGGTTAGTGTGTTAGGAGGTGTCTATTGACCTTACATTTAAACTCCTGGAGATTGTAGCCGTCGGGGAAGCAATCATTTGGAAGAGAATTCCACAGTCGGGAATATATATATATATATATATGTAAGAAAGTGACAGAAGACGTAGATTTAAACCCACTGTTCAAGTATTTACTTTTGTAAAGAGTGTTCGATACAGAGTAGAGAATTATATTGTAATAGTAGTTACAATGGTTTATAAAAGCATAGTATCACTACACAAAAAAAACTTTCATGTTTCGGAGCAAAACTGCTTCTCTTCGGGTGATATGTGGTGGAACTGAAAATAAATGGTGGAAACTATTTATTTAGGTGAGAATTTTGGTTACTCAGACAAAATAATATTTTTCAAAATTTAATTAATAAATATGTTTCATCCACAAAGTAACAAAATAATATTATATTAATAAAATAAAAAAAAAACATACATTACTAAAATGTTACTCTAAACACGGTATAACTCGGAATACTACAATCATTCAACCCAAATTCTGACATAAACTTCCTAACCACTGTAATCATAGATGGTAGTCAAATAAAGATTGTCTACCCATTTAAAATTCCTAAGTTCCACTATGTAATTTACCCAGACAAAATTCAAAAGTGACCTGTCCAGAGCTAAGCCACTCCTTCGTATAAAAAATAATCCTCATATGAAAAATGATATAAAAACTCAACCACAGCCTTTTATCAGACGTTTTTAATATATATATATATATATATATATATATATATATATATATATGACACCTTGTATTCGTTACTGAGAACTTTTCCCGTATAAATATACCAAGTCTCTCCTAACCCAAATGTGTATTTCTATGGTTACAAACTGCTGATGGACTAGCTTAGACACACTAAATTCCAATTCCCTACAACTACCACTTTCACCTTACAATCCCAAAAATAAATCGTTTCCACCATTTATTTTCAGTTCTACATATCACCCGAAGGGAAGCATTTTTGCTCCGAAACATGAACATTTTTGTGTAGTGATACTACGCTTTTATAAACCATCGTCACAACTATTAATATATATATATATATATATATATATATATATATATATATATATAAAACAAGTTTTATTAAATTACTTCTCCATGGTCTGTCTACTGAACATAGATCATTACAATTTTTGAATCTGGACTTACACATCAAGAATAAAGTTATGAATAAATAATCCGAAGTTATTGTCAAAAAATAGTGTTATCAATATACATTCTGTCGTTTTTATATGTGTGAAATTAAAATTGCAAAGGAGAACGATAACCCTAACCCTGTAACGGCTAAACGGAAAATTATATATCGAATATCATCCATACGTGCGCGTTCTTTAAATAGTTATTAATACATTTTCCCTTGGTGAAAAAAAGTGATCACATGAAACTCGACCCAAATTGAAACAGGGTGTGCCGATTCCGATCGATACCCTTCACACTATACCTCTTCTATATGTCCTACATCTTCAGGACTTGGGCGACTATGGCTCTCCACAATTTCCAGTTCATCGTGCTCTTAATAAATTTTGTCTTTTATATCTCTCTTAAACCTTGATCCGCCAATTTTTATTTTCTGTGGGCATTCAGGACCTAAGCGATTGTGGCTCTCTACAATTTCCGGTCAACTGTGGCAAAGAATAAAATTTGTCTTTTTATCTCTCCTAAGCCTTGTTCCGCCATACATTTACTGAAGACCATTCTTCATTTTCTTCGTGACATTTTTCTTCCAGACGTAGGTGATCACGACTCTCCACAATTTCCTGTCCATCGTAGCTCTTAATAAATTTTGTCTTTTTATCTCTCCTAAACCTTGTTCCGCCATTCTTTTTATGAACCTTATTCTTCACTTCCTGTGGGTTGTGTTTTTTAGCACGTCGGCGATCAAGTAGCTATACAATTTCCAGTTCGTCGTAGCTCTTAATAAATTTTGTCTTTTTCAGTCAGTTAATTGCCATACGTGAAACACGCTTGGGCGATCATGTCTCGAAAGAGACATTTTTGACTGGGCAGAAGATTATCCCGCAGTAGTTTGCCATTGCTTTCTGCGGTAGACTGGTTGCCGACCAAGGCTATAGAACCCAATCTGTCCTGTTATTTGACTCATAGGTAAAGAGAAAAGAAATCTATTATATTATTATGGAGTAATTAATGGGGAATCGATTTCCTATAGTTATGAAGTAATAAACTGATCCCCCACTTTATGACCAATATAAGCCTTAATCATTATTTCAGCTATTATATTCAGACAGTCAGTTAAGTACCATACGTGATACACGCTCTGGGAATCATGTCTCGAAAGAGACATGACTGACTGGGCAGAAGATTATCCCGCAGTAGGTTGCCATTGCTTTCTGCGGTAGACTGGTTGCCGTCCAAGGCTATAGAACCCAATCTGTCCTGTTATTTAACTCATAACTGGAAGGAATAGACGGATTAATACCTTTCCCAAGGGTATTTGCGCGTAAGTGAATGCAATGAATTCAAACCTTGTTCCGCCATTCATTTACCCAAACCCATTCTTCATTTTCTATGTACAGTGTTACTTCAAGATATAGGCGATTATGGCTCTCCACAATTTTCTGTCTATCGAAGCCCTTAATAAATGCCTTTTTATCTCTCTTATACCTACTAACGCCATTCATTTATCTAAGCTCATTTATCATTTCTGTGTGCCATGTTTCTTCAGAACGTAGGCGATCATAGCTCTCCACATCTTTCTGTCCATCGTAGCTCTTAATAAATGTCTTTTCGTTATTTCTCCTAAAATATAGTAATGTATTCACTCATTGGGCCTGGGTGCTTTCAACTCTGATGAGATATGGTACCATAACACGGGTCTCACGAAACTTCGAAGTCGGCATGAACCTGCTCAGTTAAAGTGAAAATTTAAATTGCATTAACCTTATCCCCCTTATAATAAAGGCTGGTGTGTATATATATTTTTTCTAAGCATATACTGTTAAATATAAGAGACAATTAATGTCTATAATGTTTAATTTTGAGCCGTTCTAAACATCGTATTTTGGCTTTAATTTCAGATGAAAATAAAGACAAAAATCCCCCAACATTTGGATAACATTTTATTAAGTTTGTTCTAAGCTTTTGGCTCACATTGTAACCTCTCTGAAGATGGCTCATGTGAGCCGAAAGCTTAGAACCAACTTAATAAAAAATTATCGAAATGAAGAATTTTTGTCTTTATTTTCACCTGAAATTAAAGCCAAAATACGATGTTTAGAACGGCCAAAGATTAAACATAGCAGACATTCATTGTCTCTTATATTTAACAGTATCTGTTTTGAAAATTATTTCCTGCCTCGATACATTATATATATTTAATCATTTCACCCCAAGCAAGGCTTGGGGTGAAATGATTAAATATCCACTGCCACTATTGCGCATGGGGCTACATAGGGGAAGGTAAAGAGAAGGAATGGTTAGACATAGGGAATGTCAGGAGGAATGTGACAGATGAGTAAGGATACCGAGGATGATGGTTGGGCAGATGGGAAGAGTGTTTGATAGAATGGGAGCAGGTTAGTGTGTTAGGAGGTGTCTATTGAACTTACATTTAAACTCCTGGAGATTGTAGCCGTCGGGGAAGCAGTCGTGTGGAAGGGAATTCCACAGTCGGGAAGTGCGAGGAAAGAAACTGTTGGAGTAGAAGTTGCGGTTGCATTTTATCGGTTTCACTGTAAAAGGATGGGATCTAGTTGCTAATCTAGTATCTCGTGCAAATTCGTATTTAGGAGGCACCAGTGATCTAAGTTCATCGGAGCAGAAGCCGTGAAAATATTTATAGAAGAGACACAGGGAAGCCACGTCGCGCCGGTGGGAGAGAGACTGCAATATATATGTATTCCTCCTGTCGCTCTCATAGAGAGTGAGGCAGCGTCGGCCCAGTTCAGTAGAGAGACAATAGCGAGGCAGTGTCGGGTCAGTTCATTCCCTTCACTACCAATTATTAAATTTTACTACCAGTTACGAAAGCTCTTGCCACGTGTTCGCTCTTTAACAGCACTATGTGATTTTACCTTTTTGCAATAATCAGATCGTTAGTTAGTAAAGAATACACACACACACACACACACACACACACACACACACACACACACACACACACACACACACACACACATATATATATATATATATATATATATATAACTTTAATCCAAAAGGAAAAGCAGGTAGGTAAATCCCCAAAACCCGATCCTAATTAATATTAATTACATCAATATTAAAACTGATTCAGGTGGAGGGCTCAATGTAATTAATATTTAAATTACAGAGCCAATTATAAAATGAAACACTTGTACAATTGTTGAATTGATATACTCCTTAAGTTAGTCTTTTTTATTTTTTCAGTTTTTGATGTTTTATTAATTCTTTAATTTAAATATAATTTTGAGATTTATATTTAAATTTAGATTTGTATGTCAAATTTTTCCTAAAAAAAGTTTTTTTCTATAAAATTTGTCCCATTTATTTAAACTGAAAACCGCTATGATTTATTTTTCAACACGATTGATAACAATTTCCCTTGTTTCTATGGAAATAGATATTTTCTTTTCTTAGCTTACTTCCCTGTCAACCACCCCTTCCCCCTTTTTACTTCTTTCCTTTTCCTTTTTTCTTTCTTTCCATTTTCTTTCCCCCCCCTACCATTTCTTTCGCCCAGACAAGGCTAAATTTCAACTTTTATCTATCGACTCAGTTAACGGGTAAGGATTTTCAAAAGATCTACAAATAAAAATAGGCATAGATATATGTCTGCTTTCTTATTAATCCCACCCCTTTAATTTTCCGTGATGAAATTTTTTTTGAACTTTTGCCTGTATAATATCTTTGTTCATTTTGTCATTTGGTTATTTGGAATAAAGTTCGTTGCTGAGGACGCGAGAAATTTCTCATAAAAATGGCCATTCAACGAATTTGAACATCGGAATTTTGTTTTATTTTATCATATATATATATATATATATATATATATATATATGCATGCATGTATGTATGTATGTGCTAGCCTTCTGTGCAAACGACAGGGCTACGGTATTCATGGTAAATTGTTCGATTTAATTCGATCGTTTCTGTAAAATAATAAAATGAAGGTCGTTTTGAACGGGTAAGTTTCGAGATCTTTTCATACGAACACAGGCGTCCTTGAAAGCTTTTTTGGGCAGGAGGCTATGCTTTTCCTGAAATTCATCAATGGTCTTTCTATTTTAAGCAGTTTCCAAATACGCATGTAAGTAGATGATACCATCATTTACACCCATCTCAATGAGAAATCTGCCAACACTGACAAAGTAAACCTCGCTGTGGCTCTTGAAAAAGATTTCCAATCTGTGAAGGAATCGGTTAAGAAATGGCTCTTAAATTTAAATCCTTTACAAACGGAGCTGCTCTGTTTTAACCACCTGTTATGAACGTATAGAAAGAAAACATGGACTCGGACATAAGTTTAAATAATATATTCTCGGAAAACGTAGTACAAAGTTAAACGTGAACTGGAGAGTACTTCTCGCTTGCGTCCTGACTCACTCATTCACTCTGTGGCTACTACTTAGTCTCACCTCAGTGTCAGTGTCCCTCCCCGTGTCTCAAAGTTGGTAGCCATATTTTAAAGGTGTGCAAGAGTTCATTTGTAGGTAGGTTTCCACAATACCACCATAAAGAAACTTTCTTAACTTCCATCAGTATGGATGGTGCTAATCTCCTGGAATAACAAACTTCGCCTCCTTGGCATCACTCTCTCAACTGACCTCAAGTGGAAAGACTAGATCGAATCTATAGCTGCTTCGGACGCTAGAAAGTTTTGATTAATCTGTCTGGCCAGAAATATTTCCTCGTTAGAATCTATCCTGCGCATGTATAAGTCTACCATTTGTCTGTGCACTGAATAAGGATTCTATATATGTTTGGGTGCGCTTGCTATTCATCATTGAGTTTTTGATAATATCCAAAGGAGGATATGCAACGTAATCGATCCTGACTTGGCAGTTCGATGTTAGTCACTTTCCCACCGACGTGATGTGGCTTGACTTTGTCTTTTCTACAAAAATTTCCATGGCTTCTACTCTGACGAACTTTATTTCCCTGGTGCCCCGACCACATGAACTGACACGTGCTGCTAGATTGACACTTTTTATATAAGATCTCCCCATTTTATCGTCAAATTAGTTAATGTAACAACCACTTTTACTGTACAGTTTCTTTTCCCGCTTTCCTCGTCTGTGGAACTACTTTCCCTATACATGCTTCCCTGATAACTACAATCTCCAAAAGTTTAAATGCAACGTCAGTTGGCATATTCTTTCATTCTATCTATCTATCTATCTATCTATCTATCTATCTATCTATCTATCTATCTATCTACTGACTGTTCTGTCTATCTATCTATCTATCTATCTATCTATCTATCTATCTATCTATCTATCTATCTAAGACTGTTCGTATCTATCTATCTATCTATCTATCTATCTATCTATCTATCTATCTATCTATCTAAGACTGTTCGTATCTATCTATCTATCTATCTATCTATCTATCTATCTATCTATCTATCTAATACTGTTCGTATCTATCTATCTATCTATCTATCATCATCTATCTATCTAAGACTGTTCGTATCTATCTATCTATCTATCTATCTATCTATCTATCTATCTAAGACTGTTCGTATCTATCTATCTATCTATCTATCTATCTATCTATCTATCTATCTATCTATCTATCTAAGACTGTTCGTATCTATCTATCTATCTATCTATCCTTTCCTCGGCATCACTTGTACCCTATTTTTCTCTCTCCCCGCACACACACACACACACACACACACACACACACACACACACACACACACATATATATATATATATATATATATATATATATATATATATAAATTAAAAAACGATTAATTCAATGATGTTGGAGGATCATTTCGATATGAAAATCCCCACGGGGGATAACACATCACCTCAGCAACAGAAAAATCCTTTCAGAAGCTGGAGAAAAATCAGACTTTTTCCTTTTTAAATAGATTTGCAAAGAAATTTTTAAAAAATTATATTTGCTCTGTAATATTTTATTACATGGATCTCTCTTCCTGTATCATTTTTTAATATTAAAATCAAATTTAATATTAATTAGGATCGGGTTTTTGGAATTTACCTTCCTGCTTCTCGGCTTGGATTAAAGTATCTGAATTAATATATATATATATATATATATATATATATATATATATTAAAGAAAACACACCGCTTACGTGCTTGGGTAGCAAGTATGTGGTATATATGTTCGTTCTTTATCATATCGTTAGCTCTGCATATTCGGTTCATTTGTGTTGGATGTGCACTGTGCAGTTTTTGGAACTACCGTATGCTGGTTGCTGGTCTGACCAGCTGCTATTTGGCTAGTATATATATATATATATATATATATATATATATATAATTTTATCATAATAAAATAATGTCCAAATGTTGAACAATTTTTGTTTTCATTTACACCTGAAATTAATGCCAAAATACGATGTTTAGTACGGCTCATGATTAAACATAATAGAAATTTATTGTTTGTTATATTTAACAATATATGGTTAGAAGATTACCTGCTGCTTCGATGCACTATATATATATATATATATATATATATATATATATATATAGCCTCGATACGCTATATATTTATCGTAATATCTTCATTATCGGTATATCCAATCCAATACCCATAAGGCTCTCCAAACCAATTGCATCAGCACATGAAACTACAAACTATCAACAATAGGAACAATAAACGCTAACCAAAGGAATTATTTTTCGTCTAAATAACTGAATTCTATAGATTTGTGTTACAGTTTGGAAATTGTTCTCCGCAAAATTCAATTATAGTAATACTTCTCAACAAACCTTCTATCGCCAATCACAAGGCACGCATAAAACCCCCAAAATGCCCACACTAGAATCAAATAAACGATAGTAATCACCACATCGATTCGTATATTAGAAGTGCCAGGAACCACCTCGACAAATTTATACAAAACAACCGCCATCGAAATTGTAAAAACATCATTCGATAGGAACAAAAAGTCAGGAATTGCACCAAACATACAAAAACATAATCATTAAACAAGCTGACGGTCCTGGGTATGACCGTAAACTGCATCCGGCAGCAAGACCTCTGATTGGAAGGTTGTGAGGAGCGGGGAACCACCTCTTAATTGCTGTTGTCCCCAGGTCAGGGTGGTAGCACCTGTTAGGGTCCCAGCTATGGGACCCAAACCGGGATCAAAATGATATGAAAGTATTTACCAACAGAACGTTTTTGAATGAAAAATATTACCAACAAAACTTTTTTGAATGAAAAATGTTACCAACAACTGTGATTTAAAATAAATAGACGTTTCTGCCCTTAAATGACCCTTTGATGTTGATAGGCCGTTAAACAGGAACAAACAAACGAACAAAAACAAGTGGACAAGTGTTTTTTTTAATTACCATTATGGACGGACGACAATCCATAGAAGACAGAAAATCAGCTTAAAAATGAATATGTTTACAAAATATTCACCGGGTACTCCACTAAATCTTTTTATATAAGATCACCGCATTTTAATTTGTCATTTAGAGTATACAGACAGAAATTAAGGCGTTCGTCTTGGAAAAGCCTGAACCGATCACATTCAGCATGGTCTTTAAATTACAGAAATTTACAAACGTACTCAACGACACAAAAACCAATCTCTCAATAGACAACAGAAACCCACAGAAGAAGCACAATGTGATACATCTCTGAAGATTCATCCGCTTGATTGACTGATAAAATACTCAAATCGGAAACCTGACACAGTACTACTACTACTACTATTATAAAATTATTCTTTGAGCCTTGTCTTTTCTGGACGAAGGCGATCATGGCCTTCTAAGTCTCCCTATCTCTGGCGGCTCTTAGCACGCTTTCTCCTGTTAACCAACCTAAACCCCGCTCTGTCATCCATTTGCTCAGGTTCAAGTATGTTACACGCTACTGTCCCTCGTCTCTCTTTCCCTCCATCTAGCCTGTGACTATCAGATTCTTTAATCCCTTCTTCTTCATTACACGTCCCAGGAACATTGGCTGCCCTTTCCTGACATCGACCAAATCCTCAAACCTCGACTTCTTACAGTTCCTAGTCATATCAAAAACATTACTCATTTCTTAAGAATTCTGCATAAACAATTATAGGTTACTAAACGATTCAGTTCTAGGGACCATGGATATAGCATCCCTATCTTTTAACCTCCTACACGTGTAGGGAGTATTAGACTGCAAAGATTTTAAATACCAGAGGCTTTTAGGAATAGAACACACTGGATAGTATCAACATTATACTATTCATAGTTAAGCAGAAATAATTCTGATTTAATGGGCACCTGGTAAGAGGCTGTGGTGATACCGAGCACAAGCGATGGATCGGATGTTTGCGCTATCACGAACAAAAAGCAAATGACCAAAAGTCGTCGCTCCGCCACCGGCTCCGCTCAGATGTTCCGGTTGAAAACTAAAAATTAATTAAATATTAAATTTCCAGTTCGCGAGCCTCAGCGAATTTTATTTATCAGCCAATGAGAAGCCCAGAACCAAATACAAGTATAAAATCCCAAATGAGCTGCTGCGATCCAAAAAGAAGATATAAAAAGCGGATACAGAAAGGATCGCCAGGCAGACCGAATCGAGGAGAAGAGAGTAATTAATATCCCCTTAACTTAAGTCAAGCGGCTTACTACGCTCGCCTCCCTTACCTCTTTCCTTCTTCCCTGCCTCAAAAACTACTTACTGACCCAAGAAGCGACTACATCAAAGACATTCCTTACTCATAGCGCTCCCCATATTCCTAAGCATTAATTCTCTTTCAGCATTTTATTGCCATGAACATTTTAACCTCGGTTGGAATATTTCAAGTATTACTTCAATTGTAAAAACATTAATTGATATGTGTATATATAAAAAGTTATTTTTTAACTCAATTTGATTTTCTTGGTTAATAACCTTTCTTAATTGCGTTAATCTGCAACAGTATACAACTATCCTTCGCTAGAACGAACCCTCCACTACTAACAGAAAAGAATAGATAAGCAACCCACTGCAAGGAGCAGCGATGGCAAAATGGTTCGCAGCAGTGCCAACATACTCATGGATACCCTGGAACGAGATGCTGAGTAGATATCACCTAGCAACCCTAAAGTAACACAGGCACATAGACGACATCTTCTTTATATGGACGCACAAGGAGAACTGTCTTTAGTATCTTTAAGAAAACAACACTCCTCAACAATTTTTACTACTTCAGTTCTGTTTTTGGGTGTACTGATACCTCTAAATGATAACCGTATCATTACATTACGTATGTATAGGGTAGTGGTACCCTATACACCAGACCCATAGAATTTCAATAGCTTCCACCTCCACTGTTACGAGGATGCATTTATATATAAAAAAATTTAATAAAGTCTACAAAGAGGTTAAAATTGATAGTAAGGGATTATGTTGGGTCGTACTTGTTAATACAAAAGGTTTTCATTCATGAAGTAGTTGTAAAATAGATAAATTAAAAAGAGAACGTTTGGAAGATTCTAGATCATTCCAGTATATTCTAGAAAGATCTAGATGATTCGATATGATTCGAGAAATATGCTAATTAGGTGCTAGCTTCTATAAAAATAAGTTTTCGAAGAGAGTAGTATCTAGGAAATTTATGCTATTATCAACTCCGGCTTGATTCATGGATTATTATATCCAGCCAAAATAACCTCTATGAAAAGTTGCCGACCAACAACAATCCAAAAAGGAAGCCTCGTGGAACGTATTTTCATTGACCAAAAATCTTTATATATTGTGGATTTCCAGTAATAGCACTTAGATTGCTTCGCTAGCCCTAACGTGATAAAGTTACTCATCTCCCACAACTTCCTTTTCCTTCGTAGCAATTGCCACCCAGTAAACTGTATGTTTTCTGTTTTAAATGCTAAAATTGTATATTTTGAATATATTTTATTTGTGTTTTTTAGCAAATTAAATATTTGTTTGTGATTTAACTTTATGTTTTTGGTAAATTCTTTTCTTTTCATTTGTTACAACTTATAACACGTAACACAACCAACCTAAGAAAATCTTCACAGGCCTAGGCCGGTTAAACATTTACGGTTTTTAGAAGTTGTTTATATCATGCTTTATTGACCTGTTTTGTGCAGAAGAAGAAATTTCTTCGTCTTTTATGTCTCATAGGTGAGTCGCGATATTTTTTTTTGTTTTATAGTCACTGGAAGATTATTTATACCAAATTGTTTGAATTATTAATTAATTTATTAACGCTGTGGCTCCTTATTTACACTGCACACTTAACTTTTTCAGTTTTCCCCATTTTTATTATTGTCGTCCCAACAAATATTCCTGAAGAAGTGTTGGAAAAAAGACACTTTAAACGAATTCGTTCCATTATTTTCAAACCCATAGATAAGTTGTTTGGTAGAAAATGTTTGTTTAAACACACACTCACACACACACACACACACACACACACACACACACACACACACACACACACACACACACACACACACACACACACACACATATATATATATATATATATATACACACTACCTGACATAATTATAAGGCCACCCCAGTGTTTAAAAAATTATGTATTTCATACTATTTTTTAGTATTTATTGCCAAGTGAGTAATTGTAAATGAAAATAGAATGGTTCTTTTGTTAATACTTCACAATAACATGTGCATCAAATGAATTTATAAATATTTAATAAATACCTATATTGCAGTTTAAATTTTAAAATTTAAGGTGATTCGGACGAGTTCATCTTTGCTTTCTTGCCTTGTAAAACTTTGCAAAGTAACAATAACAAAAGAACCATTCTATTTTCATTTAGAATTATCCACTGGGCAATAAAAATAGTATGAAATACATAAGTTCTTTTTAAAAAAACAGGAGTGGCCTAATAGTTATGCCCGGAAGTGTATCTATCTATCTATCTATCTATCTATCTATCTATCTATCTATATATATATATATATATATATATATATATATATATATTCTACTCTCTCCTATCACACATCGCTTGACCACTCTGGAAGAATGGTAGAATTTAAAAAACCAGTAGCTACTCGAGCATTTACACATCGTTCATTCAGTAATGAATTAGAATACTCTCACTACGGGCGTATGAATACATGGTATATCACACGCTGATCGGATTTCAATAATGGCTAAAAGCAATCGGATGTCTAACCGTACTGATGAGCTGTTATATAATGAAGCAGATCTGTGTACGGATGATTATATATATATATATATATATATATATATATATATATATATATATATATATTAGCATTATAGAAATCATCGGATAGAAGTGAAGTAACGATTTCACGCTACATTAAAAAAAGAAAAAAGAAAATCTAGATAATGGTACGGAAAGTTCCGGAAATTAACGAAATAGAATTAACAGCCGACATATTTAATTTTAAAAAAATCAAGATAGTTGAACACACTTAATTTATATTCACCTGGTACGTCCTGCATTGAATCATGATATTATTTTAGTTTGGTTCATTTATCTGTTTCAGAAGACAATGTTAACTTGATACCTCCATTCACGATTAAATGACCAGGTAATAACTAACACCTGGTTTCAAGAACACGCACGACGTCTATGGACATGGAGAAGCCCAGGAGGTGACACGAAAAACCAGATAGACTACATAGCCATAAACAGCAGAATCAGAAATGCAGTGGCTCAAAGCAAAGTCTATCCAGGCGCTGACTGTTGAAGTGACTACGTCCCAGTCATATGCAAATTAAAAGTGAAACTTCGGAGATTGAAGAAGCCTAGAGCAGCACCAAAACCGATATACAACGCACTCAAACAACATTGCCCCAAAGGAAATTAGAGGCAGAAAGAAAAACGAGTGGATGACTGAAGAGATTCTGGACATGATGCGAAGGAGACAGAAAATGATATCAAGACATGGAATGGAGTACAGGGAACTACACAAAGAAATAAGAAGAAAATGCAGACAGGCTAAAGAGGAATGGCTCAATGACAAATGTGCTGAATTAGAGAGATTGATCAGGACTAATAAAGCAGACATGCATAAATAAATAAAAGAGGTGATAGGACAAAAACCTGCTCCTTAACAGGATGTATAAAATCCAAGGATGGAACAATCATATTGGAGAAAGAGGAAATATTCCAGTGATGGGAAGAATATATAAAAGATCTCTTCCACGACAAGAGAGAGCAACCAATAATACGCAAAGATAAAGACGGACCGGAAATATTAAAGTCTGAAGGGGAATCTGCAGTAGCCAAACTGAATAGAAACAAAGCAGCTGGACCAGACAGCATTGTAATAGAGTTGCTGACAGCCCTGGAAGCATTTGGCATAGAGAAAATTACCGAAATAATAAATGAAATTTATAATAGTGCGGTAATACCAAATGACTTCAGCAAGTCTATCTTCATAGCACTACCCAAGAAGCCAGGATCAAACGAGTGCGAAATCCACAGAACCATCAGTTTAATGTGCCATAAAGCAAAACTGATCGTCCGAATCTTGATGAATAGAGCGAGAAGCAGAATCAGGCCAGAGATAGGACAAGAACAGTGTGGTTTTGTTAAAGACACAGGCACAAGGAATGCCATATTTATTATTAGAATGCTCTCTGAAAGGGTAATACAAATGAAGGACTTATACTTGTGCTTTATGGATTCTGCGCAAGACGCTTGACACATACGCCACAAGGAATTGATGAAGATGCTCGGCAGCCTGAACATATTTGGGAAAGACTTGAGAGTAATCAAGAATCTTTACTGGCAGCAAACCGTTTGCATACGGACAGGTAATGAATTGAGTAGATATACAAAAATAGAAAGCGGCGTAAGACAAGGATGTGTCTTTTCACCGGACCTGTTCAACTTGTACAGCGAGAAATTTTCTGAGAGCCCAATATGGCAATGAATGCTGGACAATATCATCAAAAATGAAGAAAAAAAAATTAAACAACTGAAATGTGGTTCTACAGAAGGATGCGGCGAATATCATGGATCGAGCATGTGAGCAATGATGAAGTTTTGGAAAGGATGGAAACGAAAAAGAAATTAATACTGAGCATCAGGAAGAGACAGCTGAAGTTCTTTTGACAAGTAATGAGGAAGGAAGGCATGGAGAATCTGATATACACAGGTCAGATAAATAGAAAAAGAGACGGTGAAAGCAACGGATGACATATTTGAAGGGCCTGAGCAGATGGATGGCAGAGCGGATTTTGGGTTGGGTAAGTGGAGAAAGTGTGCTAAGAGCCACCAGGGATAGGAAGACGTGGAAAGCCATGATCGCCTAAGTTCTGAAGAGAGATGGCACATACAAAAAGAAGAAGAATATATTTTTGTGATCCGACGGAAACATGATAACATCAAAAGCAGAACCGACAGAAGTGTGGTCAACGACACTGGCAGACATAAATATAAACAGGACCGATAAATGTGATTACATCAAAGGCGGCCGTCTTCAAAGGCAATAAACGGCGAAAATGATTAACAGATGGGCCTAGTTATAGATGACGCAATAATCCCTCGTATTTGCATGTTTTATATTTTTATATCACTCTGTATTCTGTGTTTGTCGTTATCCTTCAAGACCATTGTTGTTTAGCAGCAGCAGAGGCAATATGTAACCGTCACGCTTTCCTCCAGCTATGGGTTGAACAGCAGAACAGATTGGGTTCCATAGCCTTGGTTAGTAGCCAGTCAACCGGAGAAAGTAATGGCAACCTACTGCGGGAAAATTTTCTTTCGAAACCATGGTAGCGTAAACGGCTGACATTTCCTACCTAAATATCTAAATGCACTACATATTGAATCTCCATCTTTCTTCAAAGATATATTGAGCACTTTCTAATACAACCAATTGTTTAATTTTATTTACATCTGACCTCTACTTTTCAGTATATATATATATATATATATATATATATATATATAAAGTAAAACGCAACACGTCATTTAAATTGGTTATAAATTATAATTCATTTCAATGAGCTACATTACCTCATTTCATCAGACCACACAATATTCATTCCATTTGGTAAAAAAAATTTGCCGGAATAAGCATTTCCTTTAACTGAAGAGAAAGATAAAAAATAGAAAAAGAAAAAAATAATAAAAATAAAAAAAAGAAAGAGAAAAAGAGAGTCAGGACAAAGGCATTGGCGTCATATCAGTTGGGGGTATTCAAACCAGTCGCGAAGATGCTCACCACTAAGTCATTAACCGCCTACTTCTAATTCCATGGATGCATATGTATGTGTAACCCCACAAATTAACCCACCCATGTACACTAACTTCTATCCATACACATATATGCACACACATCCCCACATATACATATAAATGTGACTGTGTTTATGCTTATACATACTTACAGACTTACATTTATTTATGCCCACATACGAATCTTGCGTTCGTATACTCACATATGAATTATAATTTATAGCTAATTTAAATGACGTGTTGAGTTTTCCTTTATAAATATCATATTGAGCTCTCTATATAGATATAACACTTAATATTACATATTAAGTTGATCTTGTTGGATTATCCTAGCCGTTTACGAACTATATCTATCTATCTATCTATCTATCTATCTATCTATCTATCTATATATATATATATATATATATATATATATATATATATATAGACATATATTATAAATTATGTTTTAGAACATGTACATAATTTCTTCTATATATGTCCTCTTCTCTACAATCATATGGCTGTTTCAGTGTTTCGACTCAAACACATCATCGCGAGAAATAAAGGTTTGGAATCATTCTTTGTTTATATTTAGTTCGTTGTTGTCGTGGGAGTTGGTTGGGTTATTGGTAATATACTTTCATATAAATAGCGTCAGTCGGCGACTCTACCTCTGGGTTATGGGCGCTCGGTAGAAGAGGGCAGACTTTTTAGCGTATACATTATCATTATATACGCCCAGTAGCCAGAGTGCTCTAATTCATTACGGAATGAGCAATGTGGAAATAGGCACAATTTTTAGCGCATATCATTATACGCGCCCAATAGCTAGCGCGCTCTAATTCATTTCACTGAATGAGCGATGCGTACATGCCAGAGTAGCTACTGTTTATCAATGTCTACTATCAATCAAGGTGTGAGAGCGTAAACATTGTCATCCGCATCTGTTTCGCCGCATATATATATATATATATATATAGAGAGAGAGAGAGAGAGAGCGAGAGGGAGATAGCTTATTATATATTATGCAGAAAATAAACATAATTATCAGTATTACTTCCGAATATTCAGTTATACTTTGCAAGTTGTTTTCAGAACACGATCATCTGATAAAAAATAAAATATAAGGGAGGATAATACGAATTATCTGAGGAAGACCGTCATTAAGATTTACAGTGCCAAAGAACGCTAATTAATTATTTGGCTACTTTTCATTAATTAAATACCCTATATTTCCATTAACAAATGACTTTAATTACAGGGGATGCTTCGGAAATAATACAACCTATTTATTTTCTCAGACATTTCAATACATACCGTGAGAATAAAAACATTGTTTGATGAAACAGTCGTTTCAGCTTAAGAAACTAAATAAAATTATTTATACTATTTTTATTCGGACAATTGTCCTCAGCTTGTGCACCTTGACGTGGTGTAATGGTTAACAAGCTTTTCTTAGTAGAACCCATTACAACTGGGTAGTAAGTCCGATCCTTACTGTTTACCCAGTACTTTAAGCCTTGTTCCACATCTAAGCGGCGCGTAGAAAACCAACTTTCTCCCTATCACGACGTGGTGTAATGGTTAGCAAGCTTGTTTTCTCGAGAATCCTGACAAATGAATAGTGAGTTCAATCCTCACAACGTGCTTCATGCGCTCGGCCTTATGCCACATCTAAGCTGCCCTTAGAAGATCAGTATCGCGACGTGGTGTAATTCCGATTTAATCTATTTTAACTGAGGACTAAGTCTGATACTTACTGGTTACCCTATACTTTCCACCTTGTGCCACATATAAACGGCGATTAGAAAATGAACTATTGACCTCAGTATTTGTCTATATTTCTGAGATGAGGTAGTATTTACAGTACTTACATTATTCGGACTATTGTTGCCATTTGTATGACGATTCGGTCGTTGTATGTTTCGGCCTTCTTCAGATTCTAGGAATTTCGAACCGACCCCTTTATTACAATCACAGGGGTATATGAACTTCATTCGTTGCCCTGTGCCTCTTCTGAAAGTCATGAGTTATCTCCCTCTAACCCTGCAAGTTACTTGTTCACCACTGCTGTAGCCTGGCATTGAACTCACAAATCTTTGGGTCAAGTCACAGGAACTAACAAACGTCTATAATTAGAGTAGATAGACTAAACTATCGCCCGGTTCACACACCACCCACGTCTATTGTACAGGTGTAGAGGCTCATCCCTGATCCCTTGTTCCCTGTTCAGGATGTGGTTTCCGGCATTCTTTTTTCCAATCTTTTCACTCTTATGTAGCCCCCTGCACATCAGTGGCGTTACCGCCTTGCTCAGGGCGATATGATTAAAAAAAAAAAAAAGTATCTACTGGGCCAACCAAGGCTGTCCTGCTATTCAATTTTTTATCCTGTTCAGTCAGTAAGACGTGATACGATATGTCTCGATAGAGACATGACTGACTGGCAGAAGATTTTCTCGTAGTAGGTTGCCATTACTTTCTGCTGCAGACTTGTTGCCAATCAAGGCTATAGAACAGGGGTCGACAACCTTTTGGTGAGTGAGGGTCGAAAAGCTATATAGAATCATGAAGAGGGGGGCCAAACAGCTATAGCTCCAGTGTTATGGAGAAGGACCATGTTATTAAGTATGTGAATACATTTTCTATGTATTTGAAAAAAAGCAAGAATTCAATATAATTCAATATCCGACGGGAATTTTGTTAAAGAAAATATTACATCTAAAAATTAAATGTTTCCTAAATCAGAACTGAAAAAGAATTCCATTAAAATCGGTTGAAAACACTATCTTATATTAATTTAAAGTGCCCGCTCACGAAAGCAGTTTCACAAAAAAAAATGAAAGTGAGGCTGTATTCTAATTTTGGCGATCCCTACAAATAAGAAATAAAAGTAAAACACATTCTCCAGGTCAAAAGAAATATTTTTTTAAATTTCGACACAAATTATTCAAACTATCACTTTGGTTTGGTTTACCTATATTTATATCGTGTCCAGAGTAAGGTAGCGGGCCGGACAAGATTCACTAGAATGCCAGATGTGGCCCGCGAAACGGGGGTTGCCGACCGCTGCTATAGAACCTAATATGTCATGCTATTTTACCCATAGCTGAAGAGAGAAGGGACGGATCAATACACTTCCCAGGGATTTGCGCGTAAGTGAATGCAACGAACTCAACTGGAATTCGAAATCGACTTTCCGATTTCTCGATCCGACACGATATCCACAGCACCACAACGCACATCTAATTATCAGTTGTCCTATCTGCCAATGAATACTTCACTCTTTAGTTTTACTAGTGCACGTCATTACGGCTGTGTGGATGTTTTAATGGAAGGACAACTAGAAGCTGAGTTTAAATTTCAATCGGGTTTCTTACATCCATTTCACTTCCAATACCATTAGGAAAGGCATGAATCCATCTTCTACCCCTATCTATGTGCGTGGCGAATTACCTCGTAGATCCAAGAGGTCCAGAGATTTGTAGTGGCATCACGTTTACTATTTCTAACACCACATGCACCTCCTCTAAACAATGAGAGCTGTAGTGGTATCACACTCACTGCCTCTAACCCTTGAGGGTTGTAGGGTAGCACGTGCACCACCCCTATCTCCTAAGGGTTGTAGAAGCACCACGTTATCTCCCCTAACACCTGAGGTTTTTAGGGGAATCACGTGTCCAACCTCTAACCCTTGATGGTTGTACCGGCATTAGGTGCCCTGCTGTTAAAATAGAGAGTCTTGGTCAATATAATCTGACGAAGCCTAACACTCTCCATGCTGGTTTGAATGTTGGCATTTCTTCTCTTAGACTATAGAACATAGTCTGTCCTGTTATTTTATCATATTAAATCTATATTCCTTAATTTCGCATTTTGTAAAGTATGCTGATCCATCTTAAGATTATTTTTATTATAAAAACTATATTTCTGCTTTAAATAAACCACAAAATGTTGATGAGTACGATTAAGAGTTCTCTAACCCTTGAGGGTTGTAGGACAGCACGTGCACCACCCCTATCACCTAAGGGTTGTAGGAGCACCACTAAACTAGGAACAATTTATAGTAAGCACCAGAACAGAGTACACACAATGCAAAACGAAAAGTCACCTAGCTTTCTTTGATGTCGTTTTGTTACCACGATTGTGCAGCGTCTTCGCAGATGGCATCCATGTTCGTTATCAATCTGTTTTTATTTTTTAATTTTTTGTTTTAAAAAACACAAGTCAGTGCGCACCAAATTTACATATGAAGTATAATGCCTGATTCTGGATAACAACAATCATAGCCCTCCTGTCCAATAACCAAAAAAAAAACAAAAAAAAACGAGTCTATATAAAAACATAACCTTATATTTTTATTCTTCGTCAGTGACGGCTGTGTGGAGTGGTAGTCAGAGGGAATCACGCAAATACGAGGAAGTTTTGCAAAACCCCCAAAACAGAGTCAATTGTACAAAAACATGCATGTATATAATAACATAATTTATTTTGTTTTTAAAATTTTTTTAAATATTTTTCATCGCATCTCTCTCTTTCTGGCTATTATGTTCCATTAGCACATAAAATTAATCAAAAATACAGAACAATATATGCAAACAAAAGTAATACAAAATTATCAAAATCAAAGATGACACTCTCCTCTTTTCTTCCTGCAATTGTGCTCATATTTCTTCCTTACAGATTCTATGCAAAAGACACTTTCCCCAATGTATACTCTAAGTTAGCCTCTTTAGTTAGACATACTAAAGAATCAGGCCAGAGCGTGATTTGCACAGAAAAAGTTTTCATTTTATTTCCTTTTTTTAAATTCCGCTGAGTCCAAGTCGATCTTAATAGCACTGCCTAAGAAGCCAGGGTTTAACGAGTGCGAACTCCACAGAACCATCAGTTTAATGAGTCATAAAACAAAACTGATCGCCCGAATCCTGATATCTTGTTTTACAGCGTATCTTTCTAGCGCACGTCTAATTTACTTTTCTTACGCTGGTTTTTATAGTAATCGAAATTATCAATTTTGAAGTCCAGGTAAAAGAACTCATACATAACACGTTACTCAATAAATCCTAGGCCTGACATATAAATCGTGCCACTAATAATAAACCCATATGATTTTTATGAAGTAGTAACCTTCAAATGGCACGTGTAAACACTTGAGCCCAATTGTATTATTAGTTTATAAATTACACTTATTTAAGTGAAGCTACTGTTGCAAATTTTCAAAAAAAAAAAAATGAAGGAAAACTCTGATTTCGTGTGTTGTTAAAACATTGATTTCTGTTGGGAAAAATACTGTTTAAGCAATTAAAGCAAT
This sequence comes from Ascarosepion bandense, assembly GCA_037127315.1. Lineage (NCBI taxonomy): Eukaryota > Metazoa > Mollusca > Cephalopoda > Sepiida > Sepiidae > Ascarosepion > Ascarosepion bandense. The sequence continues at coordinate 871,595 of JBBBDQ010001658.1, read as the reverse complement.
GGCTTCATAAGTGTTATTCGGACCATGCTCCTTCGGAAACAACAGTAAAGAGGTGGTATGCTGACTTTAAAGGTGGTCATGCAGACACAAATGATGCTGAACGCTTAGGTTGCTCCAAATCGGCTGTTGTCCCGGAAAACACCAAACAATCTACAAACTCGTTTTGGCTGATCGTAAATTGAAGTTGCGTGAAATAGCAGAGAAGTTAAACATATCAGAAGGCAGTGTATTCACTATTTTGCATCAACATTTGTCAATGAGAAAGATGTGTTCAAAGTGGGTGACGCATCTGCTAACAATCGATCAAAAACAACACCGCGTCGACGATTCAGAGCGTTGTCTGCAAATGTCTCAACGCAACAGGAATGTGTTTTTTGCGGATAAAGGAAACATCATGGATCCACCACTTCACTCCGGAGTAAATCGGCATTCAGCTGAGTTAATAGCAGCAGGTGAAAACCGTCCAAATCGACCAAAGACGCAAACATCAGCAGGCAAGGTTTTGGCCTCCATATTTTGGAATGCGAAAGGTAATTTGTTCATCGGTTATCTCGAAAAAGAAATAAACTAACAATAGCGAATGTTATGTAGCATTATTAGTGCATTTGAAGGAAGACATCGCCAAAGAAAAAAAAAACGACCGAAAATGAAGAAGAAAAAAGTGATATTTCTCCAATCAACGCATCGTGTCACAAGTTGATAGCAACGATGGCAAATCTACATGAATTGTGCTTTGAATTGCTTCCTCATCCACTCTATTCTCCAGATCTGTCCTCCAACGACCACTGGCTGTTTGCAGACCTCAGAAGAATGCTGAAGGAGAAGAGATTTGGCTCCAATGAAGAAGTGATGTCAGAAACTGAGGGAAAAAACAAATCGTTCTACAAAAAGTCATCGAATTGTTAGAGAAGCGTTGGAATCAGTGTATCACTCTAGAGGAGACTATGTTGATGAATAAAGTCGATTTTGCCTAAAAGTTGTTGCTTAATTAGTTAGGCCCTGGATTTATTGAGTGATGTGTTAGCTGCTTTCAACTTGAGCTTAGGCAAACTACCCGAACTGTGTCCATGTGCATCACGTGGCTTTCTACTGTATTCGAAATTATCAACATCATTTCGCCTACACTTTTTCAGTCGTAAGCTTCGTTTCTCTTACGAACCATTTTTCTTTCGACAACTCTATTTCTCCCGCTAACTTTATTTTCTTTGTCAACTTTATTTCTCTCACAACTCTTTTTTACCACCAACTCCCACGCATGTGCTCTCTACCCTGGTTGATGTGTTCGAAAAAAACAGACTCTGTAGTAAATTTAAAAAAGTATGCTATGTCTTAAGATTTTTTTTCTAAACTAGCAATTTTTTTTTTAAATAAACATTTTCGGAGAAGACACATTGTCTAAAACAAATGTCACCTTCCTTTCTTTGATGTCGTTTGATACAACGATCGTCCAGCATCCTCGCAGATGGTAACCAGGTTCGTTATCAAATGTCTTTTAGATATTTTTTTCTAAATCACAGCAAGTCAATGCGCCAAAATAACATATGAACTTGTTTTATCCAGGCGGTGGGGGATAAACAGAGAAAAGAACAGTGTAAGAAATACTCTTAACACTGAGTATATATAAATAAAGATTTATTATACGTTAGTACAATAAACCAAATACATGTACACGAATAACACTTATAAAAGCACTGTCTTTGTATAGGACGTATGCGTCCTTCGTGATAAGAAAGCTTCCGTCACTCCCATGTAAAGACGTAGACTCTAGTATAGTCAGTCGCTCTCTTTCCTCTGCTAACAATCTACTACTCCAGTTTGTTCCCGTCGCGGTCTTTTATGAGCCGGGTCATACCCATTGCGGGGTAGGACCAGGATATTCCTCTGCAACAATATCTCTCCATAACAGAAGTATAACGTTCTGTATTCTGATTCTGTATAACAACAATTGTGGCAGTTTGTCCGACAATCGATGAACAACGAGTATATTAAAAGAAAAACGTAAATTCATATTTTATTCTTTGTTAGCGATTGTTGTGTGGAGTGGTAGTCAGAGGGAATCACGCAAATACGAGGGAATTGAATAGCGGGAGTTATCTTCTCGTCTTCTTTCTTCCCTTCACTCTCTCTCTCTCTCTCTCTCTCTCTCTCTCTCTCTCTCTCTCTCTCTCTCTCTCTGCGTCTTCCCGGTGTTCTGCTCTCTGAGCCGAAAACCCCCAATTTTATATGAGCTGAAGTTCCTCCGTAGTCTTGCCTTCTACAGTTTTTGCTTAATTGAGTCATGTATAGCTAGTCAGATCTGTCAATCATTTTCGCCAGTTACTGTTTCTGAAGCCGGCTGCCTTTGATGTAATAACACTTCCGTCGGTTTTGTTTATATTTTCTGCTTTCGACGTCGACTCCACTTCTGTTGGTCCTGCTTTTGATATCGATCATATTTCTGTCGAGTCACAGAAATATATAACATGATATCCGGCGGAAAATAAACAGTCTCCCATGGACAAGACGAACTCTTTAGTCTTGGTTGACAGTCGTTCTTTTAAGAAAATGACCCCTTGACGGTTAAGGATAAAACTCCAAATAATACAATATTTACAAACGAAAGCTCATACGGGGTAGGTCATTACCCGAGGAAACAAGGGCCGCGGCTCTCAGATAAAAATCTGTCTGGGTTCGAAATGTTATACTTTTATTCTTCGTCGGTGATGGTTGTGGGAAGGGGTAGTCAGAGGAAATCACGCACATACGCGGGAGTTGTTGGGAATCGTTAACTTGCGTGTGTTGTCTTCTCTTCTCTCTAAGTTCTCTCGGTCTTATGTGGATGTTCTCTCGATCAGAAAAAAAACCCCGATTACTGAAGTTTCTGCGCATTTTTGCCTTTTCGAGTTATCACTTAATTACGTCATCTATGGCTAGACAAATCTGTCAAACATTTTTACCGATTAATACATTTAAAGCTGGCCACCTTTGATGTAATCTCACTTCCGTCGGTTCTGTTTATATTTACTGTCTTCGACGTCGACCACACTTCTGATGGTCCTGCTTTTGATGTCAATTATATTTTTGTCGGGTTACAGAAAAAATATTACACGAACCGCTAACCATAATCCAGCTGTGACGCTTTGTCGTGCTCATAAGTGTTGATAAACCATAAAAAAATGTCATATATCAATCAGTCAATGTTAGGATACGCTATGCTACTTTCACAGAAACAAATCATCCTTATTTACCCCGTGTTTCAGATTAAAGAGTGGACATAGTCTTATGGAGTTATTTTTCTCCAAATTCTGACATATTGAGGAACAGGCACCCGCGCTCTCTTGAACGATACAATCATAACCTCTTCAAGCCAATGGTTCACTCATTGTATATTCTCCCTATCCTCATGATATACACTTATTACCTGCTTTTCTATTTGCTATTCTCCGTTTCTATTACAAATTTTCATTATAACCATTGAATTAAAAACACGTATCTGTTGACATTTTTAGTATGAGATATAAATTCATCAAGGTACATATGTCCACGATCTTAAAAGGCAAACGACAGAGATGTGTCTTTTTAATTATTTTTCATTCCGTGCAAAGCATAAGAGTCACTCAAAGTAGAGTTTTATTGAATGAGGTTGTTGAAAAGTAGATAACAATTGACAAAGTCTTGAAGAAGTTTAAATTGTAATTACCTGGCAAGCATCCTCAGGGAAGTCTTTCCCTCGATACAATGGCCATTATGAAGATACTATACAAATGAACTTTCTTCCTTACCATTGGAATATAAAGGGAAAGTGGATAGATCATCATAATGTACATATCAGGGAGGATCTTATATGCCAAATTCTGAACTGGCGTCAGTAAAGTGATACAATGAATATGTAATGAATATGCATACACCTTGGTTCCCCCTTGCAGTAATGTTATTGTCTGGTGTCAGCCATAAATACAGGCGAAGGCGAGGTCTACCACGAGAGGTCTACTGGTCTATCACGAGAGATCTACGTCCATAGGTCTACGACTATTGGTCTACGTCTATTGAGTCCGCCTACGTCTCGGGATACTGCACACGACGAGTACCGTCCAGGACGTCTACAAACTAGATTGTCCTAACCGGTTACATTTGCAAAAGCCGCTTGCTACCTCGAATAATATATATATCCCTTTCTGGGATATATCATAAAAAATGTAGTTCATCAAAATATTTGCTATGGAATTAGTGATATATTAGCAATGGGATTACAATTTTTCAACAGTGAGAAAGAGTTTGTCGAGTAGAAAATAATTTAGTAAATACGAGGACAAGATATGTAAGCCTTCTCCAACAGTATATTGATTTAGTTTGTTTATTTAACTTTATATCAACTCCTTATTTGATACTGAAATCTTATTTTTTCTAGGAGGTGTGAGGAAAAAATATGTTATTATACTTTCACAGTTGAAAAATATTCATCTTTTGTGCATATTCATGTCTGTGTGGGCATAATTAATAGAGGAAGTTATGTGTGTGTTTTATGCTGCAAATTTTTTGAAGTTGTAATTTTGGAATGAAGTTTGATTTCATTAAGAAATTGTAGAATATTATGTACATTAAAATGATGAAAGAGTTTTTCATATTGGTTGATATTGTAAAGTAGCATATCAACTTCTATGAGTTGATTAATGCTGCAATCTAAATATTTTGATTGACGTGGTTGATTTTGTTTAGCAGCAAATCAAATTCTATGGATTATTTAATGCCGACATCTAAATATTTTGATTGACTTGGTTGATTTTGTTTAACAGCAAATCAAACTCCATGGGTTATTTAATTCCGACATCTAAATATTTTGATTGACTTGGTTGATTTTGTTTAACAGCAAATCAAACTCCATGGGTTATTTAATTCCGACATCTAAATATTTTGATTGACTTGGTTGATTTTGTTTAACAGCAAATCAAACTCTATGGTTTATTTAATGCCGAAATCTAAATATTTTGATAGACTTCACTGATTGTTTGCTTAGCAACAAATCAACATCTATGGGTTATTTTATGCCGGAATCTAAATATTGTTATTGATTTGGCTGGTTGATTTTGTTTAGCTGCATATCAACATATATAGGGTTATTTTATGCCGATACCAAAATATTTTAGATTGACTTAATTGGTTGATTTTTTTAGCAACAAATCAATCTCTATGGGTTATTTTATGCCGAAATCTGAATATTTTGATTGTTTTGGCTGGTTGATTTTGTTTAGCTGCATATCAACATATATAGGGTTATTTTATGCCGACACCAAAATGTTTTGAACACAATTTTATGTCTTCAACTTAATATATTTCTAACACAATTGTATACTTTCAACTAAAGATAAACCTATGTTTTGATGTAAAGTTAGTTATTTTTATAGAAAAATATGTTGCTTGTATATTTACTGTAAACCTGTATGTTTGTCATTTCATATATTATTTTTTTTTTTTTGGTGTTTAATATTAACGCTGTTTCTACTCTGTTTCTGATGTTCATTGTTATATCCCGGGAGGCGATAAACAGAGAAAGAATAGTACAAAAAATAATTTTTAACATTGAAGATATATAAAGAGAGATTTATTATACCTCAGTACAATAAACCAAATACAAGTACACCAAGGGACAGTTAACAAGAATAACAATCAAGAAGGCAATGTCTCTGTATAGGACGTATGCGTCCGTCTTGAGAAGAAGGCTTCCGTCTAGTGACGTCTAACTCTCGTCTAAGGCCGATGGTTCTCGACCAAAGTCGATGACTCTTGTATAATCACGATCACTCCCGTGTAATGACGAACACTCTCGATCACTAAATTTAGCTGCCCCTCCCACTAAGGGAAACATGTGACACATGGTCAGTTTATGAGTGGGAATTTCCGGGCTATATGGCCCGACCAAAAAATACCTGTCTATTTTTGCCCAGTCGTGCTTCTGCCCTTCGGCGGAACCACGACTGGGTTATTGCTCTCTGCTCGGAAGCAGAGAGCGCCCTCTGCCCGAAGGCAGAGGACTGACAGTGAGAAATGCCGTCGCAGTGAGTAAATACCCTCTGTGACAATCACTCTAACACTCACTAACAGTCTCGATCACTCTGTAGTTCGTTCTAGTCCCGGTATTTTATAACCCGGGCCATACCCATTCAGGATTTTTCACTACAACATTCATCAATAATCTTCCTGATGTCATCAATTCCCAAATAGGCATCTATGCAGATGACACCCCCATTTACTCCCGTCTCAATAGTTGAGTTCCTCACGGCTCTATCCTAGGACCTACGCTGTTTCTGATCTTCATCAATGATCTTCCTGATGTCACCAGTTCTTAAGTAGGCATTTATGCAAACGATACTATCATTTACTCTTGTCACAATAGAAAACCTGCTAAGGTTGACAAATAAACCTCGCTGCTGTTCTTGCAACGGCCATGAAATCTAAACTTATTTATAAATGGAACTTTGTCTGTGTGTGTGTCTGTCTGTGTGTCCGTTACCTATAGACACCGAAACGGCTGAGCCGATTTTCTTAAAAATTTACACAGTTGTACTAGAAGCGTCTGCAAGTGTTCTTAGCTAGTTTTTGTGTCGTGGTACCCTAGATAAATATCGAAAATCGATAATCGAAAAGATCGGTTCAGAGAAGGAGGGTCCGATGTTAATCAAATTTGATACACTCATAGACAAAGACATAAGAAACGATATTCAGAAGTACCAAGGTTTCAGTTATTACAATAGTGCAGAAGGCAAGATGTTTGTGTGTGTGTCTGTTTGTCGGTCTGTATATCTGTATTTTTTTCAGCCCTTTTATTTTAGTTTTTGCTTCGAGTTTGGCACTAAGTAGGTATAATTGTAGTTCTTAGTCTCAGCCATGATACCATTTACTCAGAGGACTTATTTAGCCTTCAAAATTCAGTTTACGACAAAAAAACTTATTTGATATCGATACCAGGAAATTTGACTTACATCCATTTATTTTTCTTTCAGTCTAGGATTTCGCTTTAACTCGAATCAACTATTGCTTTTGAGTCTTTCGTGCCAACATCCAAAGAGTCTGAGCTGCAGGACAATGGAATAGTTTTAAAGCTTTCATTACACCCGAGCAACGCCGGGCTATACTGCTAGAGGCTTATAAATTTTAATGCCTCCAAAACCAATCTGCTGTCCTTTAACAATGATACAGAAACTTTCCTGCCAGTCTGGATTGAGGTAAGTCTCCTTGAGAGCAACATATTTCTTGTCCTTGGCCTCACTTTATCAATCAATCTAACGTGCAGCGAATATATAAGATATATTGCTTCATCGACTACTAAGAGGGCTGAGTCTCTAACGGATTTAAAGATTTTTCTTGTCAGAAATCATTTTGCACATTTATAAATATACCATTCATCCGTGCATTGAATACTGTTGCGATACCTGGATGGGTGCTCCTGCTATTCATCTTGGAGTTCTCGTTAGAATGCATCTGGCACATTTATAAATCTATCATTCGTCTGTACATTGAATACTGTTCCCATATCTGGACGGGTGCTTCTGCTATTCATCTTGTGGTTCTTGTCAGAATCCATCTGGCACATTTATAAATCTATCATTCGTCTGTGTATTTAATACTGTTCCCATATCTGGACGGGTGCTCCTGCTATTCATTTTGTGGTTCTTGTCAGAATCCATCTGGCACACTTATAAATCTATCATTCATCTGTGTATTGAATACAGTTGCCATATCTGGACGGGTGCTCCTTTTTTTTCTCTCAAGATTCTCGACCTTTCATGAAAATTTCACGGATGTCTCGGTGCTCCGTCTACGTGAATTTAAGTGTGCTCCTAGATTGGCATTTAGGTTCCACCCTTTTACCGTTGATAGATAAATGTAACCGCCACTTCTACTCGAACAGTTATTTTTTCTCGCTCTTCCTCCTTCTGTTTACTGGTTTCCATGATAGATACAATCTCCAAAACTTAAAAACCAACCTCAAATTCTATGTGCTATAGAAAAGAACGTTATTAAATTTTAAGGCTTACACTCCCATTAGTATATCTTGTTATACTCTTCAGCATCTTCGTATAATCCCTTTTTACTTTTTAAATACAGACGTGTATCAATCTAATTAATGCTCATTATATACCAAGTTGTGTCTACGGCTATATATATTCACCTGTCCCCATCCGATCACCGAAGTTAAGCAACATCGAGCCTGGTCAGTAATTAAATGGGTGACCATTTGCGAATACCAGGTGCTGTAAACGTAAGGACCAAGAATGGTCCACCGGTCCTCCAGGTTTGGGGGTTGGGTGCAGGGCTAACAACCCTGCTCCGTAAAAAAACAGTTTGCTACAGAAACAGTAACAAAAAGTTGCTACCCTATGCACCATCTGGGTGTGATGGATAAATGATGATGATGATGATATGCCAAGTTGCGCCGGACTCCCATTCTCTATTTCTGGCTTTTTATAATTTCTCTATACGAATTGTTACCTGAAAAATATCAATTTTCTTACACCTATATCTTGCAATTTGACTTGTTGCCAAACAAAGGCTTTGTACGCTTCAAAGAAGATAATATCTGAAACTTCATCATTTATCATGTAGATAATCTTAATATTCCACCTTGCTTCACCTGTAAGTGATCATATATGTGCCAACGAAATGCAATGCAGATCTTTGTTCATGTTAAAGAGAAAGAAAATTAATAGACCTGTTTATTTTAAATTAACTATCTGAAGCGAGCCACCATGCTGACGTTCCTAATTACCTATTCTCTAAGAAACCCAACAGATAAAACGTCTTAAAGTTGAAAGAATATTTACAAGCCATTCTTTTACTCGGAAGTAGAATCGATCTCCTCTTTTGTTGTCTTCAAGAGACTTACACTACTAAGTGTTCTAACTTTTTTCCCCGGTTAAACGCAGGAAAGGAAATGATGGAAAGAAGAAATGAAAAGACCGGATTTTCTCATAATTGATCAGAATCTTTATCTCAGTTTCTCTCAGGGCGTATGGCTTTCCACATCTCCCTATCCCTGGTGGCTCTTAGCACGCGTTCTCCTGTTACACCACCCAAACACCGCTCTGCCAACCACTAGCACAAGACTATAAATCTAAAATATAAACGTATAGAAACTATCACGTCCACAAAATGAGGGATCGGTTTATATATTGATTATAATTTAGAATTGATCTCCCATTTTATATCCACATTATAATTTCTGATAAACAGTTGGCATATATCTTCTTTCTTGATGTATCAACAAATAAGATGTAACCGTAAATTCTACTCCAACAGCTTCTTTTCTCGCGCTTCCCGCCTGTGGAACTCCCTTCCACAACTCTGCTTTCTCGACAGTTACAATCTCCAGGTGTTTAAATGTAGGCTCAATAGACACCTCCTATCACATTAACTCCCAACTATTCTCACAACACTCTCATCTACCCAACCCTCATTCTCGGTATCCTTACCCGCCTATCACCCACCCTCTGACATTTCCTATATTTAATCATCCTTTCTCCACTCTACGTAGCCCCCTGCGCAGTAGTGGCAGTGACATGCCTTGCTCGGGGTGAAACGCTTATAAAAAAAAAAAAAAAAAAAATCATGTTCTTTCAGGACGTAGGTGATCATGGCTTTCCACATCTCCCTATCCCTGGTGGTTTTTTAGCACGCGTCTCCTGTTACACCACCCAAACTCCGCTCTTGTCTTCCACTAACTCAAGACTATAGAATATAAATGTATAGAAACTAGTATAGCCACAAAATGAGGGATCAGTTTATATATTGATTATAATATAGAATTGATCCCCCACAGAAGGAAATGGCAACCTACTGCGAGAAAAGCTTCACCCAGTCTTGGCTTTTGAGACATGACTGCCCAAGCATGTATCACATTGGGACTTAACTGGTTAGTAAACTGTTATTATCTCTAAAAATTTCTTTTTCTTCTTCTATGTGCCTTCCCCTTTCAGGATGTAGGCGATCATAGCTTTCCACATCTCCCTATCCCTGGTGGCTCTTAGCACGCGTTCTCCTGCTACACCACCCAAACGCCCCTCTGCCATCCACTAGCACAAGACTATAAATCTAAAATATAAACGTATAGAAACTAGCATGTCCACAAAATGAGGGATCAGTCTATATATTGATTATAATTTAGAATTGATCCCCCATTTTATATCCACATTATAATTTCTTATAAACAGTTGGCATATATCTTCTTCTTCGATGTATCATGTTCTTTCAGGACGTAGGTGATCATGGCTTTCCACATCTCCCTATCCCTGGTGGTTTTTTAGCACGCGTTCTCCTGTTACACCACCCAAACTCCGCTCTGTCTTCCACTAACTCAAGACTATAGAATATAAATGTATAGAAACTAGTATAGCCACAAAGTGAGGGATCAGTTTATATATTGATTATAATATAGAATTGATCCCCCACAGAAAGAAATGGCAACCTACTGCGAGAAAAGCTTCACCCAGTCTTGGCTTTTGAGACATGACTGCCCAAGCATGTATCACATTGGGACTTAACTGGTTTGTAAACTGTTATTATCTCTAAAAATTTCTTTTTCTTCTTCTATGTGCCTTCCCCTTTCTGGACGTAGGCGATCATGGCTTTCCACATCTCCCTATCCCTGGTGGTTCTTAGCAAGCGTTCTCCTATTACACCACGCAACTCTCGTTCCATCATCCACCTGATCAGGTCTTTCAAATATGCTTTCCCCTGTCTCTTTTTTACTCTATCCAGCCTGTCAGTAACAGGTTCTCCAAGCCCTCCTTCCTCATTTCATGACACAGGAACTTTAGCTGTCTCTTCCTGATGCTCAGTATTAATTTCCTTTTCGTTTCCATCATTTCCAAAACCTCATCAATCTTCACATGCTCGATCCATGATATTCGCAGCATCCTTCTGTTGAACCACATTTTCGTTGCTTCAAGTTTTTCCTTCATCTTCGATGATATTGTCCAGTATTCACTGCTCTCTTGAATAATTGACATCACATTTGCAATCTCGTACTCTCTAGCAAAATTGTTCTTTTTCTTAATATTTTATTCAACTTCTGGAATGCTTCCTTCGCCATACCAATTCACCTTTGGATCTCAGTGTCGCATTTTCTGTCTTCTGTTAGAACACTTCCCAGGTACCAGTTATAAAATGTATTACAAGGGAGACTTTCATCCACTTGCCGTAAAATGCGAAGTATAAGTGGACATGACGTAGAAGGCGACTTGATGTACAAATTGAGCTAACGTACAAAGCCGACCTGGCGTACAAAGTTGGCCTGGCGTACAAAGCCGACCTGGCGTACAAATCGATATTAACTCAAAATTCTGAATTAGGTCTATAACTATCGTATTGGCCAGTACCCCAAAATATGGTTGTTACCAGCGTCACAAAACGTAGGCTTACCGATGAATGAATTTCAGTCAATTAAGTGCCATACGTGATACACGCTTAGGGTGATCATGTCTCGAAAGAGACATTACTGACTGGGCAGTAGATTGGCAATGCTTTCTGCGGTAGACTGGTTGCCAGCCAAGGCTAAAGAACCCACTCGTCCTATTATTATCCCATAAATGGAGGGAAGAGACGGATTAACACCATTCCCAAGGATATTTTTTCGTAACTGAATGCAAGGAATTCAACTGGAATTCGAACTCGGTATCTCGATTCGTTTTTCCGAGTCGATATCCACTGCACCACAATGCACATCACAAATTAATTTATGTTACATTAAACGATAACTTCTTTCAAAAGTACATAAAATCATACCATTTATCTGTATAGATATTTAACTCTTTACCTTGTCTCCTTACTGAGAAGTGATGTGATACAACGTTGTGTTTAGTCTGGGGAACCTGAACACGTACTCTCGAGACATGGCCAAAAATTGCCAAGTACACGCCACCGTCAGTTGCTCTGGCTTCGGTAGCGACCACAGGTCCATCCCTTTAGTGGAGTGGTTCCGCCTCCCAGGAGATAGAGAAACAACTGAACTGCACTCTGCCAGAGGACAGAAACGCAACTGAATAATGATACCTGCTAGCCCAATGACTGGTAAGTATTATACATTTACCTGTATACTGAGACATTAATATCTTTTTATATCAGTCAGTCAGTTAAGTGTCATACGTGATACACGCTTTGGGCGATCATGTCTCGAAAGAGACATGACTGACTGGGCAGAAGATTATCCCGCAGTAGGTTGCCATTTCTTTCTGCGGTAGACTGGTTGCCGACCAAGGTTATAGAACCCAATCTGTCCTGTTATTTAACCCATAACTGGAAGGAATAGACGGCTTAATACATTTCCCAAGGTTATTTGCGCGTAAGTGAATGCAATGAATTCAGCCGGAATTCGAACTCGGCTCCCCGATTTCTCGTTCCGAGCCGATATCCAATGCACCTCAAACGTTATATAAAAAACTGCCTAAAACAGTTGTAGGCTGACAATATTCTTCAAAGGCGTTATTTCTAGTATATGTGACTTAACAAATCAATTTTTAAAGCAATAAACATTACCGAGGGAGTGAAGGTACTTAAAATAAAAGCGGTGTTGTAAAAAAAAAAAAAAACTATATTTGGACTTTCCGTGTTACTGCAGGAACGTTTATCAACGCTTGCCCAAAGATCGATATCTCTAAAAAAGAAAAAAAAAACAACAAAAAAAACCCCAAAGAAAACGAATTTTTAGCCCTCAACAATTTGATTTATACATGACTAATAACAGACAACGACGTCGGGATGACGCTCATATCAACTTTATTTGGTAATGCAGTTATTTGTTTGAAATGAAGAACATAATATGGCATTCTTGCACGAGACTAAACTAATCTTGAAAAGAATTGGCAACCTTTTCTGAATGTCTTGAACAAAGCAGTAGGCATTCAAACTAACAGTCGATAGATAAAAATAGTTAGCTGCATATTTATATCAGAGCCAATCAATTTATGTCTGTCTATTCAGATAAAAATGCAAATGACCACGCATACATTATAAGTATATTTTCATCCATACATATAATCACACCCACACAAGCATGCATCTCAATCAGAATTCTCTCTCTCTCACACACGCACACACATATGATATAATATTAAACTCTGTATATAGATATAATTTAATTCCACTCAATCTTATTAAAGCCAATATTCTCAAAAACTTTTACCTGCCTGCACCACTAAAGTTCCTTTCTACAACTACCACGGCATAATATATATAAGTATATTTTAATCCATACATATAATCCCAGACACACTAGTACCGATATTAATCTCTATCTATATTCTCCCATCTATTCTCTCTCACACACGCACATACACACGCATATATATATATATATATATATATAGATAGATAGATAGATAGATAGATAGATAGATAGATAGATAGATAGATAGATAGATGATTAAAATTAAACACTGACGAGTGAGAACATCATAAAGGTATCTTCCCGAAACCTCGAAGATGGCATGACTCTACTTAGTCATGTGACAAAGTTCTCCACATTAATCTTTTTAGCGCACTACTTTATCTGGATATCGAGCACTTTACGACAAAAACTTTGTTTGACAAAAGATCTTTTTATCCGGAAACCACTGAACAAAACTACAATATATATATATATATAAGTTGTTGGTTATACAAAAACGTATAAGAGCACGAAATTTTTTTTTTTTTTTTTTTTTAATCATATCACCCCAAGCAAGGCGGTAACGCCACTGATGTGCAGGGGGCTACATAAGAGTGAGAAGATTAGAAAAGAGAAAAACAGGAAACCGCATCCTAAACAGGAAACAAGGGATGAGCCTCTTCACCTGTTCAATAGACGTGGGTGGAGTGTGAACCGGGCGATAGTTTAGTCTATCTACTGCAATTGAAAAAACAGTGAGAAGATTAGAAAAGAAAAACCGGAAACCGCATCCTAAACAGGAAACAAGGGATAAGCCTCTTCACCAGTTTAACAGACGTGGATGGAGTGTGAACCGGGCGATTAAATTTTATACTTACAGGCATTTTTAAAGATGGAAAATAAAAAATAAGAAACATGAAAACGACTAACCGGTTTCAATCCCAAGCTTCGTCAGGGTTGACTGGGAATTTAATTCTTTTTAAAATATTTAAAAAGGAAGATGCATGGATATAGAAAAGGAATAAAAAATCATTCATCTTCACTTTTAAGTGGAGAATATTGGCTATTATAGAGTTCAGCTAGCGGAATCTTAGTAGTAATTTTTTTATGGTAGTGGGAGGTTTGTGGTTTGACTGTTGGGTTAGTAGTGGTTGGTAGGAGGGAAAAGGTAATTGCTTAGCCAGATTTTAAAAAGAAGTTATGTGATTAAATGGAAGAATGAGATAATTATTGCAATTTGAATTTATTTCTGTGATGACACATACTAATGATCTCTCTACGTTTATTCAGAAATATATTCCGATATTGAAATTTCAAAATTTAAAATTTTTCTGTTAAACATAGATTACATTTGTCTCTTAAGCTATTAAGAGTTCTAGCATTGCTTATCATTCGCCACTTTTTCTGTGGATAAATCAGAATTGGGATCAAATGGTCATTCCTGCGAGCAGAACCAGTTGCATCACAATCGAAAATTCGTTTGAATGTGTATATTTTCAAGGGGAGGAAAAAGCGTAGATAAATGATGAAGGAAAGAAGGTAAGGAGGAAATAAAAGAGAGAAAGAAGAAAAAAGGAAGGCATGAAAATAGGGGAAAGGGAGGAGTGGACAGGAACGAGAGATACGCTACTGTCGGCAAACTATAAGAGCGAGAACCAAACAGAAAAGTGTAAGGGGAGGTGTGGGTCATGAATCCGGAAGTAGAATTTGCAGAAATAAGAGAACGTGTATCAAAACAAAGGGAAGAGAAGGTATGAAGAAAGAAAGGAGGGAGAAAGAAGACAGAGGTAAGTAGAAAGAGACCAAGAAAGATGTATCAAATATCCAGACAGGGGAATACGGAAGTCTAGACAAATTAGGCTAAACAGATTCAAGGGAGCGACTTTGAGTAGAGGATCCAGGCGGTCATTATCCACGATATGCGCTGGAAGGAAAACTAGCTCGGGCTGCATCAAAGTGTGGCCTCGGGGTTGCCCACCGAAAGCGCTTGCAGGGACACCTATCCATGCACGACATGGCACTACAAAAACCCCGATATTATGCAACTGCTGACCAGAGCAGCCGCTCTTGACGCTACCCAAGGGTTAGGGATCGGAAGCAGCAATCAGGAAACTGCCAACCAGGTACCCTCACAATGATGAGACGTTGCCAACAACCAAAAACATCGCAGGAAAATCACGGAAGCACCAATACTGAGGTCTGAGAAGAGAAAAGAGAAAGCCGGAAAACTCATCCTAAACAGGGATCAAGGGATGAGCCTATACACCTGTTCAATAGACGTGGGTGGAGTGTGAACCGGGCGATAGTTTGATCTATCTACTCCAATTAATAAAAGATAAAGAAAAAAAGAAACTGTTAAAGATAAAAATAATGTGAAAAAATAGTGTGGTGAACTGCTAAGTTTTAACTTAGTTAAAGTCCAACGATCAAAGAAATTTCTGTCAAGTTAAAAAGAAAACCAAACGTTCAATTAAGCATGAAAAGTTTAAAATTAAGAAAAAAATGAGTTACTTTTAAAAATATTTTAAAGAAAGTTGCACCCATCTTAACACAAGGTTTCTGCCAGTATGTTAAAAAATACACTGCTTTTTAACTTTTTGGTCAAACAAAGTGATGAGGAGGCAGGGGTGGGTTGTCAACTGAATAGCCCGTATGTGACCCGTAGGCCAAAGAGATAGACATATAAATAGAATATAAACAGCCGGTGAGGAAAAAGAGAGAAACAATCCAACAGCCAGTGAGGAAAAAGAAAGAGAGAAACAACTGTATTCCTAACCTTCTCTTTCTCCTATGTTTCCAGGTATGTTTTTCTCTTTACTTTCTTCTATCTAATCTTTTTTACTCTTACGTAGCCCCCTGCACATCAGTGGCGTTACCGCCTTGCTCGGGGTGATACGATTAAAAAAACAAAAACAAAGAAAAAACTAGAAGGTAAAGGAAATATGGCGATCATTGCTCGCTTATGTCTAACTTTGTGAAAACTCTAACCGTTTCAAAACGAAAACAAAACAAACAGCAAGAGTCTTTTAGTGAGATCAAAACAAAATACATTAAAAATTAACTTCCGGTAAAAGGAAGAGATAAAAAAGGATGTTAAGAGAAAAAAAACTATATAAGAAAATTAATGTAAAAAAATTCATCCAAAGAAAAGAAAATTAAAGTTAACGAAAGATGGAGATGTTTGTTAAATTTTGTGAAATGTTTAACTGTTTCAAAAGGAAAAAAAAGAACAGGGAGAGATTACTGATGAGATCAAAACGAAATATGTTAAAAATTCACTTCCGGAAAAACGAAAGAGATGAAAAGAATGCAAAAAGAAAAGAAAATATAAGAAAATTAATTTAAAATAATTTATCCAAAGAAAGAAAAATCATTAAAAAACCATAAAAGAAAATTAATACTTCAAAAGTTTATATATATATATATATATATATATAAACTTTTGAAGTATTAATTTTATATATATATATATATATATATATATATGTAATGAATTATTTTGAACATTATTTTTACCGATAAAATAATTCATGACAAATTGCTTATAACCAAGTTTCGTTAAAATTCGTTAATTTCCGTAACATGTTTACACACACACACACATATATATATATATATATATATATATATATATATATATATATTAAAAACAGAAATAGGGGTTGTTACAACGAGAGAAACTGGTATAGAAGAAAAAAATGCGAGAAACCTTGAACGTTTTAAGTGTAGATTTATTGTTATCATTATTATTATTATGTCATTTTTCATCATATTCCGATTTCTGCTATGGTCGCACTACCAACCAAGTCTGCGAGGAGACCTAAGGCAGGTCGTGGCGTGTTGTTATGGCAACATTTCATGTTTTTTCTATCTTCCCCATCATCCCTAGCGTTACATAGACAAAGTCCTCCTTAGTGTGTGGGCTGTACTTAATAAGACAATTTTTTGTATATCTCTTAAGCTGGAGTTTCCAGGGATTCTTTCAATGTGTTGTTTTGTTCCATTTTTTATCATTCCAAGTGCACCTACTATCACTGGCACAACTCTTGTTTTCAATTTTCACATTTTTTCTATTTCAATTTTCAGGTCTTTATATTTTGACAGTTTTTCAAATTCCTTGATTGCTATGTTACAATCCGCTGGACAAGCCATATCAATTAATAGAGAAGTTTTCTCCTTCTGGTTTTTAACAATAATGTCTGGCCTGTTTGCTTCAATTTTTCTGTCTGTGTAGATGGTGTAATCCCATAGAATGGTGACATCTTCTATTTCTGTAACCGGTGCTGGATGATGTTCATACCAGTGTCTGATTACAGATTTTCCATAATGTTTGCACATTGTCCAATGTAAATATTGCCCCACTCTATCGTGGCGGTTTTTATATTCATTTGCCAGAGATTAGATGGTCTGTTGTTTCTTGCTCTTTATCACAAAACCTGCATTTTGGATCCATATTATTATGTATAATAGTTGCCTGAAAGTTTCTAGTGAAAAGACTTTGGTCTTGTCCTGCAAGAATAAAGCCTTCAGTCTCATTATTATTATTATTATTATTATTATTATTATTATTATTATTATTAATATTACTCGCTTTTTGTATAATAATAATAATATTAATAATAATAATATCAATAAATCTACATTTTAAAGAAAACGTTTACGGCTTCTCGCCCTTTTAAAAATGTATATTACATGCTGACACACACGGACACACACACTGACACATACACACACATGCACACACATGTATATATGTGTACATGAATTTCTAAAAAAATATTTGTTTAAACATTATTTTTAATGGATACTTGTATTTAGGAAAACACTGTTTTTTTTATTGCCAAATAGTATAGTTATTGATGTCTAACGGGACCTTAAGAATCGAGAAATTTTGTAAAATATATGTCCTCTGGCAGGATTCAAATCTGCGTCCCCTAGAAGAAACTGCTAAATGATGACCACGTGACCACGAAGGACTTACAGTTAAACAAACCTCGAAAAAATTAAACATGAAAAATAACATTGTAAGTCTTTCGAGGCCGAGTGGTCTAATGTGCAATATTTCATTTGTCTCGTTATAGCATTTTGAAGGAGAAACAGTTTGCACCACTTGGCGTTTTTGATCATTCCTTGTAGTGGATGTTCTGTTTATGTTCAAAAACAGAAGAAGAAAGAAATATTTATATTTTATGAAAACCAAAAAAGTAGATTGATTCGCCCATAAATTGTTGGCCTACAAAAAGCAGGATATTCGGTACAGTTCAATTTAATTTTTGGAATTTTGTTAGATTTATTTTAAACAAAAGCAATTGAATAAAATTTGGTATCTTAAAGCTGAACAAAAACACAAATGTTAGCTGTAGTGTTCAAACTAAAATAAATATTTTGTTTTTAAATATGTTAGATTATTCTTTTCATCATATAGTAAATCTAGTTTATTCTTGATAGTAGGAGAAACTGTGTATATAAGGCCAATGAAAGAAGACATTGGACAAGCTTTCATATCTACTTTATTTTGTAATGTAATTATTTCGGTTGAAATGAATGTGGATTTCTTTTTGCGAGAGCAAATTAACCTGTCAAAAGGCGATCAATTTTTTTCGTAAATCGATTGCAGAAGCAGTAGATATACATTTACTTTCAATAAGGTGACAAATAACAGTAAATTTGTAGCTAAATGTATTGATCTCTCACTGTCTCTCTCTATCTGGCTATCTATCTTTCTCTCTCTCTCTCTCTCTCTCTCTCTTTCTCTCTCTCTCTCTTTATTTCCCAAGATAAATACACAAAAACCATACGGACGAATATTTGGGGCATAGTTGAAAATTATTAATATTCGACTCCAAATAACTTATCTGCAACTAAGAAAAATACAGCCTTGCCTGAATAAAAACAAAAGGCAGAAATGAAAATTAAACCTGCATCTTTGAAGGATTTTTTGTAAAGACAATTATAAACTTCCTAGATTAATGTTGTTTTAATATATAAGTACTATAAATCTAATAGTTTTGTTTAACAATTGGGGCGGCATATTGGAGAGTTTTTATGAAACAGAAAGTCTCTAACATGAAATACAGTCATGCCCAACATGCGATAGCTCAGAAATAAAGCTTCTACAAGAGTTAAAAACCACACAAATAATACATCTCACACAGTTAAAACACTAAAAGATGCAAAGACAACTCACAAAATATCTCTTTGAAAATGGTTAAGAAAATTGCCGTAAGCGCTTGGGATAAAACACAATATGAGTTATTTTTGTACTCTTTCATTGGCAAGAAACCGAAAACGTAAGAACATTGGAAAAAAATAAATTAAAAATTAATAACATTTTCTTTGTCCGTATTTTTTAACTAAAGACGTCTAGGAAGAAATGTTGCTTCCTACACACACACACACACACATATATGTGTGTGTGTATACACACATACACACACGCACACACAGATATATATATATATATATATATATATATATATATTGTTAAATATAAGAGACAATGAATGTCTTTTATGTTAAATCATGAGCCGTTCTAAACGTCGTATTTTGGCTTCAATATCATTTGAAAATAAAGACAAAAATTCTCCAACATTTGGTTAATTTTTTTATTAATTTGGTTCTAAGCTTTCGACTCACATGAGCCATCTTCAGAGAGGTTATTAAGACGGTAACACAATAACATCCACCATCACCGACGATTTTATTTTGTGTTGACATAAAACTCCACTAGGCAACGGCAATAGGTACCAAAAATGTCAACACAAAATAAAATCTGATGCTTCGATGCACTAAATTTAAGTTACATGATGCCGCAGCATTAAATGATTCTAACACCAAGAAATTTCAATGGAACCTCATTAAACGGCAGTTACACACAGCCAAATAGGAATTAAAACATTATTCAAATGTTGGAGAATTTTTGTCTTTATTTTCACCTGAAATTGAAGCCAAAATACGATGTTTAGAACGGCTCATGATTAAACATAATAGACATTCATTATCTCTTATATTTAACTGTATATTTTTAGAAAAAAAAATATATAAACTTATTTATAAATGGAACTTTGCCTGTGTGTGTACGTGTGTGTCTGTGTGTGTCCTTTATCTATAGACTCCGAAACGGCTGAACCGATTTTCTTGAAAATTTACACAGTTGTACTATAAGCATCTGCAAGTGTTCTTAGCTAGGTTTTGTGTCAAGGTACCCTGATAAATATCTAAAATCAATAATCGAAAAGATCGGGTTATAGAAGGAGTGGTCCGATTTTAATCAAATTTCATAAACTCATAGACAAAGACATAAGAAACGATATTCAGAAGTTTCAAGGTTGCAGTTCTTACAATAGTGCAGAAAATCGATATATATATATATATATCCGAGTGTGTACAGAACGAGGAGAGTAATTTTTTTTTTCCCGTCCCAAACATTAATTTAAAACAGTGCTCTATATATGAGTTGTGAATACTTATTATAAATTATGTTTTAGAACATGTACATAATTTTTTCTATATATGTCCTCCTTTCTACAATCATATGTTTGTTTCAATGCTGGGACCCCAACATTTCATCAGGAGGAACCCAACATTGAAACGAACATATGATTGTAGAGAAGAGGACATATATAAAAATAATTATGTACATGTTCTAAAACATAATTTATAATATATATATATATATATATATATATATATAAAAGTCAAGATGTTTGTCTGTATTTTTTCAGCCCTTTTATTTTAGTTTTTGATTCGGGTTTGGCTCTAAATAGATATAATTGCAGTTCTTAGTCTCAGCCATGATACCATTTACTCAGAGGACTCATTTAGTTTTCAAAATTCAGTTTACGACGAAACACTTATTTGATATCGATACCAGGAAATCAAAATTTGACTTACATCCATTCATTTTTCTTTCTGTCTGCGGTTTCGCTTTAACTAGAAACAACTATTGCTTTTTAGTATGAGCCGATATCCACTGCCCCACATCGCACTGATGTTATGCTTTTCTCAATAGATTTTATAATGAAGTGTACGTTTGATACTGCTCATTTCTTGTTGGTATATGCCTGACGCCAGTTATGATTTTTGCCCAGTGTTGTAGACATTGTGTGATCCCTTCTTTAATGGATAGTGGGAATTAAATTTGAGAAATTAACCAGTGATGGTTGGCATGCGATATACGGATGTTTGAACCCATTTTCCATGATGGCATGCGATATACGGATGTTTGAACCCATTTTCCATGATGGCATGTGATATACGGATGTTTGAACCCATTTTCCATGATGGCATGCGATATACGGATGTTTGAACCCATTTTCCATGATGGCATGTGATATACGGATGTTTGAACCCATTTTCCATGATGGCATGTGATATACGGATGTTTGAACCCATTTTCCATGATGGCTATTTGATGATTATTTTCTTCTTCTGTTGTGAACTAGATCGAATCTTTTATTGAGCTCACATGATCCAGCGCTATGTGTACAACTTCCTGATGTGACCAGAGTACGAAGTTATCATGAATGCGTCCAAACTAAATTACTGTCTTTAGTGGTGTCATTTCTAAAGCCACTTCCTCAAAGTATTCCATGTACATGTTTGCTATAACTGGTAACAACGGTGAACCCATAGATAAGCCTTTGTCCTGTTGATGTATATCAAACTCTAGTTGGAAGTTGTCTGTACACAGCACATCAACATATAGAACCTGTCACTTGGTAAATGTACCAAAAATGTACCATGATATTTTTTTTAATCATATCAACCCAAGCAAGGCATTCCATTGCCACTATAGCGCAGGGGGTTACATAGAACGGTTGGGTATAGGAAATGTCAGAAGTAGAGTGATAGACGAGTTAGGAGGTACATAGGAAGAGTGTTGGAGAGAATGGGTGCGAGTTAGTGTGTAAGGAGGTGTCTATTGACCTTACATTTAAACTCCTGGAGGTTGTAGCTGTCAGGGAAGCAAGCATGCGGAAGGGAATTCCACAGGCAGGAAGTGCGAGAAAAGAAGCTGCTGGAGTAGACATTGCGGTTACATTTCATCGGTTTCACTGTAAAAGGGTGGGACCTAGTTGCTAATCTAGTATCTCGTGCAAATTCATACCTAGGGGCACCAGTGATTTAAGTTCATCAGAGCAGAAGCTGTGAAAGTATTTATAGAAGTGGCACATGGAAGCCACGTCACGCCGGTGAGAGAGTGACTGCAGGCTGTCAGCCAAGTCGGTATCGATCACATTACAGATTTTCCGCTGTATTTTGTCAAGAACCCCGAGGAGAATAGCAGGGGCGCCTGACCAGATGTGGCAGCAGTATTCAATACACGAGCGGACGGTAGATCTATATATGTTCAGGATAGATTCAGACGGAAAGAACTTCCGGGCCCTGCACAGAGAGCCGACTTTCATAGCACCGGATTTAGCAATGGATTTGACGAAGTCATTCCACTTGAGGTCCGCTGAGAGTTTCAGGCAAAGCAGGCGTAGTGTTTTACTCTCTGGGAGGCGAGCCTGTTCCATGCTAATAGGAGGGATGTGCGGTTGTCTGTGGTGGTTAGTTGACAGCAGCTTCGTTTTGGAAGAATTGAATTTTACGAGCCATTTCTTACCCCAATCCACCACGGATTGGAGGTCCTTCTCAAGCTCGGCAGCGATGTTCGCCTTGTCACCAACACCAGATTTTTGATCAAGGCGAGAGTAAACTGTGGTGTCATCGGCGTACATGCCTACTTGGAGTGTTCTGGCATCGGGGAGATCATTGATGTAGATTAGAAAGAGCGTAGGACCTAGGATAGAGATGGGATTGTCTTCTTGATTCTTTCATTTTTAATTTGAAGTGGGACTACGTGTTTATTTCTGGTGCTCTTTGCCGGTATATACGGCTCCAAAATGTAATTCTCTAATTATTTATACGTAGCGTTATTGTTGTGTAGGTGTGTGACAGGAGTTTTCTTCGAATGTGGTTTCTACTTCTTTACTAAGATGTAATAAATTCTTCCCTTTTCAACTCTTTATTTCTTGTTTTCCATAAACATATTTTACAGGCGCTGGATTCATATCTTCAATCTATAGGATACAAATCCCATATAATCCTTCAACTAACTAAAAAAAAAACACAAAATAAACTGAAATCGGATTTAAACGACTAAAAGCATTTGGGAAAAACATAAAGTAAAAATGCATATCCGCAAAAGTGGATTCAAATGTCTTTGGGAAAACCCAACTAAGAAAATTTCACAAGTCAATGCAAAAAGCTAATCCTGAATCCTGATTGGATTAAAAAGAGAAAATTCATATATGACGTATTTTCACACCTAAGTGAAAAAGCCTTGCTGAAGCCGGTAGTTTCTTTATATATCGATCTAACATCCATTTTTTTCACCTGCGAATATCCCAAGCAGAGCTAGATCGATCACTTGTTCATTTGTTAGAGTCAGACAAAGACATCTAATCAGGCGTATATCTGCACTTGTAGGTTAAGAGGATATCTTTCAGGTAAACACGCTGGTGCACTTGGCTTCTGTGTAGCATTCGTGTAACACGGAATGCGAATTCTATATTATATATATATATTATCGGAGGTAAATCACAACAAATCCCTTTCTTCTTTCAAATAACTTCGTAATACCATCCTCATGAATTTAATACTTTTTACTATACCAGTGCTCTAGATATATTTTGCCTATAATGGTGATAGTAGTATCAACCGTTTCGCTACAAGGAAACATTTGGTATTCTTGACCGAAAAGCCAGTATTCTTTTTTGTTGAAGTTTAAAAAATCTTTCTATTGAGACAATTTTCCCCAGAAATATGTTTTTCAAGTTCAATAGATTTTATTGCACTTCCCAACATAGATTGACGGCTTCCTTCCTTGCCTTATGTTTAAAGTACTGTGGAATGACGTCTCGATTATGTCATTATTTTCTCTTCGTTTTACATATACTATGCATTTTAATCACTGTTATTGGTAACTGACGAGTTAGGCAGTCACTGTTATTTACTACAGTTCTTTAGATTGTGTAGCGGCAGCGGAAAAATTTAAAAGAAGGATCTTCTATGATAAACACCGAAGCTTTACTAACTAAGACATTTTTAAATATTGAATTTTAGCAGTTGTATTCAGACCATATCACGTAGAAATACTGGGCCCCGTACGATCACCAAAGTTAAGCAACATCAAGATTGGTCAGTATCTACATGAGTGAGCAATTGTAAATACCAGGCGCTGTAAGCTTAGATCTGCGGCTGGAGTAATGGATAAAAGCTCAGAATTGTTAACAAGAAAGCTGTGTTTCAATTGGGTATGTTATATGCACTTACGCGCAATTGGGACAAATTTGGAGCTACATATTCACACCCAGTTAATTAAGACATACATCATACATCATCAAATCATTATTGTCTCCACCCTCCACAAAATTCGTACAATCTAAAAATATTTTCTGGCTTTTATTAACCTGCAAAACGTTTACAAACAGTGAGAAATATCAATCAAGTTGTATACAATTAGATATTATTTCTGATAGTGTTTAGCACCATGCATGGCAACCACATTAAACGCTCAAACTGACGAGGCTACTTAAGAACATGACTCGAGATTGTTAAATTAAATATTTTGACATTGTAACAACTTGAGGTGTTAGGGGAAACTACACATAGCGCAGCTTATTCTATGTTAATTTTCTTTTTCTCTTGTATTAAAGTTTTTGTAACTGATTCACACACCGATGTATTTGAAGGGATTGGCATCTATTAATTGCTGATCCTGAATTTTATGATGAATTAACAGTTTGTGCTAACATTGCATTAAATTCTAATTCCAGATAGATAGATAGATAGATAGATAGATAGATAGATAGATAGATAGATAGATAGATAGATAGGAACGATCAGAAAGCGATATCTAGATGCGGACGGAAGGAGATCAATCGATCGATAAATAGATACAAAAAGAAGGAGATAGATAGATAGATAGATAGATAGATAGATAGATAGATAGATAGATATAAACGTAGAGAAGGAGATCAATCGGCCGATAGATACGAACAGAATGAAATAAAAAGATAGATAGATAGATAGATAGGAACAGTATGACATCAATCGATCGATAGATTCAAACAGAATCGATAGATAGATAGATAGATAGATAGATAGATAGATAGATAGACATTTTGTTGATGAAGCTAGACTGACTTCGATAATGAAAAATGTTATAATCAAATTTAAATACAAGTGATCATAAATCTATTGACTTCAAAATGTCTCGAGTTATGTATCAAATATGCTTTTTCCTTAATTGAAAATGTTGCTGAATGTCCAGTAAATTTTCCTAAGTAGATGTTTCATCAAAGAGTTAATTTCTGTGATATTCTGTACTTGTAAGTTGTTATTGTAAGCAAGTTTGTCTCGCCAGATCCGTCACAACAGTAATGCGTTTGGTCCTTCCTGGGTGGCCCATGTTTTCAGCCTTGTGCCAGAACTAAGCTGCGCTTACTAAATCACCTTAAGACACTTCAATGAGGTTTAAAGTTTTGCAAGCTTGTTTCACTAGATCCGTTTCTCTTTTTTTTAATCATTTTACACCAAGAGAGGTAGGACCGCCACTGGTGCGCCGGGGGTTACAGTGAGAGAAAGAAAAAAAAAACAAGGTACGAGCTATGCAGAAGAAAGGATGCGAGAAGAATGGGAACCAAGGAGACAGAATATGGCAATTGTCGTTGCATTTTAAATTTTGAAGATTCTAGCTATCGGGGAAGCAAGCACTGCGAGAAAGAGAAGAAGATGGTTACATTTAAGACCAAATAGCAAGTTCTTTCCTCATTGTGTGACCTATTCTTTGGGTCTTGTGCCACAACTAAGTAAATCAACATTCTGTACTTCCTAGATAAAAGAAATCGGGATGATTCAATTAAAAAATTCAATGTTTTCAAAGGATTTACATCTATCGATTACAGAAAGTTATTTGAGGTAACAGATCATAGTAAATCTTTGCGATGGCATGGTCGATACTTAATCAGGTACCGCATCAGGCGGTCGCTTTTATGATTTCTCTCAGAGAAACATTGAGAACTGGAATGAACTGACAGATGAAGAATGTTTGTGCAAAATCTGTCCAAGAATTTAAACACCTTCTGGAAGAAAACAAAATACAGAAGCATCAGAAGTGAATGTCAGTTAAAACGTTAATTTCCACAGTAGGTTGCCATTTCGCTCTGTGACAGACTGCTTGCAAACGAAGGCCATAGAACCTAATCTCTTCTGCTAATCAATTCTTTTATCAAGATCACTCAGTTAAGTGTCTTTCGAGACATGATCGACTAGAAGATTTTTCCGCAATAGGTTACTGTTACGTTTCACTGTAGACTGGTTGCCAATCAAGGCTATCGAATCCTATCTATGCAGCTATTTCTAAATGACACAGTTATTTGCCATACGTGATATATGCTTTGGACGACATGTCTCTTTCGATATATGATCGACTAGGCAGAAGTTTTCCCGGAGTAGATTGACATTTCGTTCTACGATAGACTTGTTGCCACCCAAGGCTATAGAATCCAATCTATCCTGATATTCAATTCTTTTATTCATATTATTTATTTCGGTGCCATGTATGATAAACACTTGAGCGACATGTCTCTTTTGATACATGACAGAAGATCTTCAGCAGGTAGGTTACCTTTTTGTTCAGCGGTAGACTAGTTGCCAACGAAGGCTATATTGAGTTATATAGCCTTCGTTGGTAACACATGGCTGTTGAAAAGATGGATTAATAACTTTCCCTAGGGTATTTGTGCGGAAGTGTTATATCATCTACAAGAGAATGGATTCTTCCTCCTTTATATAATACTAATCTGCGTGACTTCCGGAGAGACAGTCGTGTTGCAGTTGTGAGGCAGTTTAGAGACAGTCATGAGGCAGTCGAGACGCATTGTAACTATACAGTTCGAACGTAAACCTCTATTTGCTGACTACTAACACATCTGGATATATGTTCCGTTATTCCGGTACACTGGTTAAACCTACATTCTTGTTTCCGTGTCTTTTCTTCCTGGCCCTAACAGGCCACAACAGTAAGTGAATGAAACAAATTCGACTTGTATTAGATCTCGGCTCTCCATTTTCTCATTCCGAACTGATATCCATTACACCATAATGGGGGTCAATATAGGTCTTCAAGTATTACTTTGATAATGTTTTATTTTAAATTTAATTAAAAAGAGTCGAGTCTTTCGACAACGCAGGGAAAGGTGTTCTTTGCGAGTGGCAGGAGACCGTTGTATAGAAATTTAATTTAATTTGCAAATATGAATTAAATGAAAATAGAATGCACTTCTTTAAATGAATTAGATGAATGGAAGAATATAGCAACCTTTTTAAAGGTCAAATATTCAACGGTTAAAATATAAATAAAGTTAGTCATTTTCTATTTATTTTCATGGCTCAGCTCCGCGTAAAGTGACACATGATATAGTTCCAAACGAATGGAGAGATTTATCCTTAAGGAGAAGTGTGAAAGGGTAACTTTTTGGTTCAGCAATAGACAGTTCTGGTAAGTGGATCAAGCTTCTTCTTTTTTTACGTGCTGTGTCCCTTCAGGACTTAGTTGATCATGGTCTTCCACTTCTTCCTTTCCCTTGTAGCTTCCAACAGCATTTCTCCTGTTATCTCGCTCAGTCAGCGTTCCGCCATCCATCTGCTTAAGTCCATCAAGTATGTCACGTGTTTCTTTCCCTTGTCTCCTTTCCCTATTATCCGTACCATAAACATCAGTTTCTCCAAGCCCTCCTTCCTCACTACATGTCTCCAAAATATCAGCTCTCTTTACTTAATGTTAATTATCAGTTTCCTTTTCGTGTACATCTCCAAAACCTTGTCGTTGCTCACGTGTGTCGGAAGTAATGAGGGTAAACAACCGTGTCTGTAGTATGGGGGTTCGGAGGCGTGAATACCCCATTTATCTCCGCATTTACAGCCACCTTTAAGGAGTGGCCGGAAGAGGGGAAGGTGAAGGTTACATGATAAAAGACCCCGCCTTCGTCAGTAGTAGCAGTCTTGTCTTTTTTATAGTGATCTATTTTGTTACCTGACCAAAGCGGAAGGGGCCGCAAAGGAAGGACATTTTCTTTTGCAACCCGGCTCACTCTGATAGGTCGAATTATTTTCGAAACATGTTCCGTCCATGGTATCCTCGGCATCCTTCTGTAGAACCACATTTCGGTTGCTTAAAATCTTTCCTTCATATTTGATGAGATTGGCCAGCATTCGATACCATATTGAAGGACAGACATCAGGCAGTCATGGCCTCTACAAACGGGTCAAGCAGTTGAACATTAACAGACGTTCCTAATAATGTAAAACGGAAACACATGGAACTAATAAAGAACTAAATCGGAATATACTGAAGTTTTAAGGGCGCAATACTAATTTGAAACATATGTATAATGAAAAACACTTTCTACTGCTAAGAAGATTGGGTCACTATGTCGATCCAGGATGTTTTTTCCACCTGAATCCATCCTGCATATATACAAGTCAACCATCCGTCCGTGCATGGAATACTGCTGCCATTTATGGTCAGGTGCTCCTGCCGTTCTCCTCAGTGTTCTTGACAAGCTCCAAAGGAGAGTCTGTAATGTGATAGGTACTGATCTGGCGACTCGACTGCAGCCACTTCCCCATCGTCGAAATGTGGCCTCCCTTTGTCTGTTCTATAAATACTTTCATGGCTTCTACTCGGACGAGCTTAAGTCACTGATGCCTCCTCAACAGGTAGTTACTCGTGCAACCAGACTGGCAACTGGGTCCCACCCATTCACAGTCAGGTTATCCAAATGCAGACGACAATTCTACTCCTGCAGCTTCCTCTCTCGCACTTCCCGCCTGTGGAACTCGCTCCCGTATTCTTGCTTTCCTGACGGCTACAACCTCCAGAAATTTAAATGCAAATACTCATCTACTAACCACTGGACTCTAGCTCTCTCCCCTCCCCTGTATAACCTTCCCTTTCTCTCCACCTATGTATCTGTCAACGCACCTGCTTTCTCAGCTTTCTAGTGTTCCTTTATAACTAGTTTGTACTCCTCACTCTTTTCTAATTAATCTTTTTACATTTATGTAACCCCCTGCACATCAGTGGCGTTTCCGCCTTGCTCGGGGTGAAATGATTAAAAAAAAATATATAACTTTAATTTATGAGTGAAGTTTCGTGGTCCCTGCTGGAGATCTCTTTTCTTTTTCAGAATAAGATTCAACTTGTACAAGGCCCGGGTACAACTCAAGGCAGAGGGTTAGGTTAAAACACCGTTTGTATGGATATGAGAGGGAGATACCGGTAAATAGGATATAAACAAGTTTAAAATTGTTATAATAGGGAAAACATTATCTGTGGATTCAGAACTATTTGTAAGGAGAAACAGGGGCAAGGAGGGATAGTAAACAGATAAAACTTACTATGAATAAAATCAAGGTATCAATTATGAAATCTGATCCTAACAATTACCATGAAAATATTTACAAAAAGTCACTTACGTCTCTTTGAGGAAATTATCCCGCATACACGGCCATTACATATAGCAGTACCTACTCCTTGATTCTACTAAAAATATTCTTACAGTCCAAAAATATTTTATAGCTTGTTTGCTTACCGGCATATTAACTACTTATGGGTCGTTTAAGGCCGAAATTTAATTTTCTTGGGAGCATTAGTAATTTAATTTTCAATAATATATTGCTACTAATATTTTTTTAAATAAGGAGCCAAAAATGCCAATTACAGGTGAGGATACTAAATTCAAGCAAGTACAAAAATTTAAGTACTTGAGAAGTGTTCTAAGAGAAGACGGAAAGTGCAACACTGAGATATGAAAGCGTATTGTTATGGCCAAGGATGCATTTCAGAAGCTGAGCAGAATATTAAGAGACAGGAAAATTTCGTTGGAAACAAATAAGAAAGTGCTGGATTAATATGTAATGTCTGTCCTTTCAATATGGCAGTGAATGCTGGACAATATCATCGGAGATGAAGGAAAACTTTGAAGCAACTGAAGGATTCAGCGAATGTCATCGATCGAACATGTGAGCAATGATGAGGTTTTAGAAAGTTTGGGAACGAAAAGGAAATTAATACTGAGCATCAAAAAGAGACAGCTAAAGTTCTTGGGACATGTAATGAGGAAGGAAGGCTTGGAGAATCACAGGTTAGACAGAGAGAGAAAGAGACAGGGCAAAGTAGCGGATAACATATTTGAAGGGCCTGAGCAAGGTGGATGGCAAATCGGGGTTTTGGCGGAGTAACAGGAGAAAGCGTGCAAAGAGCCGTCAAGGTTAAGAAGACGTGGAAAACCATGATCGTCTATGTCCTGAAGAGACCTGGCATATAGAAGAAGAAGAAGAAGAAGAAGAAGAAGAAGAAGAAGGTTTTTGTAACCAAACAGAAATATGATTGTCATCAAAAGCAGAACCGACAGAAGTGTGGTCGACGTCAGTGGCAGAAAATATAAACAGGACCGATAGAAGTGTGATTACATCAAAGGCAGCCGTCTTCAAAGGCAATAATTGGCGAAAATGATGGACAGATGACGCAATTCAGCAAAACATCTCGAATTTCAGCTTTCCTTAGATATGGGTATTTTGGTACTGAGAGCAGAACAACAAGAGCAAGCAGAAGAAACGCAGGGTACAGAGAAGACAAACTAACCCCACCCACATAGAAGAAGAATCTTTTTAGTATGAAAATGTATTACTAGGATGTTTACTATAAAAATTTATTTTTATACTTTTCTAATGTTTTGGCCATGGTCATCAGTAAAAAGAGCAACCCAAAATGCCAAGGTGGGGGATATTAGAATCAAGCAAGTACAAACATTTAAATACCTAGGAAGTGTTCTAACAGAAGACGGAAAGTGCGACAAGGAGATCCGAAGGCAAATTGGCATGTCGAAGTACGAGTTTCAGAAGCTGAGACACAGGAAATTTTCACTAGAAACAAAGAAGAGATTGCTAGATTGCTAGACGTGATGTTAGTTCTTTAATACGACAGTGAATGTTGAACAATATCATCGAAGATGAAAGAAAAACCTTGAAGCAGTGGAAATCTGGTTCTACAGAAGGATGTTGTGGATGTCATGGACAGAGCATATGAGAAATGATGAAGTGTTGGAAAGAATGGCAACGAAAAGGAAATTGATGCTGAGCATCAGGAAGAGACAACTGAAGTTCCTGGAGCATGCAATGAGGAAGGAGGACTTGGAGAACCTGATACTAACAGGCCAGATAGAAGAAAAATAGACAAAGGAAGGCAGCGGATAACATACTTGAAGGGTTAGGGAGACATAAAATACTTGAAGGTGTAGGAAAGCCATGATCGCCTACGTCATGAAAGGACAGGGCACATAGAAGAAGAAGAATGTTTTGGCCACCGTTTGGGGGTTAAATATGCGCCGATAATTTTGAGCATAACAATTGCTACCATCCCGCGTCATCTGGGAAGGACAGCAATTAAGAAATGGTTCTTCAAAACAACTCGATCAGAGGCCTTGCTGCCAGTCGGTAGCTCTTCACAACTTCCTATCCTTTGAAGCTCTTTGTAAGGTTTTTCTTTTCACCATCGATGTTTTAATTTCCGTTTATACAAGCTCATTTGATAGGCATGGTCTCCATGCTCTCAGTATTTCTTACAAGCTTCTCATACTTTTATATTTTTTAATTATTTCACCCCAAGAAGAGCGGGACCACCACTAGTACGCTGGGGGTTAGGGTGAGAGAAAAAATTTGGAATAGTTGTTGAATTCAGAACAAAAGTGGATAGAATTCTAGGAGATAGAAGATGGCAATTAACGTTACCTGTGCATTTTTAGAGATTGTAGTCATCAGGGAAGCAATAAATGGACGGGAAAGGCTTACGGCCTATCACGTTGAATACACCGGTTCTCGCTCGATCACCGAAGTTAAGCAATGTTGAGCCTGGTCAGTACTTAGATGGGTGACTGCTTGGGAATACCAGGTGCTGTAAGCGTATAGTGATGGATGTGCGCTGTGGTGCAATGGATATCGACTCGGAAAAAGAAATCGGTGAGCCGAGTTCGAGTTCCAGTTGAATGTCCTGCATTCATTTAAGCACTGGTACCCTTGGGAAAGGTATTAATCCGTCCCTTCCCTCTAGTTCTGGGTTAAATAACAAGGGTAGGACTTGGGGATCCTGCCCTTAAAAACAAATCCCAATGAATCTTGATACGCGAAAAGAAAAAAGTATTACTAGACACAAAACTGTTGAAAGAAAAAGGTATTACCAGCAATAAATAAATAAAAAAATTAGTTGGCAATAAATGACCCGCCGAGGTGTTGATATGCCATGAAAACAAAACAACGAACAACTATAAGGCAAGAGCGACAGAGGAAAAGGTGTGAATAAATTGCCAGAAAGTGTTTGTGTAAACATTTAACGATCACACGACATCTGGAAGACAAGAGAGTCCTGGGAAAGGAGAAAATCATCTAAAACTGAGCATGTGTATACATTTATCACTCACAGGACATGTAGAAGACGGAAGGGACAGAGGAAAGTAGTCAATACTCTACCAATGAGCTTGCATAAACATTTAAAAATCACAGGACATGTGGATAGCAAGAGGGACAAAGAAAAGAATGAATAATATTAAAAATGAGATTGTGCAAACATTTAACATCAGGGGATATGAAGAAGGCAACAGGGACAGAGGAAAGGAGTGAATCACTTAAGAAATAAGTTTGTGTAAACATTTAAAACTTACATTTTTTTTAATCATTTCACCCCAAGCAAGGCATTCCACTGCCACTATTGCGCATGCTGGTTACATAGGGGAAGGTGGTGAAAAAGAGTGGTTAGATATAGGATATGTCAGAAGGAGGGTGATAGACGGGTAAGGATGTAGAAGGGAAGAGTGTTTGAGAGAATGGATGCGTGTTAGTGTGTTAGGAGGTGTCTATTGACCTTACACATAAACTCCCAGAGATTCTAGTTGTCGGGGAAGCAAGTATGTGGAAGGGAATTCCACAGGCGGGAAGTGCGAGAAAAGAAGCTGTTGGAGCAGAAATTGCGGTTACATTTTATCGTTTTCACTGTAAAAGTGTGTGACCTAGTTGCTAACCTAGTATCTCGTGCAAATTCGTACCTAGGGGTCACCAGTGATCTGAGTTCATCGGAAGTATTGATAGAAGAGGCACAGGGAAGCCATGTCACGCCGGTGAGAGTGTGACTGCAGGCGGTCTGCCAAGTCGGTATCGATTACATTACAGATTCTCCGTTGTATTTTGTCAAGAACCCCGAGGAGAATAGCAGGGGCACCAGACCAGATGTGGCAGGAGTATTCAATCACATGAAGATGGCAAGAGGGACAGAGGAAAAGAGTGAATAACCTAGCAGATTAGATTTTGTGGAAGGCAAGAGGGATTAAGTTAAGGAGAGAATATACGACAAATGAGCTTGCCTAAACATTTAACGCCCACAGGACATATATATAGAAACGGGGACAGAGGAAAGGACTGAATAATGTACCAAATGATCTTTTGTAAATATTTAGCACACACAGGACATATGGATGGCAAGAAGTACGGAGGAACGTAGTGAAACACCTTCCAATGCGCTGGTGTAAATATTTAACACTCACACGATATGTAGAAGGAAAGAGGAACAGATGAATTAGGTGAAAAATCTAGTAAATGAGCGTGTGTAAATTATTAACACTCACTGGATTCGTGGAAAGTAATAGGGCAGAGAAAATGAGTAAATAAAATGCCAAAATAACTTGTGTAAATATTTAAATATCACAGTATATGTAAATGGCAAGAGATACAGAAAGGAAAGCAGGGAATAATATTGTGGGTATTTGTGTCTTCTCGGAGTGTAGTTCGTAGACAAATTAATAACCACTAGGAACTGTTCTCCCAGCTGCTTCTCGTAGAACCCAGGGACTAGGGTTCACTAGGGACTCCGTTTCCTGCGCACCGTAAGCAAAGCGCTGTCTCCCGAACACCGGTGTAGCCTTCTTGAGTCTTCAACGGCGAAGTATTATTTACTCTTCTCTCCCACTTGAGAGAGATGTGACACAAGGTCTTTTTTAACGTGGGGAACCTGAGCGCGGACGCCCAGGTACTGGTCAAATATTACCTATCCACCGCAGTGGATAGGTTCAGAACTAGTCTGAACTGGTCCTATTTTGGTCATTGTCGCTCCCCAGCCAAAAGGCCGAGGTGCAACGGCGAAGTATTATTTACTCTTCTCCCCCACTTGAGAGAGATGTGACACAAGATCTTTTTTAATGTGGGGAACTTGAGCGCGTACGCCCAGGCACTGGTCAAATATTACCTATCCATCGCAGTGGATAGGTTCAGAACGGGTCTGTACTGGTCTTATTTTGGTCATTTTCGCTCCCCTCAGCCAAAAGGCCGAGGTGCAACGGCGAAGTGCCTCCGAAACACAAGTGGGCTCTTTTTATGTGTTTTTCGGTCTCGTAATTTCCCACTCTCGGAGAGCCTCACTTTCACCAATGACGCATGCGCCGTGTCATTCCAAAAACTGCCTTGCATGATCTCACCTCGCGGTTCCATTACGTCTACGAACGCAGGTGCAGACAAACCGCCTTCTTTTGCTTCGGCGAGGTAAGACTCCACCACAAATATACCAAATGAGCCTGTGCAAACATTTTCCACGCAGTACATGTAGAATGCAAGATGGACAGAGTAAAGGAGTAAATAACCTACCAAATTAGCTGGTGTAAACATTTAACATTCACAGGATACGTGAAAGTTAAGAGGGACAGAAGAAAAGGGTGAATAGCCTACCAAATGAGCTTGTGTAAACAGGTAACAATTACAGGACAAGAGGAAAGCAAAAGAGACAGAGAAAGGAGTGAAGAACATATAAACTGGCTAGTGTAAAGGATGGACACGACAGTGATTAAAAAAGTAAGAAAAATAAAGTAGCTATAAAGGTTAGGAATATTGTGGAGAGCCATGATCACCTACATCCTGAAATGATATGACATGTCGTTAGTTAAGTGCCATATGTGATACCCGCCTAGGCGATCATGTTCTGTTTTATTTTTTAAATCGTTTCACCTCGAGCAAGGCGGTAATGCCACTGATGTGCAGGGGGCTACATAAGTGTAAAAAGATTAATTAGAAGAGAGTGAAGAGGAAGACGAACCAGTTAAAAAGGAGCAATAGAAAGATGAGAATGCAGGTGTGATGACAGTTCAAAGGTGGAGAGAAAGGAAAGGATATACGGGGTGGGGAAATAACTAGCGTCAAGTGGTTAATAGATGAATATTGACATTGCATTTAAATTCCCGAAGACTGTAGCCCTCAGGAAAGCAAGAATGTGGAAAAGAGTTCCACAGGCGGGAGGTGAGAAAGAAGAAGCTCCAGGAGTAGAATTGTCGTCTGCATTTAGCTAACCTAACTGTGAATGGGTTGAACCCAGTTGCCAATCTGGTTGCACGAGTAAACACCTACTGAGGAGGCAACAATGACTTAAGTTCGTCCGAGCAGAAGCCATGAAAGTATTTATAGAACAGACAAAGGGAGGCCACATTTCGTCGGTGGGGAAGTGGCTGTAGTCGAGTCGCCAGGTCAGTACCTATCACATTATTGATTCTTCTTTGGAGCCTGTCGAGAACATTGAGGTGAACGGCAGTGGCACCTGACCATATAATGGCAGCAGTCTTCCATGCACGGACGATTCATGATTCACTAAGCAGATTTTTCTGCAGTAAGATACCATTTCATTCTGCCGTAGACTGATTGCCAACCAAGGCTATAAGACCCAGCACCTTTCGCTATTCAACTCTTTTATGCATATCAGTCAGTGCTTGGGCGTTCATGCCTCTTTAGATCCATGACTTATTAAAAAGAAGATATTCCCATATTAGGTTGTCCTTTCTTTCTACGGCAAACTGTTTACCAACCAAGGCTATAAGACCCAGTCTGTTTTGCTATTCAACCCATAGAGTATTTTCATGTAAGTAACAATTCAACTGGAATTCGAACTCTGTTCTCTGATTTGCATTCCGACCCGATACCCACTACACGACAACGTACATCTCATAATACCAACGATCTTTAAAAAAATTTCTACATTTTCCAATACGATGAGATAAATTTAATTCCAGCTGATTATTTGCAACCTTGAACGTTTCTAGAGACCTTGAATTCCATTCCCAATCGTTTTTCGGAAGCTTAGGAACTGAATCGTTCTATCAAATACACAATTTCTCGAGAGAGCAGCAGAAGAAATACTCACATATACATTCAAAGTCATATCAGTTTATATTTAAATCATATTTATTTCACAAATGAGAAACGTTTGCTTAACAAATGAAACGGTTTAAAATAACATCTCCGTAAATATCTCCAGCTTGTCTGAAACCTTGGAAAACAATTTTGGATTTAAACCACAATCTCCATCTTCTTCTTCATCTTCTTCTTGGTCCTGGGCATGACGGTAAACGGCATCCGGCAGCAAGGCCTATGAGTGGGATGTTGTGAGGAGCATGGAGCCACCTCTTAATTGCTGTTCTTCTCAGGTTCACCCTGACCTGGACTGGTAACACCTGTTAGGGTCCCAGCTATGAGCAAATAGTTAACCCGCAAACTGGGGTCAAAAATTATGTAAATATAAAAATACACTTTCATGGAAATATATGCATAAAAATAAACTTTTAAACAACAATATACATTTTTAAAGGAAAAATATTACCAACAACACATTTTTGAAGAAAAATTATTTTCGGCAAAACATTTTTGAATACAAACTAGAAAACATTTTTAATTTTCTAAAATAAAAAAGAATAAAAACAAATTTTTTAATTAAAATTTGACTAAATCAACCTTCTCATTATAACCGAATATTAAAAACAATACCTTAAAAATCCACCTTTTGGCATTAGAATAACCCACAGAGGTGTTGATATGCCGTTAAACAAAACTTAAACTCAAACTCTTCTTCTTTTTTACGGGCTGTGTCCCTTCAAGACATAGGCAATTATGACCTTCCACATCTCCCTATCCCGTGTAGCACTTAACAGAATTTCTCTTTTTACCACTCCCAAAACATCTATTTGCTCAAGGCCATCAAGTATGTCACGTATTGCTTTCTCCTGTCTCTTTTTACCCTTTACTTCTCCCGTGAGTATCGGATTCTTCAAGTCACCCCCTTTTCATTACATGTCCGAGAAACTTCAGCTATTTTTTCCTAGCGTATTACGTTCCTTTTCGTTTCCATCTTCTCTAAAATCTCATCGTTGCTCACATGTCCATTCCAATGATCCTCAGCATCCCTCTGTAGAACCACATTTCGGTTGCGTCAAGACTCGCCTTCATCTTTGAGGAGATTGTCCAGCATTTGCAGTCATATTGAAGGTCCTTCTCATTTGTTAGACATACTTCGCATGAATTAGGGGTTCTCAACTTTTTTATTCATGTACTAATGATTTTTAAGGCCGTTTACTCTGGATGTGTAGTGGATATCGGCTCGAAACGAGAAATCGGGGAGCCGAGTTCGAATTCCAGTTGAATTCCTAGCATTCACTTACTTACCTTGGAAAAGGAATTAATCCGTCTCTTCTCTCTAGTTATGGATTAAATAACAGGACAGATTGGGTTCTATAGCCTTGGCTGTCAACCAGTCTGCCGCAGAAAGAGATGGCAACCTACTGCGTAATAATCTTCTGCCCAGTCAGTCATGACTCATTCGAGGCACGATCCCTCACGCATGTATATCACTTAACTAACTGACTGATTCTTAAAAAAAAGCTCATTTTACAATTTGTGGAACAAATAAACAGCTATATTTCTCCGTATAAATGCCAAAACTGATTGTTTTAAAAAACTAAACCACTTAAAAGAAACTTTTATTTCTACAATATAAATGTTCTGAGTATAAATGCACGAACAGTTGCGTTAAAAACTTTGTGGATTATATTTATCAGGAAAACAAAGGAAACAGAAGGGAGTTCAACAGACGGGAAACGCGAGAGAAGAAACTGTTGGAGTAGAAGTGACATTTATATCCATATATTTCAGACTAAAGAGATTTTTAAAAATATACTAAAAAATGTCAAAGGTCTATTGTCAGAACTTAAACACTTTTTATTTAACATAAATACAAAATCACTTTGAATTTCCTCTCAAAATTAAATCAAATTAGTCTTTAATTAATATATTTGGGAATATATTATATATTTGGGAATATATATATAATATATAATATATTTGGGAATATATTATATTTGCGTTAGATAGCAAATGTGGACTCTTATAATATTGAATTTTATGGTAAATTAAACAATTATCATTTCTTTTCCAACAGATTTGAAATTTTCTTATTGTTTTAGTGGTATTCAGACAAAGAATCGGGGTCAAAGCGAAAAGAGTATTGAGAACTGAAGCTGAATTAGCGACTCTTTTTCTGTTTATTGCTGGGTATGGGGTTAACTTAATGTTATGTTTCATTGAGATAACTTTCTTTTAAAAATCAAATTCATCATAAATCCAAAATAAAAAATAAAATTCATTTGTTAGACAGCATTCTTCCAATGCATCGGTTCCCAACCATTATCTGTTTTTGGTTCTCTTTGGATTGACATATATTTTTTTTTTAATCATTTAACCCCAAGCAAGGCGAAACGCCACTGATGTGCAGGGGTTACATAAATGTAAAAAGATTAATTAGAAAAGAGTGAGGAGTACAAGCTAGTTAGAAAGGAACAATAGAAAGCTGAGAAAGCAGGTGCAATGACAGATACATAGGTGGAGAGAAAGGAAAGGTTATACAGGGGAGGGGAGACAGCTAGAGTCCAGTGGTTAGTAGAAAAGTCCAGTGGTTAGTACTCAGTGGAATTAGGAGATTGTTAGTTTCAGTGACTTGACATAAAGAGTTGTGAGATCAATACCAGGCTACAGCAATGATAAGCAAATAACTTAAATTGAGCTAAAGGGAGATAAGTACATGGCATCCGGAAGTGGAATCGCACGTGGAATGAGATCGAAATAAAGGTTTCTATTAGAAATTCTTAGCACGTGAAGAAGGCCGGAGTGTAAAACGATCGAAATGTCGTAA
Source organism: Ascarosepion bandense (assembly GCA_037127315.1). NCBI lineage: Eukaryota > Metazoa > Mollusca > Cephalopoda > Sepiida > Sepiidae > Ascarosepion > Ascarosepion bandense. Next base: position 832,383 of record JBBBDQ010001658.1, on the reverse strand, counting down.
ACATGGCAATAAAGATGTGGACAACAGTTAAAATAATGTAAATAATTGTTGTGGAGTAGTTTTCACACTGAAGGTTATAATCGTGCTATGTCGGTTGCTGATCGACTTAACGTACCCATAATGTTAGGAACTTGGTAATATTCCGCTGTAAGTTGACTCCTTAGTATTCGACTAACTGCCGATACATATCAACTGCCTAGTAGTTCTACTGAACTCCAACAGAAGTCTAAAGAACTCGCATGAACTTCCCAAGAACTTCCTGTTAACTCTTATTAATATAGGAGGGAGAGTTCATTATCTGAGGAATAGGTGTGTTTCCCCATAACAATAATGAAGATTATACACTTGAAAATAAAACAGGGTGGGTGTGCCGTCACGAACGTTATCCAATGTGGTCAATTGAATGCTTTTATTGTTCAAAATTCGAATACTACAGACAGAAAATTTGTACTAGAACACGAAAATACCCACACAAGTGTTTCTTTGCATTTGAAAGCAAATTGAAAAGTACTGAAACTGGATAGGTTTCTCCTGCATGAACTGAAGGACACTCAAAAATCTGATCGCTTTGAGGTGTGCTCCCTCCTGCTTTCCTGATCGAAAACTAATTTCCATCAAATCATTAGATGCGATGAGAAATGGATAATCTTTGACAACAGTAAGAGAGTAAGGCCAGTGTTTAGATGCAAGTGAATCGCCAAAACAATAGCCAAAATATCCCCTGCACTCTAAGAAAGTAATGATGACTGCATGGTGGTCTTTCAAAGGGGCTATTTCTTATTCATTCTTGCCTGAAGAGAAAACAATAAAACCAAAATCGCAATGTGTAGAAATTGACTGTATGCACAAAAAATTATAAAATAAATTTCCGAAGCTTGTGAATAAAAATGACCCAATGAAAGGACGCACGTTTCTGAATCAATTGATCAAAATCTGCATAGCCTGAATTATGAAATTTTGCCTCATTCTCCATATACATCTGATATCTCTCCAACTGATTATCACTTATTTAAGCATTTTGAGCTTTTCATACGCAATAAAAACATTCTCCAGTAAGGAAGAAGTAATCGAAGCATTTGAACTGTTTATTACATGAAAGGATGAGATTTTATTTTAAAGATGGAGTCAAGAATTTAGCGGTATATTGGAAAACAGTCATTCAACATATTTCAATTAAATGAATTGGTTATTTAATATCTAAAAGCGTTCAATTCATTTCCTATGTAGTGAGTAATTTCATGTGTGGCAATCGATTATTATCGGCGGATAAGGAAAGGCATTTTTTTTCATTAGCAGACGATGTATGTTTGCGTTCACTAATTATAAACACTTGCATATTAACGTTTTGATTTGTGTGCTTACGAATTTTCAGAACACAACCTAAGACCAGTTTGTTTTCGGAGAGTTTAATGCTTACATGCTGAGTGGCTTAAAGTCTGTTACTAATTCAGCTGGCATCCTCACCGTGACATAGAGAGAGAGAGAGAGAGAGAGAGAGAGAGAGAGAGAGAGAGAGAGAACGCCCCACTCCAGGTAGATCGATTAATTAACAGTTCTAAAAGGACTGAGACAAAGGTATTAATTAGTGGGATAGAAGAGACCTCGGTGTAACGCCAAAAATATTTTTTTGTTTTTTTTTAATAATTATTTCTGGGGTTTCGTTATTAATTAATAAGGTGGAATCATTCCAGAATGATTAACGGACAGGTTCGTTAAGTAAAGTTTATAATAAATGGTGATTTCGTAAAAAGTATGATAAATGGCGAATTATATTCTGGGTGGTCTGAAAGATAACTCCTTCATAACCAAAGCACTAAAAGCTTAAACGGGTGGACCTGAAGCAGACTACCACCAGGTTTAATTTCGTTGTTTTTAATTTTTTTTTTTTACTTTTTTTAGCGAAGTCCTATCGATTGTTACTGAAACTTTCCGATTATCAAAAAAAAATTTGAAAAATTACAATATTTAAACAAATTTTGGTGGGGTCAGTTCTCATACAACGTTATAGTAAATCGATCCTTCATTTTCAGTCCACTATAAGGTTGCATGAGGAACTGGCCAACTCCCTAAAATTGTTGAAATATTGAAATTTTTGCTAATTTTTTTTTGTAAAGTTTAAGGTGTAAAAAGATAATATTGCACTGAAAAAATTCCAAAAAAAATTGATAATGAACAAATTTACAGATAGCGGTAATGTCGCACCGGCGACTGGGTTCAAAATGGAATCTCGATTTACTATAACGTTGTATGAGAAACTGATTCTCCTCAGAAAATGTTTAAATATTGAATTTTTTTTTAATTCTTTTTTTTTCTTTTTTTTTGTTTTGTAAATCGTAAAGCTAAGGGGTAATCGATAGGACTGCATTGAAAAAAGTTTTAAAAAAAAAGAAGAAAGAAAAACAACGAAATTAAACGTGGTGGTACTCTGCTTTACGTCCGCCCATAAACGAAAAGAAACTAAATGAAATTAGCTAGACTACACATATTTAACAAAATAATTGTAAAAATTCATATTAAAATTTTAGCATCCGCTCTAATTTTTTTTGCATGTGTCGGTACATAAACATTATCATCATTATAGTCTGGTAATGTCCTAAAGGATGCGCGTTGTGGTGCAGTGGATATCGGCTCGGAACGCAAAATCGGGGAGCCGAGTTCGAATTCCAGTTGAATTCATTGCATTCATTTACGCGCAAATACCATTGGGAAAGGTATTAATCCGTCTCTTCCTTCCAGTTATGGGTTAAATAACAGCACATATTGGGTTCTATAGCCTTGGCTGGCAATCAGTCTAGCGCATGAAAGCAACGACAACCTACTGCAGGATAATCTTCTGCCCAGTCAGTCATGTCTCTTTCGAGACATGATCGCCCAAGCGTGTTTGACGTATGGCACTTAACTGACTGAATGTCCTAAAGAACGAAATAGCTCATATATTTTTGCGATTAGTTTTTCTAAAATTCCTTCATAGTGTAAATATTTCTATTTAAAATATTTATATATTTGCAAAAATTTATTTTGGCAAAACGCTGGTTGTATATTTAAAGAAGAGCAAAACTGGAAATATCAGATCTAAAAGACAAAAAATAAATAAAAAAAAACAGAGTTGTCTATGCAAATATAATCAAAACTGATGAACGCAATATCATCTTCTGAAGTGACCTTAACTTTTTGAAGATTCGTAGCATTCTTCAATCTAGGTATACAAATTCAATTCCATCAGATGTATTTTATTTAATATATTGAAATAATTTAACGTGTGCGCGGATCTTGAATCTCATTCCCAAATGTTCTTTGGTTGTGGAAACCTGTTATTTTGAAACTTTCAATCACATGCTCTATTTCTTGGCTGATCAGCCGGTAAATTTGTTCTAGGCTTTCTTGATACTTGATAGGAAATTTGATTCTGCAAACTAATGTTATGATCGATCCCTTTCATTGAAAAACAGATTGATCTACAGCCCCCAGTTTAAGATTCCACCCCTTCCAAAGGGGTCTTAAATCTTTCTGTAGCTGAAAAATGATTTCAGAAGGCGGATTCTGCAGGCATCCAACTATAATGAATGTATAGGATACAAAGCCTATATCATCCATCAACTAACTAAAACACACAAAGTAAAATTGCACTCCCGCAAAATCGGATTCAAATGACTAAAACCTTTTGGAAAAAACCCGGACCAAAGAAAAATTCACAAGTCAGTGTTAAAAGCAAAATTCTGGATGCTAGTGAGATAGTAAATCGAAAATTGGTATATGATGTCAGTCAAACGTTTTTTCACACCTAAAGTGAAAATGCTCGCTGGAGCCGGTCACATGGAAAGATTCAACTACTTAAGGACATTTCATGACCGGTCAAAGGCAGTCAGAATGGGAGCGGTATCTGATAGCATCTCACAATGTAAGAAAGAAACTTCAAGCTGACTCGGTCACGTCCCGCCGAACTATTTTTCCAACTTTATTTTCTTATTTCAAGTGCGTGTCACAGATTCATTCGACCTCTTCTTCCAATTTTCTTTTCTTTTCTTTTACTACACGCCGCCAAAAATAACAACAACAACAACACAACAGGACACACTAATTAATATTTCTTTATTTCTTCTTTCTAACCCTGTCGCCGACCGACCCCAAAAGAGGAAAGAACATAAGACTTAACATTTTGCTTCTATCCATATACGCACGTGACACTTTGCTATTTCCTACTATCAAACAATGAACACTAAACTTCTGTGGACATTTTAAATACCTACATTTTTCTTTGAACAATTTTAAATACAAAGATGTAATTTAACTCAATGAGCATTTTTCTTCTCAAAAATATATTGTAGTGTTCAGTGAACGAAATATCAATTTTATTTTTCTTCTGACAATTTGGTCATTCTGTTAATAAAACTTTCCTTTAATGGACACAAAATATTTCATCCTTTCACATTTCAACATGCAACCTTCAACCTTCTAATATTTAAATTGTGGAGACTTCGGTCGTGTTTGGCACAAGGTCAATTTAGCAAGCGTCACTGAGGCCCCTACAAATACTGTAACAAAGAATTGAAGTATGTTAAACTACTAGAAACGTTTTGAACAATATATTTGGTGTAGTGGAAGTTATTGCCATTTTTTTTTTTGTCGAGATTTACAAACTCTGTGTTTCGTTTCAAGTTCACAAACCAACAGAAGAAATTTGAATAAGCTGATTTGTTTGGGAAAATCAGTCAGTCAATTAAGTGCCATACGTGATACACTCTCGGCAAAAGATTATCCCGCAGTAACTTGCCATTACTTTCTGCAGTGGATTGGTTGTCAGCCAAGGTTATAGAACCCAATCAGTCCTGTTATTTAACCCATAACTGGAGGAAAGAGACGGATTAATATCTTTCCCAAGGGCATTTGCGTGTAAGTGAATACTAGAAATTCAACTGGATTTCGAACCGGAAAAGAGTTCCACCATCAAAAGAAGAAACTGTTAGCATAGGACTTATAATAATATGATAAGAAGAAAACATTATTAAGGAGAGAACAATTAAAGAACAAGAATTAAGAAGACATAAAATAACGATTGATATTGGATTTACATTTTTAAGAACAAATCTGAGTAGTGACGACCCATGACTCTTGTACTTGAATAGGGTTAAATATTATTTTGGAATTAAATCCCGGTCAGTGTTTACTTGAGGTCAGTTAAAAATTTCCTGAAGTCAGGGTATACTTGAAGATTGCTTTACGAAGGTCCGAGAGTACATCGGCTGAAACCTTGTGATAACAACAACAAAGATGAAGAAAATAATGATCATGCAAATAATGTAAATAATAGTCTTTATAATTAGTATGTGCTATCCGTCCTTCGATATGGCAGCGAATGCTGGACAATATCGTCAAAGATGAAGGAAAAACTTGAAGCAACTGAAATGTGGTTCTACAGAAGGATGCTGCGAATATCATGGATCGAGCATTTGAGCAATGATGAGGTCTTGGAAATGATGGAAACAAAATGGAAATTAATAGTGAGCATCAGGAAGAGACAGCTGAAGTTCCTGGGACACGCAATGAGGAAGGAGGGCTTGGAGAACCTGATATTAACAGGCTTGATAGAGGGGAAAAAGAGACAGGGGAAAGCAACGGATAATGAAGTAATCAGGTAGATGACGGAACGATGATTGCATGTTGTAACAGGAGAAGGCGTGCTCAGAGCCACCAGGGATAGGGAAAAGTGGAAAGCCATGATCGCCTACGACCTGAAGGGACAGAGCACATAAAAGAAGAAGAATTGGTAAAATCATGATAAAAATTTATTTAAGAACTATAAAAGATAATACGAAAGCAAAATACTCACCCAAAAAAACGGTAGCTAAAAAGATGAGGATGCTACACTAACTGTTAAAATTATTCCAATATTTGTTTTAATTATATTTAGAGAACATGCATACTTCTTTTTCTTTTTCTATATTCCTTGTCCTTTCAGGACGTAGGCGATCATGTCCTTCCACGTCTCTCTATTACTGGTGGCTCTTAGCACACTTTCTCCTGTAACACCACGCAAACCCCGTTCTGTCATCCACCTGATCAGGCCCTTCTAATATGTTATCCTCTGCTTTCCCCTGTCTCTTTTCCCCTCTATCTGGCCGGTTAGTATCAGGTTCTCAAAACATATCCCAGTATCTTCAGTTGTATCTTCCTGATGATACTTGGCAACTGGTTACACCAGGAAAATCCTTAATGAATTTAAAAAAAAACGTAGACCAGGTAAAACCTTTAGGGACACTGGCATTTGTATGAAAGGATCTGGAAACTTTTTCGTCTAAACCGACCTTCATGAGTCTTTTTCTATCGAGAAATACTTGGGAGAGGGGTCCCTTTAAACAAAAGTACCGAAAAATCTTGATCATTTTTTGTTTCTAGTCCAGGTATGAATGTGCTTTTAACGCATTTTTAACATCTCTGTGTCACATTTCGTTTTTTAATTCAACACGGTGAACATGCCAATATATGGAAGTGAAGTAGGAATTATTTTCAACAACTTGCTTTCTCCCAACGTCTTTCAAACAAACACACTCAGATACTAAAGTTGATTCTCTAAGCGGCACAAGGCCGAAAGTATGGGGTACCTAGTGAGAATCGAACTCACAACTCAGTATGTGGTACCTAGTAATGATCGAACTCACTACTCATTTGTAATAGGCTCTAGCAAGACAGGCTTGTAAACCATCACACCACGCCGATCTGCCCACACGCACAGACACTATAGAGCCAGTTAGTTAAGTCATACGTCTTAAACGTTTCGTAGAATCCTGTCTCGAAAGAAACGTAGCTGACTGTGCAGAATATTTTCCCGCAGTAAGTTGCCATTACTTTCTGCGGTAGACTGTTTGCCACCTAAGACTGTAGAAACAAATCTCTTTTTTTTATTATACATAGCTGGAGGGAAGAGAGGAATTAATACCTTTTCCAAGGGTATTTGCGAGTAATTCGAACTCGGCTCTCCGATTCCACGTTGCGAGATGAAATCCACTGCACCAGATTGTATATTCACACCATACACATATTAGAAAACACGGTGAACTTCATAAGATTTGTTTCTTGATACCTTTTTAATATTTCCAAATTATTATACATTAAAAAATGTATAAATTCACTTTCATCTTATATTTAAATTTTATTCCAATACTTATCATCGCTTTTTAAAACAATAAATATTGCCAAAGTGTGAAGGTAGTTAAAATGTGGTGTCAATGGAAAACCCGTCCTATATATATATATATATATATATATATATATATATACCTATCGCCCATAGCCCAGAGGTAGAATCGCCGACTGACGCCAATTCGGTCGAGTTTCAATCCTGGGTTAAAAGCAATCGGAGTCTAACCCTACTGATGAGCTGTGATACAGCAAAACAGATCTGTCTGCGGATGACTATTTACGCTCTCATATCCTGATTGAGCACTCTGGAAGAATGGTAGACTTTGAAAAACAGTAGCTACTCTCGCATACACGCATCGCTCATTCACTAATGAATTAGAGCACTATGTTTATTGGGCGTGTATAATCACAATATGCATGCTAAAAGTCTGCCTTCTTCTACCGAACGCCTATAGCCCAGAGGTAGAATCGCCGACTGACGCCAGTTCCGTCGGGTTTCAATCCTGGGTTAAAAACAATCGGAGTCTGACCGTACTGATGAGCTTTGATACAGCGAAACGGATCTGTCTTTGGATGACTATATATATATATTTATATATATATATTAATCATGTCACCCTAAGCAAGGCATTCCACTGCCACTATTGCGCAGGGGGTTACATAGGGAAAGTGATGAGAAAGAATGGTTAGTTATAGGAAATGTCGAAAGAAGGGTGGTAGACGGATGAGGAAACCGAAGATGAGGGTTGTGTTGATGGGAAGAGTGTTTAAGAGAATGGATGCGAGTTAGTGTGATAAGAGGTGTCTATTGACCTTACATCTAAATTTCTGGAGATTGTAACTGTCGGGGAAGCAAGTATATGTAAGGGAATTCTACAGGCGGGAAGTGCGAGAAAAGAAGCTGTTAGAGTAGAAAATGCAGTTACATCTTATCTGTTTCACTGTAAAAGAGTGCCACATATTTTCTAATCTCGTATCTCGTGCAAATTCATACCTTCCTCCCCTCCTCTCTCTCTCTCTATATATATATATATAGGTAAAAATATATAAAAAATGAACATGAAATTATTTTTATTTAAATCTATATATATATATATATATATATATATATATATATATATAAACATAATTTCAAGTTCATTCTTTTCAAATATCTGTACCTAGGCTGCCTTTCGGCCAAAGGCTTCATCAGGGACCAGTCGTTGGCAACTCTAATTAAGGAAATAATTGTGAGATATAGTCCTGGAAAACGCTTAAAGTTACGAATATTGTAAATATGTAAAATTAAAAAGAAAAAAATTTGATAACTAAATTTACGATTAAAATACGTAAATAAATAAAAAATTATATATATATATATATATATTTATATATATATATGTTTCAGATTCGGTCAGTCATTTAAGTGCCATCTGTTATACATGCTTGGGCGATCATGTCTCGAAAGAGACATGACTGACTGGGCAGAAGATTTTCCCGCAGTAGTTTGCTATTACTTTCTATGATAGAGTGATTGCAAACCAAGGCTATAGAATGCAATCTGTCTTGTTATTTTACCCATAATAAGAAATAGAATAGACGGATTAATAACTTTCCCAACTTTCTGCATGATACAGATTCAACTGGAATTCGAACTCGGCTCAAATTAATAAACGCACACACACATCGTATGCTAAAATAATGTTTGCTTTTCGCTGTTCTCTTATAGTAGCAATGAACAGGGGAATTTTCTACATTTTCCAATACGACCGGATAAATTCAATTCCAGCAGATTTTTTGCAACCTTGAAAGTTTCTGCAGAACTTGAATTTCATTCCCAAGCGTCTTTCCATGTCGAAACCTCAAGAATTTATTCTTTCAGTTAAATGCCTTTAAAACTCACTTCTGCATTCCTAATACATACCAGATTCAATTATGCGAATCAATGTTTTTTTTTTTCACAAACTCATCTGAACAAATCACGCAATTTAGAGTTTCATCACCTCTGAAAATATCTCCAAATTGTCTGAAGCCTTGTAAGACAACATAAGATTTAACCCTAGCCGCATCTGAGCTCCGTCATACGCAGCTCACTTGTTAATCTCTTTTCATTCATGTCAACCCCATATTTGATTGATGATTTTTTGATCGCCCCTTTCTAAATGTTTACGTTAACAAAAGCTCATTTTACAATTTGTGGAACAAATGAACAGTTATAATTCTCTGAATAAATTTCAAAACCAAATGAAATAAACATTTATTTCAGAAAAAAAGGTTTTTCACGTAATGTACACACAAATTTTCGAAGGTCTGCAAAATATAAAAAAAAATTTAAACGATTAAAAAATGCCCGAAACAATGTCAAAAGTCTATTACGAAAACTTAAAAACTTTTTATTTCACATAAATATAAAAACACACCGAAATTTTCTCCTTAAATTAGTTTAATTTTACCATTAATTAATATCTCCAAAAACACACGTACTATTGATTTTTATAGCTAAAAACACAAATGACATTTTCCTTTCCAATAGATTTCAAATTTTCTTTATGTTTTAATGGTACTCAAGCAGAAAATCGGGCTAAAAACGAATAGGGTAATGAGAACTGATGCTGAATTATCAACGTTTTCAGTGTTTATTGCTGGGTATGGGGTTCAGTTAATGTCATTATTTTAATCAAACTCACAAAAAGCAAGAGAGTAAAACCACTAACAAAGGGTTTTTAAATTCATAAAATCTAGATACCATTCAATCGAACAATTACCATGAAAGTATTTATAGAAAAGGCACAGCGAATCAACTTTACGCTGGTGGGAAAGTGAGTGCAGCCGAAACGCCCGGTCAGGACTAATAATATTGCTTATTCTTTTTTAGATATTAAGAATCTCAATAAATATCAGAAGCACTGGACCAAATTTGGCAACCATATTTTAAGCATGGGCGAATGGTAGAATAACAAAAATATTTAGATTTTGCAAAAGTATAAAAATGACTTCGAAATCTTCAGCTAAAATGTAAATTAGTTTGCACATTCATTTTCGTTCGAACACTGAAGATAAGCGACGTCGGCCTCAGTCAGTGGTTAAATAGAGGAACGCCTGTAACACCTGGTATTGTCGGGTATATCATATGGACTTCGTCTTTAAAAAACACACAATGAGATAAGCTGTAAACAATGCTATCCTAATCGTAAATAATACTTTCTAGTTTATATGAGTAAAAAAAATAGTGCACTAAAAACATATTTCGAATGGGGCTAGTAACATTGATAAAAATCGTTTTAGCCTGTAGTTGGCATTTTAGGGTTCTTCTTTTTACTGATGACAATGTATTCAGTTTTCTTGTAGTTTATATGTTATCCTGTATTTCAGTTTTCTTCGGCTACCTTCTGTAGCAGGCCTTGTAGTTTCTGTTTAGTGTCTGCTATTATTACTACCATCTGCTTATTTTATATTCTTCAGATTGTGGTCGGCCATGTCGAACCCTGGCATAACATCGAAGGCTCTTAGAATTGTTTCGCTGTATAGGGTTGAATAGCTCTGATGAGATGACACATCCTTGTATTACACCTAGTTCTGGCTTTGTACATCTACTTGAGGATGTGCGTTGTGGTACAGTGGATATCGGCTCGGAACAAGAAACCGGGGAGCCGAGTTCGAATTCCAGTTGAATCCATTGTATTCACTTACGCGCAAATACTCTTGGGAAAGGTATTAATCCATCTATTCCTTCCAGTTATGGGTTAAATAACAGGACAGATTGGGTTCTGTAGCCTTGGTCGGCAACCAGTCTACCGCAGAAAGCAATGGCAACCTTCTGCGGGATAATTTTCTGCCCAGTCAGTCACGTCTCTTTCGAGACATGATCGCCCAAGCGTATATCACGTATGGCACTTAACTGACTGACATTTACTGAACTCGTTTCATGTTCGTATGCAAGCGGTTTACTGCCAGTAGAGTTTCATGATTATTCTAATGCCTTTCCCGAATATGTCTAGGTTGCAGAGCATCCCTGCCAAGTCTTAGTGGCGTGCTTTGTCGAATACCTTTGCATAGCCTATGAAACACATGTACACGTCCTACTGCGTCTGTATTGCCCTTTCTGATAACATTATAAACATAAACATTACGTTCCTTTTTCAAGTGTCTTTGATGAAATTGCACTGTTCACTCAGTCGAACCGCATAAAATAACCCATAGAGGTTGATATGCTACTAATCAAAATCAACCAACCTAACCAATCAAAATACTTAGATTTCGGCATGAAATAACCAATAGAGATTGATATGCTACTAAGCAAAATCAACCAACCTAACCAATCAAAATATTTAGATTTTGACATTAAATAACTCATAGAGGTTGATATGCTACTAAACAAAATCAACCAACTTAACCAATCAAAATACTTAGATTTCGGCATGAAATAACCAATAGAAGTTGATATACTACTAAGCAAAATCAACCAACCAAACAAATCAAAATATTTACATTTCAGCCGTAAGTAATCCATAGAGGTTGATATGCCGTTAAACAAAATCAACCAACCAAACCAATCAAAATATTTAGATTTCGGCATTAAATAACCCATAGAAGTTGACATGTCGTTAAACAAAATCAACCTACCCAACAAATCAAAATATTTTGATTTCGACATTAAATAACCCATAGAGGTTGATATGCTGCTAAAAATAATCAACCAACCGAAACAATAAAAATATTTAGATTTCGGTATAAAATAACCTATAGGGTATGATATGCTGCTAAGCAAATTGAGCAAACCATACAATCCATATATTTTCTCTTTATAGCTTTGAATTATTGCGAAAGTTGCATATGTTTAGCAGGTTCTCTCCCAACAGTTTTTTATTACAATAAGGTTCACGCTGTATAAAGCCAAGAGGCCATTTGAGGTAGACGGTTACGATAGAAGGCAGTTTGTAGAAGGACGGTAAAGCAGAATAGGAGAGGAAGGTAACGGTTAACCCTAGACGTGAGCAGTTTAAGGTTATAATGAGGACAACCTTTGGACAATTTTTATACAAATATAATTCGGAAATAAAAAGTCTAATCAGAAAATATGAAAAAATTCAAAAGAAAATATATAAGACTATCTTGTCTCTATCGTTTAACACGACTTGCTTAAAAGAAAAGATGCTGCAAAAATATACGTACTTTGTATATATATATATATATATATATATATATATATGTGTGTGTGTGTGTGTGTGTGTGTGTGTGTGTGTGTGTGGATGTAAACTAGTATGGACGCGCAGGTACACAAAAATATATTAATATTTATCAGGTGTTAATAAAAGAGTCATCAATGCAATATAACCGAGCAAAATTGCGAGTCGGTTCCGCAGAACAGCGGATCGCAGGAAGATGTTTGAGTGGAACGTACTTCGCACCGATGGAATATGGAGAGTATGTGGCTGGTTTGCTACAATGTTAGTATCATGGTGGATCCTTGCCGTGAAGGTAAGAACTGAGGTGAATCAAGGAATGTTGGCTGTCTGAGTACTTTCCGTGAAAGTAGCGATAAAGCAGTGAGAGGCTCACTAAATCCCGCCTGTGACCTAGAGGTCGGAGGGCAAAAATTAATCCGTCACCCACAAAAAAACGTTTGGACTCTATCGAGTCTGAAAAGAGAAAATTGACTTGTAAACGTACAGGAAAGCATGGGAGTCAGGGACTTACTCGAGCAGTATAGTAAGCCGACAATTTTAACACCATCTTCAGTAACGTCTCCAAAGAAAAATCCATAATAATATTGGTTCTTATCTGGCGGCCCGGCTTCAGACATTTTCCCATATACATAAATTTCTCTCTCTCTCTCTCTCTCTCTCTCTCTATATATATATATATATATATATATATATATATATGGATTAAGACCCAATAGTCTATGAAGGCATAGTGCCTCTCCGAGGGGATATATGAGTAGCCAATTTTATAACGTATGCGATCATGGCTCTCCACATATCCTTTTTCGTGAATTATATTGACTTACCACTTCTCGTTTTTTTCAATACGGTTTTGAATTTAGTGATCCCCTTCTTTTAGATTGACAGCCACTAAAATCTTCATTGAAGGTCATATTCTTCATTTTTCCATTTTAATTAAACTTTAATTAAATTGTAAGTAATTTCGGCGCACGTTTCATTATTAATTAGTTTTTGTTTTGCAAGAATTATATATTAATTTAGAAATGGAAGCTGATATTTTGGTATTACCAGGTTGAATATGAAGCGTACTTGAAATTAATTAAATCTGATGATATTACCTTGAAGCTGAAATAGAAATCCATCGTCCAGCCGCTTAACGCAAATCACGTTTTGTTTCACTAATGTATATTTTGTTCCCGCTAGATAAAATTATTTTACACGATGACACAGGTTCGTCGGCGAAGCATGCTAAAATTGCATTTTTTCAGAATTTTCTTTGTGAATAATGTCAAAAAACATAACTAATACTACTACGGCAACAACTACTGCTACTCCGATTACGCACACATATATTAATAAATATGCATATTATCCTACGTTTTAAGCACGACTCGGAGTTTCATGTACTACGCAATCATCAGGTGCATGCATAATGCACTTAACTCTGAATCGTGCTTGCATCGTAAAATATGCATATTTATTAATAAATAATTTTGCTCTGTTTTATTGCATTGATGACTCTTCTATTAACACCTGATAAATATTCATATATTGTTGTGCACCTGCGCGTCCATACTAATTTACATCTACACACACACACACACACACACACACACACACACACATATATGTGTATATATATATATATATATATATATATATATATATATATATATATATATATATATATATATATATATATACACAAAGTACGTATATTTTGGCAGCATCTTTTCTTTTAAACAAGTTGTGTTAAACGATAAAGACAACATAGTCTTATATATTTTCTTTTGAATTTTTGCATATTTTCTGATCTGACTTTTTATTTCTGAATTATATTTGTATAAAAATTGTCCAAAGTCTGTCCTAATACTTACGAACGTCATCGTTCATCATCAGGGACTATATTACATTTTAAAATCAAATATTGCCTTGTAGCAGGAAGAGTGTTACAACATTTTAAAATAAAATAAATAAACGTTATGAAAAATTTTTAAATTCAAGGACAGTAATAATGCAAACAACACGCACACGTGAAGATATGTGCTCACATAGATCAACACACAGACATTAGACGCCTAATTATTATAGAGGCACTACATATCAGAAATAAAAAAACCTCTTATCAATCGCACAGCTTACCAAGTTTCTGGGCATGTACTTAGTTGTGTTTAGAGGGTCTATTTGAAATATAATTAAGGTGAATAATCCTTTGTTTCTGAGTAATTTGATAATTTACATAATTAGTTCCTTCGAAGTTCAAATTCTCTAACGTATTTTTACGACATTTAAAATCTTTAACAACCAAGTATTCCAAATAATTCACTCATCTACGTGAGCGCATATTATCATGTGCGCATGTCGTTTACATTATTACTGCCTTTGAGTTTAAAAATTCTTCATAACGTTTATTTATTTTCTTTTAAAATGTTGTAACACTTTTCATGCCACAAGGCAATACTTGATTTTAAACTGTAATATAGACCCTGATGATGAACGACGACGTTCGTAAGTACTAGGACAACCTTTGGACAATTTTTATACAAATATAATCCGGAAATAAAAAGTCTAATCAGAAAATATGAAAATGTTCAAAAGGAAA